>VZRE01008965.1:875427-1046020 GCA_013396775.1 Cephalopterus ornatus
CCAGTACATCCCAGTCCCCTCCACCACCTCCCGGTATCCACCAATCCCCAAACGGTGACAAAGCCTTGTTGCAGTGACTCCAAAAAAGGCTTATTTATGAGCCAAAAAAGTGCATTTATTTTTTGTCTCGTTCATGCCTTACTGGAAGTCTCAACATTGGCCTCGCTTTGCTGCTGCTCATAAACACAAATTAGGGACGAGCAACAAGCAACCACAGCAATGACAGGACAGCTCAGACAGAGAATGGGAATGGGAAAAATGGTGCTTTACCCTGGTTTTACCCATTTTTTTACAACCAGAACGGCAAGAAAGTTGTACCCAAATAACACAGAACTTGCTTTGCACATATAACACTGAAGGAACTCCAGGTTTAGATGGGTCGGAGAGAGTCAAACCAATCCCTTGGCATGTGCTGGGCAACTGCAGATTGGTGTTCACAGGTGCTCATTCACCAAGCTCTGCCCACACATTAAGGCTTTTTTAAAAAATCTATGTTTTTTCAGCCCATGAGCCCAGAAACCAGAGGCCATACCCAGGATGTCACACCCCCGGACAGATCCAGTTCCCCATCCAAAAGCTCTGGCTGCACTCAGGAGGTTTTTCAACTCACTGGATAGGAGAGCTGGAGGTGTCCAGCCTGGAGGAGAGAGTCCAGGGAGACCCTGGAGAGATGGAGAGGGGCTTTGGACGAGGGATGGAGGGACAGGACAAGGGGGAATGGTTTCCCAGTGCCAGAGGGCAGGGTTAGATGGGGATATTGGTAAGGAATTCTCCCCTGTGAGGGTGGGGAGGCCCTGACACAGGTTGCCCAGAGAAGCTGTGGCTGCCCCATCTCTGGAAGTGTCCAAGGCCAGGTTGGACAGGACTTGGAGCAACTTGGAATAGTGGAAGATGTCCCTGTCCATGGCAGGGGGTGGGACTGGATGATCTTTAAGGTCCCTTCCAACCCAAGCCTTTCTATGGTTCTTTTGAAACTCTGCCTTCTGTTCCATCAATAAATAATCTCCCAAAATCTGATTTTGATGTTTTCCTTGCTTATAATTTCTATTTTATTTCATGCACTGATGGAAATGAAGCAGAGATATGCAGGAGATGACTCCAGGTGTGATGGGAAGTGTTGCAGCTCCATGTGAGCTCCAAGCAAGGCAGCAGCATTTCCAGGCAGGGCTCAAAGGTGATGACCCTGCCTGAGTTTTCATAACACTTGTGCACAGAGAGACTGAAAAGACCAAAATAGCAAGAACAGAATAAAATCTTAATGACCTGAGGGCAAAGCCCTGGGCTGGACAGGGGTGGAATGAGTCTGAATGCCAAGCACAGCCTGCGTGAGGAGGAAAAGGGCTCAGCCAGGCTGGCAGAGTCACAGGATTCAGACTCAGATACAGCAGCACAACATCGTGGGTGGGGGTGCCCAGGGGCCTGGGGCAGATTTTGGGAGGCAAAGGAGGTTTCAGTCCTGCAGCTGGAAAATTCTAAAGGTTTTCAGAGAGAAGGAACTGAGCCTGACAGAGGCTGAGGGGGTGGGCAGGGTTTTGAGAGGGACTAGACCACAGTGAAGGCTAATGGATGGTTCAGTGACACAGCAGCACAAGGCCTTGCAAAGGTATAAACTGAGCATAAATAATTCACTGTTTAGAAGAGACTAAAGAGAGACCATAACTGGGATCTCACATCCAAACCCATCTTTTGGTTTTTGCTCCTTCTGTAGGACATAGAGTGGCTCAGATGTTGAAGAAGATGTGACACTGGCTGTGGCACAGCGTGAGACAGCAGAGGAGAGCCTGGCTCAATGAGAAGGTGCCAGGGTCCCAGCGAGGCTGCTGTCATTAGGAGGAGAGCCAGGTCGACACAGGGACATCACCTCAACACAGACTTTGAGCTGGCCCAGTGAACAGATGGAGAAACATCTCGGTCTTCTGACCATTTCCCCTGAGACCATGAGCAGATTAAAGGTTCTGCTGCTCTGATCTGTGGGGACACAGAGCTGAGGGTTCCCTTTGCAGGACAGGCACAGCCCCACACTGAGGACGTGAGGGGAGGATGTATCCTTTGTACCCCCGACCCCTACCACCCTCCCTCTCTGTGAGTAGATACAACTTCAGCATGTTCCCTGACAACAGAAGAACCTTTTAAATGTCTGTCTCTAATGTTGTAATTCAGTGGCTGTGTCAGAATCCTGTGCTGCCTGTGAGGAACATTCACTCTCAGAGCAGCACTGGAGCTGTCTCACATCCCTTCTCCTCCCCCAAACCACACAGAGGCTTTAGCAAAGCCAAAATTAAAGCTGGCACATGTCAGATTGCTGTGGCAGTGAGAACAGCATTTCTCAGCTCATAAATTGGTTTATGACTTCTCATGTAGCAGTAGGAATAAAATAAATTTATGGACTGAAGACCAGCTTTTTAATGGGAGAGCAATGAAACTGAGAGGAACTTCTTGGCACACAGTGTTTGGAGGGGAATCAAAACTTGACTGAACATGGCACTAACTTTGGCTGTGCAGTGAACAGGACTTGGGGTTAAATGTCCAGAAGTGCCATCCAACCTGTGACTTTTTAATTGATTTTTATTCCTTTTTATTAATTTTCATAACGTTATTTGAGTAATTATCAAAACAAACTTGCACGTTAGAAACATATACTAAGAATTAAAGTGTGAAATCTTTCCATGTAAATATTGGAAAGATGATGACTGGATTATTTTGTGCCTGTAGATCGCTTCAAATGTAGCAAAACCTTGGCAAGGTCAGCCAGGAGATGACACAGAACAGGGAGAAGTGAGGGATGGGAGAATGGGCCCACCATGGGGACGAAACTGGACCCACCATGGGCACTTTCACAGCCTTTTCAGTGTAGGTTCAGGCAGCTTTGGCTGCTCTAAAAGGCTTTTCCTTCCCCACCCCCTTGCGCACAAGAGCAGGGTCCCCACATTTGAACACAAGCCTCAGACTGTTGGTGAGGAGCATGCCCCAGCAAGTGCCTTGAGACAGAGAGGAGCAGATTCAACAGATTTCCAAGGGTAAATGCACAAATATTAACTGTATTAATTGGTTACCTAGAGAAGCTGTGGTCCCTGAAGTCCCCATCCCTGGAAGTGTCCAAGGCCGGGTTGGATGGGACTTGGAGTAACCTGAGCTAGTGGAAGGTGTCCCTGCCCATGGCAGGGGGTGGGCCTGGGTGGGTTTAAGGTCCTTTCCAACCCAAACCATTCTGTGATTCCATGGTTATGAAGATTAATAACTCATAGGCCTGATGGGTCAAAGTTTTGCCTAATATTTTAGGAGCTGGGAATCAGAGTTGGAGGGAATATCCAACTCCACACAGTCTCCTCCTTGCACAGGCAGCTGTCTCCTCGTGCCTGCTTTGGATCCATCTGCCAGTGCCACTGCAGATGTGGTTTATATGTTCAGTTACTCAAAGATGAGGAATAATGGCATTTCAGCAATTATAACCCCAAAAGACATATGCTTTGTTGATGAAAGATCTGTCCATACAAATGTGACTCTTGATAATTAAATATGCCCTTCTATCAAGTTGGGAAAGACACGGAGCAGAGATTTAGAGACAGCAGAGGGAATCTAAAATTAGATTCACACCATAAGCTGCATTACTTAGGGAAAGCAGAATTTATTTTCTCCAGTGGTGAAGTCGCTAATATTCCCACAGAGAGAATTTCTCCTACAATACTTTGAGAAGCTGGATCATGTTTTAAGCCTTCCAGGGTGTTTGGTGCAAGGTGCTCTGTCAAGTAATGGCAAACACCTCAAAATAGGGAAATTATCCACTGCGTAAGTTATTCCTGTGTACAGAATTCACAGAATCACAGAATCACAGAATCATTTAGGCTGGAAAAGATCTCTAAGATTGAGTCCAACTTTTTATCAATCATCCTCTTGTCACCCAGCCCAGAGCACTGAGTGCCACATCTAGTTGTTCCTTGGACACCTCCAGGGACAGGGACTCCACCACCTCCCTGGGCAACCCCTTCCAACGCCTGACCACCCTTTCCAGGAAGAAATTCCTCCTCATGTCCAACTTGAACCTCCCCTGGCACAGCTTGAGGCTGTTTCCCCTTGTCCTGTTCCTGGTTCCTTGGGAGCAGAGCCCAGTCTCCCCCTGGCTCTCCCCTCCTGTCAGGGAATTGCAGAGAGTGAGAAGAGTGATAGATATCATGAAGCAGGGCTGCAGGTAGGAGTCATTCCTAATTTGATGGCTCCCATGGACAGCAGCGGTGGAGCTCAGCTGCTCCATGGGAGTCAATACTGTGACCAAGGTGATGCTCAGCTGCTCTCACAGAGATGTGGTGTCTGGTAGTTCCCACATCCTCCAGCCAGGGTGGGAGCCTGCAGCACAATTAACTGTGCTGGAGCAAGAACAGTAAATCTTCAGTGTCTAATCAGCTCCAACATGTTCCAATTCCTCCTATCTGCCCAGCATGCTTGCTGCCTTAAAAATAGAGGAGTTTTGGAGCAGTATCAGGAAAACCATCAACACTCCGAGGCTGTTTCAGATAACTGGTTCCCCAATGCTCCTCCTCTGCTGTTCAGTGTGTGGTTATGATGGTTTAAAGATGGGCACTGTCCCAGTATTACCTTGAAGGAAGGCATCTGATTTTACACAGGCTTATTTCTAAGTTAATACAGTATCTTTACATGCTACAAGTGAGGTAAACAGAAGATCTGGAGAGAGAAATACGGCCACACCAAATAGAGCTTTTAATTAATGTGTCTTCTGCCTGTGCTTCATCTGCTTTTCCCCACTATTTCCTCTTCTGGAGGTGCTGCTTGGTGTGACAGGAAACTAATTAGATTCAGAGCTCTCGTCAGCCAAGAAAAAAGAACCGTTAATTTTGGTACTTACAAAACTGTCCTGACTCACAGCATTTCCAGGCCCATGCAGTTTAGTGTCTGGTGATGGACAGATACAGCCATTTCCTTCCCCTACAGCCTCCACCACAATTAATCACTGGGGTAGAGCAGGGGAATGAGGGTTGGGGGATGTTCAGGTGACTAGTGAGGGGTGACATCCTCTCCCAGTGCCCCCAGTCCCTTCAGGGCTCTGAATGTCGTGCTGTGCCAGAATCACAGCTCCCAGCTCGATGGTAACTTCTTGCATGGAAGTCCTGAATCCATAGCTAATTAATTAAAGGTGATTAATATTTAATTTGACATCCAGACAACAGGAAAAACCAATAGGAATCGATTGTCTTATTGACAGATTTCAGCACATCAGACCATAAGGATTTTTCTCTACAGTCTCTCATTTTAGCAGAGAATTTTAAGCAGAGGGTGAAGCTGAGCTTGTTTGAGCTTCAATGAACTTGGTTAGAGAATAAGGCTTTGATAAGAAGAGGAACTTCTGGAAACTAATTGTTTTTCCCCTAAAGTGACATGGATCAATCCAGCTTTGCTTTCCTTTAAGTCTGTAGTGGAATGAGTGGATTTGGGGAGACTTTGCTGCGATTAACAAATCCCAGATGTGCCTCCAAACACTCCTGAAAAGCTGCCCTAACAGCCTGTTGGCACAGAACTGGGCCAGCTCTGATCCTCACTCAACTATCCCAGGCAAGGGCTGAGGAGCTGGATTCAGTGGTCTGGGAGGGTGATTCTGTGATTCCAGGTCTGCACTGGAAAGGGGCTGGTGGCTTCCCAAGTGATATTTGCTCCAGTTGGGTTTAACAGATTTTCCCACTCTTTCTGTGAGGGGAAAAAATTGCCAGAGACTTCAAGAGGTGAAGCTTTTCCATCTCCTTGTGAGTTAATATGAACAAAAAATGAATCCCACCTCTTCAGCCGGCGTTTAAATGCAGATTTCTCCTCCCGTCCAAAAGGTTGGCCTCAACCCTCATGCTCTAAACTGTAAGTAATATGTTAAAAATTAATGTATTAATTCTGATTTGCTCCCATGATTCTCCGGAATCAGACAAAATTCAACTCATGGGACAGAGCTGGTGCAAAATGACTCAGTGATCCTTGTGGGTCCCTTCCAGCTCAGAATATTATGTGTGACAGATCTCAGGAACCAAGATAAAACATAACTTCAAAGAAATCTTATAACAAACTGGGGTGATTCCTTTAAAAAAATTAGTCTTATTATTATATACCCGAGCTTGACTAACTGTGCCTCCTAAATATTTTGCCTTTTTTGTTAATTTAAATATCCCTTCATGACTTTTAAATATACACAATAATTTAATGTAATCTCTGGAAGGTATTTACCCCTTTGAGGATTTTTTCCCCATTCAAAGCATGAAATAAAAGGCTTTAACAGCCAAGTCTGAACAAACAGAAGCATTTCACCTCATCCCATCCTTTTGTTCAGTAATTAAACAACTAATTGCCTTATATATAAGAGAAGAAAAAAACTTAATTCTTTTTATTTCAACCACCGGCATTTTTTGGAAGCATTTCCCCATAAAGAATTAAAATAAAGTTAAAAAATCCTCCCTGAATTGCCCACTTAGGAATTGCTCAGCATGAGCTCAGCCTTCACAGCAGACTAAATTCTCCAGGGATTAAACCTCAGTTTAACTATAAATCCAGTATAGCAGCAATAGAGTGTTTGGCCAGAGGTACAAGTGAGGCTTTGCTTTACACAATAAATTTTGTGTTCTCCTGCTCCACTGAGGCTTTGCCAGGAAGAAATGAAGGAAGAAAAGAAGGAAAGAAAGGAAGAAAAAAAGAGCAGAAGAAAAGCACAAGGGAGGTTGTTCATATTTCATGTATTTCATACTCAGCTCAGTAACACATATAAAAAAAATCAATATGTACATGGAGAATAATTAATTTATCCACCCCCTTCCTGCTGTTATCCCACTTACACTGCACAGGCTTCCTTCCATCAAGGCATAAATTATCTCTTCCTGTGAAAATATGTTAAACATAAAAATCTGCTTTCTGTATCTTTTATTTGAATCCTAATCCAATTCCTACTGGAATTGTTTGCACTGGTCTTTGCAGACATTAAATACCAGTGATGGGGAACACATTTGGAAAGCCAACAGTGATACTGGTCATGCAGAAATCCTAAATTTTGCATCCTTCCAAAGGATGGAAAGAAAAAGAGCTGCCAAAAGGCCTGCCAGGTACATTGGCTAAGGGAAAAAAGCCCATCTTATTGAGAAAATTCAGGAGCTGTTTCAAGACAATTTGTGAACAAAAGGACCAAAAATGATTCACCCAGATCTTACATCACTTCAGTCTGTGAATGGGTCAACTGACTTCATTATAATATTTTCATACTCAAAAATCAGCCAATTTTCACAGTAAATTTCATTTTCCCACATATCTTTGAATTTTCCTCCTCCCTTCCCTCACCATTCTGTGGGTATCAGAATGCCAATACCACAATGTGGCAAAGCACAGGGAAATCCGGATTTATTGCTATTAAATTCTCTCTCAGTGAAAGTCAGTGGCTTTCCTGTGGTTGCCCTTCTCAAGAAATGCATTTTAGAATCACAGAATCATTAAGGCTGGAAAATACACCCAAGATCATCAAGTTCAACCTTTGACCAAATCCCACCACACCCACAAAATCATATGGAAAGTACCACAATCAATGTATCAAGATATGGTAAAATATAAAAGATTTAATTTTAAACTCAGCAAAACTACAGCCATGTGACCTGGGCTATGTTAATATTCATATTTCTAGAATAGACTTCTTTTTTTAAATCCTTCAAAACCAAATGTTGTTCCATAATGATGCTTCTTAGGGAATTTTCATTATCTTGTACAACAAAGTAGTTAAAGTTTGATGCAGCAAATGTTCAAACCCAACACAAAAATAGACTTTCATAAAGATCTGAGATGCTGCTTATCATGGTTCATTCTCTTGTGCAACAAGGTGTGTCTTTACCCGTCCATGTGTTGTACCCTCACCAAAGCTCCCACGGTCTTCAGTGAGGCTGTGCTGGTGGTCTTGATTCCAACCGTTATTTTTCCTGATTTAATAATATCCATGGCTCCAAGAACAACCTAGAAAACAGGGATTTACCGTGCTTGGAAAACGAAGAGTGGCTGAGGGAGTGGGGCTCCTCCACGTGCCAACTGAAGACCAAAAGTGATGACAAATGGAGGAGAAACCAAGGCCTGGAGGTGGCTGCTGGGACATCCCATGGCTCATATCATGGAATCATGGAATGGTCTGGGTGAGAAGGGACCTTAAAGCTTCACTCATTCCACCCCCTGCCATGGGCAGGGACACTTTCCACTAGCCCAGGTTGCTCCAAACCCTGTCCAACCTGGCCTCGGACATTTCCAGGGGTGGGGCAGCCACAGCTTCTCTGGGCAACCTGTGCCAGTGACCTGGGAGGCAGAAGCAGCCCCTGGCTTTATTCCAGGATTAGTTTCAGGACAACTCCCAACCCAACCAGCTAAACACGAGACACGCAGCTTACATACCAAGGACAGGTTCTGGAGCAGCAAGAGCAAAACAGGAGTTGGAATCAAGGCAGGAATTTGCCTGACAGGCACTTAAACTCGAGTGTAGGTTGTGCAGCAGTTAAACCTGAGTGTAGGTTGTGCTGGGCCGACTGCAGTGACAGATAAAGGGATCCATTGCCAAAGTGAGAGGAGGGGAACTGGGGAAGTACAAATCAATCATCTCGTGTTTGACTTTGTTTTAGAAAGCAGGGATGGGTGGGTTGTTTGAAGCAGACAATGGGGCTGTAATTCCTTCAGCTCTATCTATAATGGCATCATGAATATGCATCTTTGGAGATTAAAGGACCCCCTTTCCCAGGCTCTGACATACAAAATGCTCTGAATCTGATTATTTAAATTGTACTAAATTATCAATGCAATTATCACCCAGACAAAACAAGTAGATTATTATTCTGTGCAATTCTCTTTGAAATGAATGGGGGAGAAACAAAAGGAAAGGCAAAACAGTCCTAACCTTCAAAAGCGAGCTCCCAACCCATCTCCTCTTCTCCTTCAGTATTCATCCCCTTCTTGCAAGGTGAAGTCTGTTGTCCCTCAGCTCTCTGATCATTATTTTTCTCATAAACATCTCTGGGTTTCCTGTATTTATAAAGTAAAGATGTTCATTAAAGTAGCAAAGCAGTGTAACTTAGACGGATGGTACTGGTGGGATGGCTGGTCATGTCCCAACATTGTCACCACCTGCTGGGGCTAATTTTTAACCTCTAAAATGTTGTGTGCATAAGAAATTGGGACATTTGTCCCTGGATACAAGTGTGTCCAAGGAGACTTGGCCATGCTGCCACCTCCAGCGTCCCCACTGCTTGTGGCGAAGCCCAGACAACACCAGTGGGGTGCTGAGCACGATGTTCTCCCAAAAGACACCAGTTTTCACCCTTCCAAACCACAGCACCTGTTCCTTCACGCCCAGATGGGCCCAAATAGAATCATGGAATGGTTAAGGTTGGAAAAGACCAAGTCCAACCATCAGTCAGGCGCACACCATGCTCACAACTAACCACGTCCTCAAGTGCCACATCCACTCATTTTTTGAACACCTCCAGGGTTGAGGACTCCACCTCTGCCCTGGGCAGCTGTGCCAGGGCTGGACTACCTTTTCCATGAAGAAGTTTTTCCTGATATCCAATCTAAACCTCCCCTGGCACAACTTGATGCCATTTCCTCTTGTTCCCTGGGAGAAGAGCCCAGCCCTCAGCTGGCTACAGCTCCTGAGGTTTCAGTCTTTGTGTCTGTGCTCCTTTCCCGGCAGTGGAAGCAGAGGCAGAGAGAAGCTTTGGGATGTGAATCCAGCTGTCTCTTTGAAGGTGAGTTATCTCAAATTTTCCCTCCACGAGCAGCAATTATTTTTCTGTTGTGTCAGAGACATCAAGAGCGCAGAGACATTGACCATTTTAATGTTCCTGTAGATCCTGATCTCAACTAACCCCCAGTAAAGGAATTCTAAAGGATGCTCTTCAAATAATTACACATAGGTTGAGAGCTAAAACCTGTCAGGACACACTCAGGGCTGCCATTACCTGTGATGCAGAACACAGTGTGTGGCCATTGCTCACCTCCCACCTCACTTTAGAGGCTTTTCACACCCTGTGAAAGCTCAGAGGGACACATTTTAATTTGAGCTTTATGACGTGTGAGGCTGAAGCCTCCTAATGTTCAAAAAGGGTGTCATGAATGAGGAGAGCTGCCCAGGGTATGTGAAAAAACCCCAGGGATTCAGACCATCCTTGGGGCAGCTGGAGATGAACGAGCACCACATGAAGTTTTCCAGGCTCTCCCATACCATTGAATTTCCAAAGTCATCTGCGTTTTTACCCCAGCCCAGACATTCTCACAGAATCATAGAATCATTTAGGTTGGCAAAGACCTCTGAGGCCATTGAGTCCAACCTTTACTCATGTTGGGGGCCAGGAACAGCTTGTCTCTGCAGACTCTTCAGACTTGGAAATTAGTTGAATTAGTTAAATCTTGATGAGTTCTTCCAAACTGTTCTCCCAGTGCCAGGGACTGGCTACCTCATGGTTGGGAATGGCAGCCAGCCTGGCAGTGAGAGTGGTGTCATTCCAGCACAAACATCAGCAGCCCAAATTCCCCTCAGCTGATATTGCTTCTAAAATTCCCATTAACTTTTCTTCACATCAGAGCAATTATAACTGAACTTACTCTCATGATACGACTAAAGCAAAAAAAAAAAAAAAAAAAAAACCAAACCGAGCTGCCATCAGCTGCAGCAGCTTTTAAAATGTATTTATTTAGTTATTTGATATGGAAAAGACAATAACCAAAAGAAAAGGAAGATAAAAACCTGCCAACATTAACTGTGGTGAGTTTATCAGCAAGTTCATTAGCAAATGCATTTCAGTGATTAAACCCAGTAATAGGCCTTCAACAGAAACTGAGAGATGAGAGTAAAAACTAATTGTTGTCAGCACATCCCTGTACATGAGGCAATTTATAGATATTAGTGTGATGCACCAGCTGGATTCATGGATAGTGCTGGGACCTGCCCCTGCTGGGGCAATTCTGGGGGATTTGGGACAGGTACTGTGCTGGGACAGGGGGGTTAATAGTTACAACCCAGTATTAGGAAATAGTAGGTGTAATTTCCCAGGGAAACTCTGGGTAGTCCATGTCTGGACGTGTCCAAGGCTAGTTTGGATGGGTCTTGGAGCAACTTGAGATAGAGGAAGGTGTCCCTACTACCCATGGCAGCGGGTGGGACTGGATGGGCTTTAAGGTCTCTTCCAAACCAAACCAGTCTGGGTTTCTATAAATTTCTTGTACCTAGACAGTCCCACACCAAACACAGAGGAGTCCAGCAGAGCTCTGGAATCCAGACCTGGAGACATAAGTGCTCTATCTGTTTGTGTTTCATAGTGGTGCGTATGAACAAATGGGACTCGGGTGATTAGTTTCTTGCATGTTGGATTATGTTATTGCCTTTATCTCAAATGAAGAGTCATAGAATCATAGAATATGCTGAGCTGGAAGGGACTCAAAAGGACCATCCAGTCCCACTGCTGGCCCTGCACAGGACACTGCAACAGTCCCACCATGTCCCTGAGAGTGTTGTCCAAATGCTCCTTGAGCTCAGACAGGAAGAGAGTAGCTGAGAGCATTGTCCAAAAAATAAACCTAAACTGCTTCCTCCTGTGCATCACTAACTCAAAGAGCTTTGGATATGTAACAACTCTGCATCTTCCTGGCATTTTCCCATTTTTGTGAAGATCACTCAGAGAAATAATCTCAGGCTGAACCAGGAGTTACTGTGGCAATCATGGTAAAAATATTAATAACCATTGGCCTTGCTCATCTCCTCTTCCATGTCCTCCACACATGGGAGTCAATCCTCAGCACAAGGATTTCTCAGGGCTCCTGGGAAGCTGGAAGGAGCAAACATGGTAAGTTATCAATCCAGCTTTATTCTTACATGTCAGATATTCCCAAATCCAGCACAAACTGCTCCACCTCCTGCTCTGGCAGGTTCCTTGTGCCCAGACCCTCTGCATGGGGCAGAACAGTGTCTGCTCCATGCCAGCAGGAATTCTGCTGTGCCAACAGCTCTGCTGAAGGCTTTATCCCACCCGCTGTGCCATGGCAGAGGGGGAATTTAAAGCCCCAGCTCTGCAGGCTGTCAGCTCAGTGTGCCTCCAGGTACTCCCAGTCTCCAGGAGAAGTGATGCTGCTCTGCCTTAGGTCTGCACATGGGTTTATATCCTACAGCTTGTTTGGCAGCTCTTTATTTCAGCTGCCTTTGGGTTCTAATTGACTATTTCTGTCTCTTTTCATGCTTATTTGGCTGTTGTTAAGTAACTCGTTGTGAAAACAAAGGGTTAACAAATAGCCTCGTTCCAAGCATTCTTCAGTGGTTTAAACCTTAGTAAAAAGGAAAACACTTCAGGTCACCAAGCCGACCATTGTCATCTCCACTTAAAGTGTTTTAATGGGCTGTTAATGTATTGCTGCAAGTACATCCACAGCATTATATATAATAAATTAAAATTAATTCCCAGTGCATGAAGATACGTGGGGGTTTTTTTCAAGTTTACCTTGAACAGGTGATATATTTATTGTCATTGTCACTCTACAAACACATTACTTTCAGAGTTTCCCATTCAAAACCCTTCCCAGATGTTTTAGCTGGTTCTAAATACGCCCTGAGCTGAGCAGTTGTAGCACAGTGGGCAGCGACAGGACCTGAGGCAACAGCTGGAACTGTGCCAGGGCAGGGTTAGGGTGGATCTCAGGAAAAGGTTCTTCCCCCAGAGGGTGGTGGGGCACTGACCAGGCTCCCCAGGGCAGTGGGCATGGCCTCAAGGCTGCCAGAGCTCAAGGAGCATTTGGACAACGCTCTCAGGGACAGGGTGGGATTGTTGGGGTGTCCTGGGCAGGGCCAGGAGTTGGGCTGGATGATTCTTGTGGATTCTAACTCAGGATATTCTGTGATTCCATGATTCTCTGCAGGTACAATTCTTTGTGTTTAACAGAGGGGAGGAACTGAGGCAAGGATCAGTTAAATTTCTTGGCAGCAGCTGTAACCAAAATGTGTCAGGATGGAAATGCCTGGCTGGGATATTCCCAAGGGAAATAGTTCAGGGCCAAGACCCTCAGGTAGGGCCAGTACAAGGTCAGTGCCCCCCATGCAGCACCCAGGGGCTTCCCCAGCAGCTCCACCCCAAGCCCTGGCTGGAAAACCAACTGGACTGACAGACACACTCCTGAATTCCCACCCTTTGTGAAAATATGCCATGAAGTGCAGAATTCTGAGAAAAAATCAGATGGGATTGCCCACATTTTCCATACTTGATATATTGCCTGACTCCAGGCAATGAACTCATCACTGCCATCATTCCAAGTGTGTTCAGCTCCATCCAGGGAACGTCTTCAAATACATTTGAGGTCGAGTCCCTTCAGCAATCTCAGCCCTAACAGCCTTTACCAGTGAACCATGCACTGTAAATAGGATGGGGAAAAAAACCAACCCCATTTCTCAAAATGGTAATGTGGGGACTTTTCCCTGACTGGAATTTGAAGGGCAATAAGCATATTTGCATTATCTCAGCACCTTACACCGTACCAACCTGCAGCTCTAATATTTACAGTGTGCACTGTGCTGTGTGTTGTTCAACTCATGAACAGAGTCAATGACCCAAAAAACTGGAATATGTATGAACTGAAATCAAACCAGGCTGGAATAGTGTGTGCTGTGTTATCACAGGCAGCAGAGTGGAAATACAAGCAGTAACTCAATTCTCCTGAAATGAATGTCAAGGTGTCTCTGACTCCCACCATACTTTTCCCCAACGTTCTCTATTTTCTACCCACATCATCCGTATATTTTATGTGATTCTGTGATCTATTTTTCCTGAAACTTCTTCCTCTTTGAGATGAGGGTGAAGGCAGACACAGCTCATTGAACCTGACTGGCTTTTCTTCCCTTAGCCTCCTCCCAGTCCCTGTTTGGGATGAGGGTTAGGGATGGGATCTGAGATGTTTGACCTGAGCACAGCAGCCTTTGTGTCATTTTACCAATATATGGGGTTTATTTGCACAAAGTAATCATAGAATCATAAACTGAGGTTCAGCTCCACTCCCCTGCCATGGGCAGGGACACCTTCCACTAGACCAAGTTGCTCAGAGCTCCCTCCAATGAAACACGAAGGTTCCTAAAGTACAAAAAATACTGTATTTGCTGTGGAAAGACGTAAAGTCTGTGTTTTTAGAGGGGGAAAAGCAGCACCCTGGGCTGGCTGGAATGTGAGGCATTTGTGGATGGTGTCCAGGAAGTGGAAACATCATGTAAAGGAGAAGGAACGAGGCATCAGTCCTGGACACAGCTCAGAGCAGGTGTGTCCAGACACCAAATAATGTATTTTCTTTTTCTTTATTCCTCATTAAATGATTGTTTCTGCCCCGCATGCATAAGAGTTTGGTTTGAGGATAAAACACCTTATTGAATTAAAGCAAGAAAAACTGTATTTTTAATTTAGAAGTTTTGATTTCCACTCTCTCTAAAAAAAAATAAATCTATTCTTCAGCCCTTTCAATGTTTCCTCAGGTAATATTGGTACATAACAACACCCCATAACAGCTCCAATGCTTTTATGAGGAGATGTTTTTATATTGACAGATATTTCAGTTCACTGAGCAGAATATTACAGTCTGTAGAGCTTTGATAGAAAAAGGAGATATAAAGCTATAGAAGAAATATATTAAGTTTCTTGCAAGTAAGTGATGAAGCTGTAGAAAATTAACACTGCTGGTGTTAGATTGGCACATTTCTAATTTTCCTTTCTGCTCACATTCATTCATTAGAAAACACAGAGTTTGGGGAAGTACTGCAGTGTCATTTGAATCTGAGAATGGTCATCCAAACACCCATAAGTGTCATGGTCCTTTTTTTAATATCTGAGAAATAGAAAATCACTTATATGTAATTTATTGTCTGTTTTCCAGAGCTTAGATTTTATGATCTATAAATACAAGTTATTTCTGTCTCTAATTCCCTTCAATACCCAATTCACTGCTTTAGAGATCTGCACAAATCCCGTGGAGACAGATGTGAACCATTCCTTGATTTGTAGGGAAGATGGGAAGAAAAAAGAAGAGAAGGCAATGATAACACATCTCCTGTGCTGAGTGATGAGGAAAACTGATACCCACACACAAAGGTGTTGTTTTCTGGGGACTGGGAGGTGTGTTCTGCTGTGCCCCAGACCCAGGTAACCCTCCCCAGCCAAACAGCTTGAAGCAAATTGATTCTCCTTGAGTTTTTCTTAAGGAAAGGTTGAAAAACCAGCAACTCTTTACTTCTCAGAAGTGGTTGAGATGGGGAATCTTCTCAGCTCTACCAGGGTGGTCATTATTGACATCTCAGGGCCCAAAACAGCAAGGAATTGGAGAGGAGAAGGAGGTCAGAGCTGGAGCACAACCCCCTGCACAGCCTTTGGGGGTGACACCAGGACCAAACGTCTGAGAGGAGGGGAAGAGAAACTCAGACATTGGGATTGGTCAGCACAAGAGGGGCTTTAAGAGGATGTGTGGATGTGGCACGTAGGGACATGGTTTAGTGATGAACATGGTGGTGCTGGTTGATTGTTGGACTTGATGAACTAAAGGTCTTTTCCAACCTTAACTATTCTGTGATTCCACGATTCCCTGATATGCTGAAAGGTGAACAACAAAAAAATAGTGATACCATCCACACTACTAAAGAGAAAACCCCAAGAAATGGTTGTGTACAATGACCCAAAATAGATCATTGTGTATATATTTATATTTCTAAAAAGCCTGTGACTTTAACAGTGAATAGAAAATAACAACAGTGCTTTAAACTCTGAGAGTATTTTTCAATGCCACAATGTCTTGTGGCTGTTTGATCCCATTCCAGAGCCCTGGTTCTGCTGTTTACACAAGACTGACTTGCAATCAAGGCTTTTAGTCATATTCCTCTGGGTTCTTACCAGCTCCTGCCCAGCTGATGAGGATCTGTTACAGCCAGTAAAGCAGAGTGAAACCCAGACATTATGGCTCGAACTGCTTTGGATCCTGTCTTGTTTGGAACTTGGAACAGCTAAACCCTGGGAATTCAGAAAAGAACCGAATTATTTCTTGTTAGAAGTTGGACTCTTTGAAGTTGGAGCCTTCTACATTTGGAGTAGCTGGACAGATGTCAGCGCAGCGCTGATGGGCTCAGTGTGCATCTCACCTGCTCCTCCTGGAACCCTGGTATCCTGGCTCTCACTCCGTGTTCAGATCACAGAATCCCAGAATACTTGTAGTTGGAAGGGACCTATGGAGATCACTCAGTCCATCCCCCTGTCCAGGCAGGATCACCTGGAGCAGGTGATGGAGGAACGTGTCCAGGTGGGGTTGGAATGTCTCCGGAGAGCTGTTCCAGGCTTTGCCACCTCCATGGAAAGAAGTTCTTCCTTGTGTTGAGGTGGAACTTGTTGGGCTTTAGTTTATGGCTGTTGCTCCTCGTCCTGTCCCTGGGCACCACTGAACAGAGTGTGGGACCATCCTGACACCCCTTGGAGATATTTGTATAGATTGATGGGATCCCTCTCAATCTTCTCCAGACTAAGCAGGCCCAGCTCTCACAGTCTCTCAGAGAGAGGCTTCAGACCCCAAATCATCTCTGTGGCCTCTGCTGGGCTCCTTGTCTTTCTTGAACTGTGGAGCACAGAATTGAACACAATACCCCAATTGTGTCTTCACAGAGCTGATCCAAGCAGAAGAATCCCCTCCCTCACCCTGCTGGCCACACTCTTCCCAGTGCACCCCAAAATGGGTATATGAGAGTGTCTACGGGACTGAGAGGCAGAAAAGCAGCTCATTTACAGAGGTAAAAGGATTACAGAAAAGGTCAGAAATCCAGTGAAATATTAGATAACAGACTAATAAAAGGAACTGAATTCTCAGGAAAAAAGGTAGCAGAAGAATATGGAAATCAGAGAGTCTGACCTTTAAAATGTGCACTTCGCAACGCCAAAATAAAGCCATGTGGGAGGGCCCAGCATCCAACTTGAGCATGATTAAATATTTTGCCAAGGAGCAGCTTGTTGTGACTTCCTGGCACAAACTCAGGCTCAGTGTTTACCTTTCCTGGTGGAACTCAGCAGGCACAACATCAGGATGAGTCCAAGGCTGGAAAAAGAAGGATTCAGGCACAAATCATGTGTTCAGTGCATGCTTTGTGCTGGGAGCAAAAGGCACAGACAGGAACCCTCCAAGTCAGGAACAAATCAAGTCACCTTTAATCTACACTGGAATAAATTATGCAGAAAAGGCTGCAGTGGCTGTCAAAACTGGAAATAAATCCCTCTTATAAATCACATCTGTACTGCTGCCTGCGTTGAGCAAAAAATTAGTGATCAATAGGTGTTTGAAAGAAATAAGCACCATGTAGGTGTTAGAACTGGTACAAATAGCACAACTGTACATCTGTCACTCTGATTTTCAGTAGTGCAGGTGCTCTAAATCTATTTTGAACTCAGAAGTCAATGTACAGTCAGAGATTAGGAATAATTTCTTCATTCTAAGAATATTCTTCTTTAAGAATAAACAATATTTGATCCAAAACCAAATAACTTAGGAAATGGAAGGTCAGTTAATTCACTTCATGTTTGATCAGAGTGGTTGGAAGTGCTCAGTGTAAAGGGGTACAAAACCACAGTCTGTAATTCCTAATTCTGTCTGTTCCTCCAGCAAAGATTTCCCTGATTTCCCCGAGTAACCTCAGCTTACAGTTATAAGACATAACAAGATTTTACTTTTTCCACCACCTGCAAAGAAATGCTTTCGTGAATTAATGGTAAAATTGACCTTTTCCTTCGTATACCACAATGTCCAAGTCAGAAATCTTTTGGTTTCAGGGTTGTTTTTTTTTTAGAATTATGAACATTCACAAACCTGAAACACTTACTCCTCTTTCCAACTGTGGCAGGAAGATTCCAACTCTTCTTGCTTAGCCATGATCCAGACACCAGAGAGGCAGATCAATCAGAAAGGCACATCAATCATTAAGTCTGGCTCTGAGGAAGGGAATTGGTAGACCTTGTGTAACTGAGTAGGGGGGTTTGTTACTTTTTAAAAGTGCAGAGAAAAACATTCAGAGAAAGGGAGACAGAAAACAGAAAGAAGGGAATTCATGGCACTCAAATGGGAAAGGAAGAAGGAATAAAAGTCCTTTGGCTTATGATGCCCCATGGCAGGGAATGCCCCTCTCTCTTTGTCCAACAGTATAAAATCAGATTGATGCGCTGTAGATAATCTTAAATGAACAAGCATCACACAAATTTTCCATAAAATCCGTATTTGGGGCTACTGTCCATCTTGGCTTGCCCTGACCATGGAGCTTGGTCTTTGCTGTCACAGACCAAGGATAAGGGAATGTGTTCCAGCCTTCCTCCTGAAAGCTCCTCCCAAACAGGATGTGGCAAGATGAGTAGAAAAACCCTAATTATCCTTGGATAATGACCATCTAACCGACACAAATCAAAGGCCTGGAGAACAAAAAAAAAAAAAAAAGATAAATCTAACATCAAGAATTAAAGTGACTTTAGCAGAAATAATACGAATCAGTGACAGAACATTCCTGATTGTGGCACAACTGGTGGAATGAGCTGGTACTCAGGTATGGAGCTATAGATTCAGGATGAGTATTTAAAAAGGATTCAACTTAATACTTGTAATGTGATAGCATGGAAATTATGAAAATAATTAATGTAATTATAAATAATAATCTAAATGACAATATTTATACATATTTAGATGCTGAGCATGGTCACCTCAAAATTTATCTTAATTTTGCCTAATAATTATGTCATTTTTAAAGAATAACAAAGCACTGTTTGAGTTTTCCCCAAGAATGTGGATGGTGGGAAGAGGGGAAAGGGAGAAGGGAAGAAGTTTTGAAGTACAAAACTAACATTTTTTGGAATACAGAATATACTTTCGTGAATAAAAATAGAGCAGTTGCTGCCTAGATGCATTTGTTGCCCAGCATCCTGGTCCAGATTGTGGTCCAGGTTGTGGTCTTGGTCCCGGTTTGAGTCCTGTTCTTAGTGTTGATCTTGGTCCCGATATTGGTTTTGGTCCTGGTCCTGTTCCTGGTCCTGGTTTGATCCTGATACTGACTGTGGTTCTGGTCTTAGTCCTGACCCTGGTCCCAGTCTTGGTCCTGGTCCTGATCTCTTGGTCTTGGTTCTGGTCCCAGTCTTGGTCCTGGTCGTGGTCCTGGTCATGGCCCTGGTCCTCATCTGACTTCGGAGGCTCTTGCCCCCCACCCAACTCTTGCCTCCCCATCCCAGTGGGATGTGCTGGTGCGAGACTGGTTTGTAACGTGTGAAAGAGCAGCAAAAAGGAAATTTCCTCGTCAGGCTGCAGGAAATCAATCACAGATTCACAGAACCACAGCAAGCACTGAGCTCTCTGTTACCTAATTCCCTGGAAAAACTACTCCAGAAATCCTCCAACCTCTCTCTAATGGTGATGGATGGCAACTTCCTTAGTGAGTGCTCCCAGTGCAGAGTCTTGAGGCCATTCACCAATCCCAGTGTCTGTCTCGACCAGTTATTTCCCTTCTTCCTCTCTTTCTTCATTTTTCCCTTTTTTTTTTTTTTTTTTACCCCCAACTAGAAATCAATTTTTGGTTATTTATCTGTGATTTCGTATTTATACAAGAAAGAAAGAAATATATTTCCCCTCAAGCAAATCAAGTCTGGAATAACACCCTTGGAAAGGTCAGCATCCATTGGGTTTGTTAATTGAATCTGTCTTCAGAGCCAAAATGCCAATCCTTCAAGGGCAGGAAAGGTCAGGGATATCATAATAATGGGAGCATATGTCTTTGTGGGGACTGGAATTGATAGTGGATGAGGACAAGCCAAGTCCTCTGCTTCAAATCTTCTCTCAAGGAACCATCAGCCCTAAGAAATGTCATTTTTCTCAAGGTAAATGGCTCCAGGAGATTTTAATCCTGTAGGGCTGGTCCAGGAGTGTAAATTATCCCTAATGCTTCCATTATTTACAGCCTGCTCAGCCCCCAACACAAAGATCCTGGAGGAGTTTCAAGTATTTGATTAAAATTGGTTTGTACTCTTTGACCATGTGTAAGATATCTAATATTTTAGTTATGCCTGAGTGTCCTGGGCTGCCAAAGGATCTCTGAAGGAAAAAGGGGTGAAAACCCATCTGGTTCTGTCTGGGACAAGTAGTGAACTGTCAGCTAATGAGCCCCACTTTGTGCTTTGATCCAGTCCAGAGCTCCTGCTGCTCCCACACCTCTTCATGCATCCTGGTTACACAGGATTCCTGAATTTCTCAGGATTTCTAACACCCACCAATTAAAGTTTTGGGAGAAAATATAATTCTGCAATTTTTGCTGCTGGAAGTACTTGCCGAAAAGGGAGGTTGGAGTCAGAGAGCTTCCTATTGGATGCACAGAGTCACGGAATCACAGAATTGTTATGGTTGGAAAAAAACCTTTAGGATCAAGCCCAACCATAAACCAGCAGCACCACCATGCTCACCACTAAACCGTGTCCTCAAGTGCCACTGCACACATTTTTTGAGCAGTTCCAGGGGTGGGGACTCCACCACCTCTGTGGGCAGCTGTGCCAGGGCTAGACAACCCTTTCCATGAAGAAATTTTCCCAACATCCCACCTGAACCTCCCCTGGCACAGTTTGAGGTCGTTCCCTCTCATCCTGTCGCTTGTTCCCTGGGAGCAGAGCCCGACCCCGACCTGGCTGCACCCTGCTGTCAGGGAGTTGCAGAGAGAGAACATCTCGCTGTGCAACCTCAGTTTTCATTTCTCCTGACCAGTTTTCGCTGTACAAAGACCTCGATGAAGGATTTCTGCAGAAAAGAACAATCATTTAACATGAAAATGAATCCTTCTCTAACTACCAGAGTTGGGCCTCCTGCTAAATCTGTAATTCCAGCAAACTTTGACTAAGTCGATGCAAATTATTCGGGGATGTTGTTGACAGAAGAATTTGATTATTTGGGGGCTGTCAGGGGAGTTTTTATGTTAATTTTTCTGGGCACGTTATTACTCTTTGGGGCTCAGAATTGCAAACATCTCATAAATAATCTGAGCTGGTTAAATAAAATCCATTGACAGAACCATGGCTCTCACTAATATATTGTTGAAGGACAGCTCTCGATTAAGATAATACTTGGGCAACAAACATATTCATCCTGGAAAAAGAAAACCTAAATATTTCCCTTTTGTTTTATTCAGTAAAGACCACGAATGGCTGATTTCTTGCATAACAATTCAGTGTTTGTTTTAGGGAAACAAGCAGAGACGTGCAGATAAGGAATTGGAGAAATGCATCTCAAGTCAGGAGGCTCAGAGCACTGAATCCACCGCATCTGGCTTCTCCAGACTTGCTCACCCGAGCAGAGACATCACCCAAGCCCCAATATTGTTTCTTTTCCATTTAATTGCAATTACTGCATAAATGGTTTTAAAATACAAAATTGCATTTAAATTTTTTCTTTTTTAACTGAAATATGATCTATTGTAGATCCCATTTAATTTTCAAATACCCACTGAACTGTAAAAACACTGTTGTTTTCCATTAAATAGGGCAATTAATTTCATTTATCCAATCCTACTACTAAGTTTTAACACAATTATTGTCACTTAGCAAATCCTACTACTAAGTTTTACCAAAATTATTGCAGCTGGAACAGAATAACGCCTCCTTCCTTACCTGTGTTCTGCCTCACTAAGTGAAATGATAAAGACACATCCTGAATATCCTTATTGAAGGTGTAGGAAATCTTGGAGTTCTATCTATAATTCCTGTTTGCTGACACCTGATGGATATTTAAGCTGTCACCTGTAGTGGAAGGAGCCGTGGCAGAGCCTGCTGTGCGTCTCTCACAGGGTAAATCAGGGGCTCCAGGCACTTGGAGCTTATTTTCAATGTGTCAATCAAAAGTTATTTTATTATTTCATTGCTCAGACTCTTCATTTATCCATTTGCAGATATGGGGGTTTTATTAAGTCAGATTTAAGGATCCTCTCCCTCTTTTCCCGTCTCTATGCACTGAGCTGGGGGGTGCCCATGGCCAATTGAACCCCCAAGGAAAACCCCAGGGAGGGAAGCAAGTCCTTTAATCACAGATTCACAGAATCCCAGGATCATTGAGGTTGGAAAAGGCCTCCAAGGCCATTGAGCCCAACCTGTGCCCGATCCCCGCCTTGTCACCCAGCCCAGAGCACTGAGTGCCACGTCCAGTTATTCCTTGAGCACATTTAAGTCTCTTTCAGCTCTGATTAAAAATTGTTGTTCCTTCAGTTCCTCCCAGTGGTCCACAAAGGGTTAATGTCATTCTGGGTTTCAGACACATTCCCTTTTCAAACTCAAATAATGTAACCATTGGATTGAACTAGGATAAGGAACAGTGCTTAAAACAGCCGACTTTAAAATTAGGAATTAAAAAAAAACAAAAAACCAACCCAAAAAGTACTGGGTTTGGGACCTACAGTGATGGAAACCATACTAAAATGAGGAAAACCACTGTGAATTTTTAGGCAAAAGCAAACCAGTGGGTTTGCTCTCCTTAGTGTTTCTACACCAGCTTAATTCAGAAGTGCTTATTAACTTTTCCTAGTTTTACACAACATTTACATCTGGGATCAGCCCTGGATATTGGATATATTTTCCATGTTTCCTTTGATTGATCATTAGACACCCCCGGATTGATTGGGGGGTGAACACTCACAGCTGGTATTTACATTCATTGAAGTTTTGTGAAAATCAGACCGCAAATCAAGTCTAAATGTGCATTTCTGTGCCAAACTGTAGCTCCAGGGTGGCCATTGCCTTGAGGCCTCACTGGCCTCCCCCCCAAATGACACTGTTCTGCAGCCAAGCAACATAAAGTCCTATTGTTGCTTTATTGTGTTATTACTGCATTATTCTGACAGCTTTACTGGCCTGAATCAATAAAAATAGGTGTTTAGGAATCAACATGTGCTGGAGTAATGCAGTCACCCGAAATTAAAATCAAACAAATGGTAGTGCTGGTAAGCAGGGGGTGAGGAGGGCCTAGGGAGCTGCTCTGACATCCCTCCCCATTTCTCTGTGTGCAACACAAACCACACTTATTGCCAGGGCAGCGAGTCCAGAAATAAAATCCCACATTTCAATGGGCTCCCAGACTGATGGCACAATGAGCAGCAACACAACATTAAGCACCTGATGAGTTTTGCTACAGTCAACACATAAACAAGAGCAGCACTCGTCTCCTCTTTATTACAAATATCTGCAGGTAAAATGTAATCTTCCAAACCAGGCTGGCCTTCAGAAGGGAAATGAAGGAGTCACACTGTAGGGCTTGGATGGGAGAGTTTCTTCCTTACATTAAGAGTTGGACTTTTGAAGCAGACATCTCAGACTGCACAGAGGTTGGTGTGTGCAGTGAAACACAGACATTACCGCACTCTTGGGGTTTTGAATGATGAATAAAACCAGGGGCCTTTGAACCAAAACAGCTGAATCAAATCCCAGACTGGTTTGGGTTGGAAGGGACCTTAAAGACCATCCAGTTCTACCCCCTTGCCACAGGCAGGGACACCTCCCACTATCCCAGGTTGCTCCAAGCCCCATCCAGCCTGGCCTTGGACACTTCCAGGGATGGAGCAGTCACAGTTTCTCTGGGCAGCTTCCTTTATGAAAGTTTCCTTTTAAAAAACTCTGCTTTTAAGGAGAAAAATGTTGATTTTTGTCTGTGTGTGTGTGTTGCAATTGCTTAAAACTGTCTCATGAAACATCTAGAGGACACTGAATAGCTTTTCTTATAAGGGGAAACCTAAGTTCAAAGGTGGCCATAACAACCCAGGAAAGAGGAGTTTGGGGCACAAAGAAAACCACAATTCGCTTTAGAAATGACAACGTTCATATAGGGGAATTCGTTCTCTTCCTCAACACTGTGCTTCAGTTGTTGAGCTTCCGTAGAGAATTTCTGCATTGATAACCAAGAAACCTAAGAACAAACAAATCCAGAATGCTCCAACAGAGTTATTAGGATTTTGTGCCTTTTAGATACTGATCTTTCCCTTAATGCTGTTTCATGGAGCCTGGAGGTCACACGCCTCCACTTCCACTCCAATTCCTCTATTGTACAACATAACAATGATCTATAGACTGGGTGCTTTGTCAGGTCTAATGAGCAGGGCTAATGACACGCTGATAAATCGTTAATGCTTTTTCTATTGTTGCCCTGACAGTTCCCCAAGAGTTGTTTTCAATGTCAAGCTTTCACCGGGGCTGGTGAAATATCCTTACCCTGAGTTAAGAAGATGCATTGCATCTGCTGCTCCTCATCCATTATGCCAGCACTGTTCATGAGCAGGAACAATACTATTTATTCTGAGGACAATTAATAATTAGGGGTTGTCTGAAAGGCCAAGGGAACGGATTTTAAAAGCTGTGAAAACCAGTTCACTGAACACGCCCGGTGTGTGTACAGACATGTTCTAGTATGGCCCAGATGGACACAGACATTTCACTCAAAATAGAATGTGATGCTTTCACAGAATCCCAGAATCACTGAGGTTGGAAAAGCCCTCCCAGACCACCAAGTTCGCCCTGTGCTCGATACCCACCTTGTCCCCCAGCCCAGAGCGCTGAGTGCCACGGCCAGTCCTTCCTTGAACACCTCCAGGGATGAGGACTCCACCACCTCCCTGGGCAGCCCCTTCCAATTCCTGATCACTCTTTCCAGCAAAAAATTCCTCCTCATGTCAAACCTGACCTTCCCCTGGCACAACTTGATGCCATTTCCTCTCATCCTGTCCCTTGCTCCCTGGGAGCAGAACCTCATCTCTCCTGGCTCCCCTCTCCTGACAGGGAGTGAGAAGGTCCCCCCTGAGCCTCCTTTTCTCCAGGCTGAGCCCCTCCAGCTCCCTCAGTTGCTCCTGTTGCTCCAGACCATTTCCCAGCTCCGTTCCTTTCCCTGGACACACTCCAGCCCCTCACTGTTTCTCTTGTCTGAGGGTCCCAGAACTGCCCCCAGCGCTGGAGGTGCCCCAGAAGTGCCCAGCACAGGGACAGTCACTGCCCTGGGGCTGTGACACACCAGGGCTGGCACAGCCCAGGGGCCATTGGCCTCTTGCCCACCCGGGCACACCTGGGCTCACGTCCAGCTCCTGTCACCAGCACCCCCAGGGCCTTTTCCAGCTTTCCAGCCCCTCTGCCCCAGCCTTGAGTGTTCCATGGGGTTGTTGTGATCCAAAGGCAGGACCTGGCACTTGCCCTTGTTGTCCCTCACCCCGTTGGCCTCATCCCATCAATCCTACGGATCCAGCCTGTCCAGATCCCTCTGCAGAGCCTTCCTG
Organism: Cephalopterus ornatus; assembly: GCA_013396775.1. Lineage (NCBI taxonomy): Eukaryota > Metazoa > Chordata > Aves > Passeriformes > Cotingidae > Cephalopterus > Cephalopterus ornatus. The sequence continues at coordinate 900,731 of VZRE01008965.1, forward strand.
CCCTCCAGCAGATCCACACTCCCACCCAGCTTAATGTCACCCACAAATTTAGAGAGTGTTCACTCAATCCCCTTGTTCAAATTATCAATACAGACATTAAACAGGACTGAAAGAACGGGACTTCAAGAAAAGGGAAAATATATTATCTCTTTTCAAGTACTGTGTGAAGACTTGTAAAGCCTGGCGCCCCTCAGATGCAGCTGATTAAGGAACACGATTTTTCACTGTGTCCAGTGAAGAACAGAGCACACACAGTAGACACTGATATTCTCATTAAAGCTGGAGTGCTAATTAAACTAATTACACACATGAGGCTGGCAAATTGCTGGAGCCTCACAGTCAAAAGAGCCTCACATAATTCAAAAGGGCAATGATTTTTTAAGCATAAAATTGTTGGGAAAAGATATGTAAATGAAATGGAACAATCCATTAGCAAAAAATTATTGCTTTACTTCACTTAATACAAGGCTTGTTTTAATGTCAGGCTGATCATTTTTCAGTTGTAAGGAAAGTAACATTAATGTTGCACTAGAAATGCTAGAGTTCATAAATTTCACTTTCTTGAGCTGTTACACTTCCCTTAAATTCGGGATACTGATAAATACTTCCTGTTTGATAAGAGCAAGTCATCATTTGGTGAGGTTGGAGATTTATATATTAAAAGGGACTGGGCAGCAGGAACAAATTAAAATGTGATATTACCAAAAAGAGAGAAATCATAGAACCATGGAATCATAGACTCATGGACTGGTTTAGGTTGGAAGGGACCTTAAAGACCATCAAGTCCCACCCCCTGCCACAGGCAGGGACACCTTCCACTATCCCAGGTTGCTCCAAACCCCATCCAACCTGGCCTTGGACACTTCCAGGGATGGGGCAGCCACAGCTTCTCTGGGCAACCTGTGCCAGGGCCTCACCACCCTCCCAGGCAAGAATTCCTTGCAAATATCCCAACTATCCCTGCCCTCTGGCAGTTGGAAGCCATTCCCCTTATTCTGTCAATCCAGACCCTTGTAAATATTCTGTCTTCATATTACTTGTAGCCCCTTCAGGTCCTGAAAGGCCACAATTAACTCACCCCAAAACTTCTCTTCTCCAGGCTGAACAATCCCAAAAACTTGACAGAAGTGTGTTGGTTACACATGGAAACAATTGGGAATATCTAGAAATACACACATTTATTTGCTCCTCAAGTACATCTCCTTCAGTCCATCTCTGCTGGGTAACACTCCAATCAGAACTGAGGACTCAGCTTTGCTCCTCTGTGCAAACTGTAACGAGTGAGCAAAGCCACTTTTGTGTGAAGCTACAATAAAAATTTCCGTCTGGATGGATGTTTTTACCCAAATCCCACTCTCCTCCCGTGCTGCTGATGGATTACACAATGCCCAGGAATTATTCTCCTACAGAGCAGCTCCATCAGCTGCAAACCCCATTCACCTCTTTCCCCTCAGCTCTATTAATTCCAGCAAACCCTTATTTCACTTCAATTGATGTCAGTGTTATATACTTCTTAATGCCTGTAATGTATTACTTTTGTGTATAACACAGAGGCACATCTGTTTTTGCAAACAGTGGAGTTTTACACCAAGTATTTTATATCCATAGATGTAGATCACTTACTTTTATATTGCACAGAGGAAATTTCCATTTTTCTACTGTTTACAAGCTGTTTTCTGTTTATGAGAACATCTGTAAAGGAACCTGGAGTGAAAAATGAGCATGGAGAGTTTTGAAAAGCTTGGGAGAAGTTTTCTAACCGTTCCCACTTATTCCTACTTACTCAGTAAGATGAAATTAAGAAGAAGAAACTCTTCATTCAGAGGGTGTGGAACAGGTTGCCCAGAGAAGCTGTGGCTGCCCCATTCCTGCAAGTGTCCAAGGCCAGGCTGGACGGGGCTTGGAGAAACCTGGGATAGTGGAAGGTGTCCCTGCCCATGGCAGGGGGTAGAACTGGATGGGCTTTAAGGTCCCTTCCAACCCAAACCAGTCCATGATTCCACAATTCCATGGATATACCAGCTCTCCTAAGGGTAGGCACTGGGCAAAGTCACAGTTAAGAGACAACTCCAGAGTAACTGAGACAGAAAATTGGCCAATTTCTGCTTTTTGGTGCCTCTGGAGAAAGAGGGAATGAGGACCAACAACTCCATTGCGGTGAGTGTGCCGGGACCCGAGTAGCCAGAGAGATGTGATCAGGATTGTCTCCTTCAAGAGGGAGCTCTGGAAGGAATTTTGCATTAATGTTTACAATATCAGTGTGGAAGTCCACATTAAAGCCAGAGAAATGTGGACCCTGGGACTCAGCTTTGGCATCTTGCACTCTGAAGAGCCACAGCCACACATCGATGTTGTGCTTCACCTTGTGACCCACAACACCTGGTTTGCTGAGCACTGCCCAGGTTCCCAGAGACTGGACAATTATTTTTGGAGCAGTGTAAGCCCTGAGAGCTTTAGGAACTGTGTATCCCAGCATTGGAATTACAGCCCCACCAAGCACCTCTGCTATGCTATCAGCTGAATACCATGTGAGGCTGTATCTGTTTAATTAGACACTAACAGACTGCTAACGAGTGGATTGTGCCTTTCCCTCCTCTTGGAATATTACCTGGATTGCCATAGAGGTGCTGCCATACCTTTGTCACTCCAGATGTTGCCAGATGTGCCCTCCTTGCCTTGCAAGGTTTTTATGTGACTGGTTTTTATGTGAAACCAGTCAGTTCTCGACCTGTGAATTTCCACATGGATTTTCACCGTGGGCAAATATATCGGACAACTTATTAGCACTTGGAAAAAAAGGAGGGAAAATGATGGAAAAGCTGATAGACCCCTTGAATAAGTCTAAAAGCACCACTGGGCCTCACCATAATGATCCCTATGACTTCCAGGTTGTGTTTTTCCCCCTTTTCCCGGGGATATACGATGTTCAGTGGAGCATGGACAACACTCAACACTTTCCAGAGAGACAAAGAAACAAAAATTCCCTTGTAAGTGATTTTTCTTTTTCCTATCAGAGGCATCAAAGACAAGGCATTGTGCTGGAAATGGAATTTCATCCTGGGTACATGTGACTGCGAGTGGTTAAAGATAGTTTGTGGTTATAACTGCAGGAGAAATTGCCCCTCTATCTCCCCATTCCTCCTTGACACGCTTCCAAAAGAACATTAATATTTCTGTTAAGACATTTCAAGACTTGACTGCTGTGATGCCACTATTACTCTTCCCTTTCCTTTAATTATTTCCTCCTGTATATGGCAATTTGTTTTCCCCCCACTGATAAATATCATCAATTTAAGGAATGTTACCATAATATAAGTCTATGAATATATTTAGCATATAGAAAGTGTGTTCTCCCTTCGTCATTATAATAGAAACTCAACTTGATTTATAATATTATTCTCCCCTACAATCAATTCATTTTTTCCAATGAAAAATCTGCAGGTGTGGAAAGGAGAAGTGTTAGGATTTTCCAGCATTATTTTTATCTTTTCTTGCTTAGAGTTGCCCTCACAGCTGTTCTGGTGGGGTTAGGAGGGTGGTGGGGAGGCACCCTGCAGCCAACACCCCTCCCAGCCCAACCTCTGAGTCCACAAGGCTTCAAGCAAGGATTGATTGGAGAGGTGGGAGGAACGAGGGGTGGGAGACACATGCAACATGTCCACAGATAGCTCTGCATGGACACCTGAGCATCTTCCTGGGACATCCCCAAACTTTTCCTGGTGGAGTTTTGGCAGTAAGTGAGGAACGTCCCTCTCTATCCACTCCTGACCATCCATTCCCTCTTTAGTCAGTTGAAGATGTCCCTGTTCAGTGTGTGGGGGTTGGACCAGACGACCTTTAAAGGTGTCTTCCAACCCAAACCATCCCATGATTCTATGGTTTATTGCAAATTAGGTCAGATCAGCTCCACATTTTTGGGTGGGGAGGCCCTGGGACAGGTTGCCCAGAGAAGCTGCCCCATCCCTGGAAGTGTCCAAGGCCAGGTTGAACAGGGCTTGGAGCAACCTGAGATAGTGGAAGGTGTCCCTGCCCATGACAGGGAGTGGAACAGGATGGGCTTTAAGGTCCCTTCCAACCCAAATCATTCCATGATCTCAACTGCTCTACAAGCAAGACGGAGCCATGATGTTTTTTGTCCATATGCTGCACGTTCCCACTCGTTTCCTGGGCTAACACTTGTCAAAGCACAAGGAAACTGTTTAAAAAGCTTTTCACTGTCTTTCTGGACACAGGTAATTTTGTGACCAAAGATGATGCACAAATACAAGCTGAGTTTGACATGACATAGTGAAAGCCAGATCAGGAACTCCCTGCAAACCACACCTATAATTTCTGGTGTATTCGGCTCTGCTGCTCAGGAAGCTGCTCATGCTGAGGAAACCTCTGTCCATCTCTAGTGCTGCTGTTCACAAAGTATTTCCCATTTCCCAGATCCCTGCATCAGCTGGATTTTATTACCATAATCCCAATGTTTGCAAATTCTCAGTTGTAATTTTTTTTCATATTACACATCCTTGAAAGTTCCAGGCCAGGTTGGACGGGGCTTGGAGCAACCCGGAATAGTGGCAGGTGTCCCTGCCCACTGCACAGGGTGGGACTGGAAGAGCTCTGAGGATCTCTTCCCACATCATCCTCTGGTCACATTTTTTCCTTAACAAATAGCAGAATTTTGCTCTCAAATACATATTTTTTAAGACACCGGAGATGCTGCCACTTGCTGCCTTTTCAGCTCATTCTGAATGCTCGGAAGGGATTTAAAGTGCTTTTCAATGTGCATTTTTGTTATTATCCTTTTTCCAGCAGCCCTTTTACACCGACTGTATCCTGGAGTGATATGGATGGATCAGGCAGCAGGTACTGCCTGATGCTGTCAAATTGTATAAAGCACTGTAATTTTTGTTTAAGAAGTACAAATCTTTACATTTTTTATGTATCCCACAGCTATTTTCTTATAGAATAAATACCTACCAGACATGATGTATTCCTGGTGTAGTCCTGCTCCTTTCTGGCCCCCTGCTCCTGCCTGCCCTGCTTCTGCTCTTCACTCCCGATTTCTGCCCCAGCTGATGCTGCGCAGCCCTGCCCCTCCATGCCCAGGTTGCACCAGGGGCTGTACCCACAGGGTGTGACAGATCATGGAATCATGGAATGGTTTAGGTTGGAAGGGACCTTAAAGACCATCCAGTCCCACCCCCTGCCATGGGCAGGGACACCTTCCACTATTCCAGGTTGCTCCAAGCCCCCTCCAACCTGGCCTTGGACACTTCCAGGGATGGGGCAGCCACAGCTTCTCTGGGCAACCTGTGCCAGGGCCTCACCACCCTCACAGTTCCTTCCCAATATCCCATCTAACCCTGCCCTCTGCAAATAGGAAGCTGTTCCCCCTTGACCTGTCCCTCCAGGCCCTTGTCCCAAGTCCCTCTCCAGCTCTCTTGGAGTCCCTTTAGGCACTGGGAGGGGCTCTCAGGTCTCCCTGGAGCTTTCTCTTCTCCAGGTGAACAGCCCCAGTCGTCCCAGCCTGGCTCCAGACCAGAGGGGCTCCAGCCCCTGGAGCATCTCCATGGCCTCCTCTGGCTCTGAAGGTGTTTGGCAGCAGCAGATGATGTGATTTACAGAGGGTGTGTTGGGTGGAAATTCTTGCAAAATATTGTCTTACAACTCCTCCCTTTCCCTCTCCAATAAAAAAATGAATCATGACTGTAACACTTCTTTTCTGTACTCTTTCCTAATTAGAAATTACAACCAATCTCTCCACCTACTTAAACCTTTCCATTTTTGTTTCAGCCTCTCCTATTCCTGGATTTATGTACTATCAGTTATTAGAAAATGATATCCCTTTCTGATATAAATATTCACTGGCTGCCACTTCTTTTGTTTGCACAATATATATGACCATGAAGCTCACCAGGAAATTAAAGCCAAGCCTGAAGCTGCCTGTCCTTGGATGATGGACTGCGAAGGAACTGTGTCCTGTGGGGATTATTCCAGTCCCAGAACATCAGAGTTCTTGTATCTAAACATCAAAATATGTTTTCTTCCCCTTTCCAAGCAGCAGCACACATATAAATTTTCTAATGGATTTTCTGTTCAGCTGTCACTTCAGCTGATCCAGCAGACAAAAATACAGCAGCAACATCCACTTATTTGAAAAGTACCTGAACGTTCCCAAAGTTGTTGGAATTGGGTTTGATGGCCTCAGACATTCAGTAACTCAGAAAATTGCATAATAAGCTCCTTCTTTCAGTCTCCTTCCTGTTTTCCATTAGGACAATTATCAGTGCCGGGTGGGGGGATTAAATAAAGGCATTAAAGCCATTGTTCCAAGCAGGTTTTCAAATTTAGGGAGAACAAAGCCATGCAGTTGGAGATGTCTCTTCCCTTTTGTCCCCTCCCACTCCCTTCAGCTCTGGCCGAGCCATCAGTCACCCTGTTTTCTGCCTCTCAGTTGCGTTCTTCAGGGAGCTGTTGAACACAGCGGCAGCCCAGGGCTGTACATGTACAACACAGTTATTATTCTTATTGTTCTTAAATAGTAAAGGTGCAGAATTATTATCAGTCTGTCCTTTGGTCAGAGCTGCAGCTTCACAGGCATATCCCATGCTGTTCCCATAGAGCTATGAGCTGGTCCTGTCCCAGGACAGGGCAAATCAGAATCATTGAGGTTGGAAAAGCCTTCCAAGATCTTTAAGTCCAACCTGTGACTGATCACCACATCCCCAACTAGCCCAGAGCACTGAGTGCCACGTCCAGTTGTCCCTTGGACAGCTTTAGGGATGGGGACTCTACCACCTCCCTGGGCAGCCCCTTCCAGTGTTTAACTGCTCTTTCAGAAAGGAAATCTTTCCTATTACCCAACCTGAACCTCCTGGCAGAGCTTGAGCCATTTGCCCTTGTCCTACCACAATCTTCCCAGTTTTAGCCTTGTCCAGGTTAAAGGTGGCACATCCAGCCTGAGCTGGAGCTGAGTCCTGTTGAGCTCCATGCTCAGCGCAAGCCACAGAAATCCAATTTCCTGCCACTGACTTTTGGGAAACAAGCTCAAAAGATCTTGGTATGTTCTTTACCACTGTTCCCTCACTTTCAGGTAGGACAGGGGTGCAGGATTGAAAGCCAGAGTGATTCAGGGGGATAAAGGGGGATGTCTGTTCTCCATCCATCAGCCACTAAAGCACATTAATCAGTGTCAGCAAAGCTGTTCCTGGCTCCCAGCCTGGCCTGGCTCCAGCCTGTGCTGGGCTGCTGTATTGGTTTGGGATAGATTAGCTCTCAGCCTGTCTTTAGCTGTCTCACAGGGGAATTATTGGGCTATAATACTCTCTGTAATTACCTGCTCACATGGGATCTTTTCCACTCAATGCACAGGATGGAAATGTATGGACAAGCATTAAGGGTGCAGGAACAAATATGCATTTGACCTTCAAGAGCTTGCCTTTACAATCCAAAAAACTTTCTTCCAGCACAGCCTTTCAAAGACTCCGTTAATTACGGAGTGCCCTGATTTGCCAGGACATGTTGAGTAGAAAAGTTTCTGCTCTGGCTGGTGCAGAGGCACAAATCAATAAAAAGCAGAACAGCTTCAGTGACATTCAGTCATGGACTTAGGCAGGAAGGGAAGTTAAGGAACAGCAACAATCTGACAGCAACGGAATGAGGCGACATGCAGGAACTTCATTTGTTTGTGCTCCTCCTTGCACCCCTTTTCCAGGTGCAACCGAGTAATTTGGTTCCTCCCACACTGCTGTGTGCACCTTGCACTCAACAGGTGTGAGAAGGTTCTGGGAACACAGGCACCAGAGATGGCCGGAAGGAAATCCTGGAACCCCAGAAGGGATGGATCAATTCTAACGCCCTTCATGGATGATTTGCCTCATGGTTTTTAATTTTTTTAAGACATGGGAAATATTGTCTAGGGGGAAATTATAGAAACTGTGAAAAAAATAAGGATTCTAGTATCTTTTTAAAATTCTGAGGGATTAGAAGGGAAAAATGCCCAGTACTGCCATATTGGTACAGTCAAGCCTTGAACCTCCAGTGTTAAGGAACCCAGGAGGTCTATAAAGCAGATTTTTAGCCATGTTCAGCTCTGTTGTTCCACAAATCCATGGATTTGTATGGATTCCCTCCTGGCTGGATCTGTCAAGTCAAAATCCTACATTGAATAAGGATATACTCACCCTCCCTCCCCCACATCCATTCCCATTCCAAGGCCTGGAGAACCAGGGGAGTTGTTTGATGTGTTTGAGCTCTCATTGACTCACAGACAGATGGGTTATTTTCCGAGGAAGGGAACAGTCCTGAGGGAAGTCTCTCCCATGGAAAGCGGCTCTGTTGTGAATGCCTCTATCAGAAGTGCCCCCCAGACAGGTGCAGAAGGAAATTTGCATCCATTTTCTCTGGAAACAGACTCTGCCTTGGTAATTGAGCCCCACTGTGTATTTTTTCCAACGCATTGACGTCTCTGGATCTGATGTAAATGTTTATATTTTCCATGTCCAAGCTCCCAGCGCACAACCGACCTCCTGCTTTGTAACTCTGACAATGTCTGGGGCTTCATCACAGAAAGGAAATAAAAGGCAGGTGCAGACCTTGCGGATGACAATGTTGTCACAGTAACTCAGAGCAGAGAACAATCAGCTTCACAGAATTAAATCGTTTAGCTTTGGCTTACACAGAAAAACTGGGAAAAAGGACACCATAAGCTATCAAATGAACATGAATAAGCAGGTGTAGGAGAAAGAAAATTAAAAAAAAAAAAAGGAGAAATAAAAAGGAGTTAAAAAAAAACCGAGAAAAAAAGGAGAAAAAAAATTGCTGTAAAAATCCCAAAGAGCTACACTTCTTAAATTGTGACTGAAACCCACTCACAGTAAAAAAGATCACAGTGTCCTCTGACACTGGAAGACACCTCCGAGATCATCACGAAAATTTCATCATGTGAAACTCAGTAGCCTGGTGTTCTGAAACAAGGACCTAAGTAGTCCTGAAGTCGGTCCTGAAATACTGGCCCTAAAATATTAGTCCTAAAACGTTAGTCCTAAAATTAGTTAGTTAGTCCTAAATTAACTCTGGTCAGCCCCAAAATTAGTCCTAAATTAGCTCTAAAATCTTAAACTAACCCATCATTTCTCAGTGCAACAGAAACAAATTCTGAATATGGAACACAAAGAAAAGAAGTAAATTTAATTTAAGACCCTTTTATTGAGAGGTTCTTCAAAATACCCCAGAAAATGCAAGAGAAGAGTAGGAAAGACCAAAAGGAACCAAAATCCTGAGCTCAGTCCCTTCCTACCTTTTAAGGGGCTGCACCAAAGGAGTCCTTTTTGGCACAAACTCTGTTTTCCTTATTGCTTAGTCCTAGAGAAGATTTCAGATGAATCCAGATGCACCTTGATATTGGTGTGGATAAAATCTGGTCACCCAAAAACCTCTGTCCACCCTGTTGAGGTAAAAGACACTTTGAGGAGAGGCTTGTGTATCTCAGGCAATTACTGTGAGGAAGGAATTCTGCTTGAACCAAAGAGCAGAATTCCTTAGTCAAAATTCCCTACAAATGGGCTTCACAGTGGAGTGTCCTGTTGGTGCTTTGTAGCTGCTGAGATGTGGTAAAACCAGAGCTGTTGTCTCTGATAATTAAGGAACATGTTAACAGTTTTCAGTGGGTGGTTTCATTGCTTCCTCCCTCAGCAAAAGAAATTTTACCAACATCCTCCTGGTGTTATTTATGACACATTTAAAGCTGCTTTTGGAATCTCAGCTGTGATTTATTGCACATGCACAGAACATGTGGAGTCAGACATGCTCAAGCCCAGCATTACAAACCCAGTTGGACATTTCCACCATTGCTTTTCTTACCACAATTTGTTTTCCCACTTGGACACTAAAATCCAAGACCAGCTATAATAATCTTTGAACAATAAAACTAAAGATGATGGCACTTAAAATGAAATTTCATCTTAATGAGCTACAATAACGTAGTTTCCTCTTTTTTTTTTTACTAGTATCTCTGTTCACTGATCAGGTCCCTCGGGATGGAACAACGCAGCCTCACCCCACACTGGCTTTTCGTGCTGCTGGTACCACCCAGACCAGCACCAAAATCGATGTTTTTTCTGGCAAACAACTGAGGAAGGCCAGAAAAGGGCTTAAGTGACATCCTGGAACACCTCAATGTGCTGTCCCCAAACCAGCTCCTTTGCCCCCAAAGCATCACTGGAGCGGGACACAAGGGCAAGAGCCTGTGGGAGGGAGGATGGGTCAGGGGTGCAGAAACTGGAATTACTTTGGTTTAAAGTCACCCTGGGAAAAGGGCACATTGAGCAATTAATTGCATTTTATTCTGTATGTACTCTGAAATAAGGGATTTTGGTACCTGAAGGGGGCTTGCAAGAAAGCCAGAGAGGGATCTTGGAGGGAGAGGACAAGTAGGGATGGCTTCACATGGACAGATGAGATATTGAGATGAAATTCCTCCCTGTGAGGGTGTGAGGCCCTGGCACAGGCTGCCCAGAGAAGCTCTGGCTGCCCCATCCCTGGAAGTGTCCAAGGCCAGGCTGAATCTTGGCTCATTTCCCACCTGCTTTGTTTTCCCAGGACTTCCTCTGAGTATTCTTCCCCAGTAGTTCCCACAACAGAGTCATTGCCACGTGTTTGCATTTCAAGCACATGTTTCTCTCCTCAGCCCTGAAAGGCTGATCCCCCTCAACAGGACAGATCTGACTGCAGGGAATCACCAGGAGGGCTGTGAGCACATCCCACCCTGGGAGAGCTGCCTTGGAAAAGCACTCCCTGAGGGAGCAATTAATGTAAATCACTGCCCCACATGTTCACACACACACACTTGTTCTGCTTCAAGAAGCTGCCATACAAAGGGAAACTGCAAAGAGAGATCTGCTCAGAAAGGAATAAATCCAGCACGTACCAAACCCGAGCGGGACCTGCAAGGCCTTGGCGGAAGGGAGGGAGTGGTGTGTCCAGGAAAGCTTCACCTTCTCTCTACATCATATATTTGCCTAATAGTGCTTTTCCTCTAAAGAAACGACTCTCTACTTTTCCTAAATATATCCCCTAAGGACAGAATTGCCATTGCCTGGGAGACAGAGGAGACGTGATGAGCGTCACATTGATCCACACCGGGAGGAGAGTCAAGGCTGTTCCTCGAGCTCTGAAACCTTCACTGCTGCTCTTCTGGAGACACCAAAGACAGGAGATATGCTGTGGTTATAAAACAAAGGATTTTTAATATTCTGGGAGAAAGGACATCTCACCTTAATGACATTTGTAATTTTGGGCCCATTCCCTGCATACCACCAAGGTCAGTATTTAAAGAACCCCTGATCTGTAGGTCTGTGTCAGAAGGTGAGGACTCCCAGGACTTCTATGGTCACCAGGGGACCATAAAGGCACGTGCAATGACCTGGGTCAAATCAACTCCTGGCAGAGAGTGAACTGATTCTGGAGAAGCAGGAGTGTCACTCCATGGCCTTCACTGTGCCATCTCCAAGCAGAAAGTGGTTTGGGGTGAATTATTAACAGAGACGATTATGAAGCTCAGAGCAGAGTTTGTAAAAATGGCTCTCAGCATGTTTTCTGTGGTGATTCCTGCATACATTTATTATTTAAATCCATCTTCCCTTTCTCTGCACAGTAAATTGGCAGGTGTTAACCAGCCTGTTCCGTGTCAGATGAAAGTTAAGATAATATGAATACTTAAAGATCCACTTGATACAAATTTTTAGATAAGACACGGTAAAATGGAAGAAATTTCTGAAATAATTCACTTGACATTTCTCTACAGTTCATTTCCTTAATTTTCATTTCACTGGCAGCTCATTTTCCCCTCAAGTTCTCCCATCCAGGTTGTAAATTCTACAAAATGTGAGAGCAGGCAAAGACGACCCTTTCAAAGCCATGGAGGTGACACAGAAAGCCAAGACTTGGTTTCAAAATGAGTTAAAATGCCTCGTTGAAAGTCAGTTCAGGTTTCTAAGTGGGTTGATGTCCTTTGAAGATCTTGCTGGAGACACGAGCCAGCAGGACCCTCCTGAAGCTCAACAAAAGGAAATCACAGAATCATCGAAACACAGGATGGTTTGGGTTGGAAGAGACCTTAAAAATCACCCTGAATATTGTGTTGAGTCTAACTCAAGCTAACGTAACAATCCTGGGTTTATTTTGAGAACAAAAAAATAACTAAAAGCAATTTTAAACAGTATTTTTCGGTCCAGCCTGCTGGTGCTATGTCAGTGTGAATTCACATTTTCTTCCTCTATTTCACTCCTGTAAATCATCCCATTCTATCCCAAACTTCAGCACCCAGTACTATTTTTCTGCCCAGTGAATCTCAGATTTGGGCACTGGAGGAGAAAAGAAGAACTGATGGAAATCTTGTCTTGCTTAGCAAACACAAGTGCCTCTCACATCACAGCAGCCAAGATCTCCAGACTAAAAAACCATCCTTTTGTTTGCTCTGGCACCTTTCCAGCACATAACAAGATCTCTTGCCTACATCCAAAATTATTTCTCCTTCTGGACAGATGGGTGAATTAAATACCAACATAAAGCTGGATTCACATCGCCAGAATTGCAGTGCTTATCAGAGAAGATTAAAATTCAGGGTGGGAATAATGGATATTTTTTGATTTCTGTGTGGGCCCAACTGGGGATCTGGGGGCTGATTTGCAGGTAGGTCTGGATGTAACAGGAGCTGAAGGGCAGCACAGGTGATGCTGACAGAACACCTGCAAGAGGCTTTGGCAGAGGCTGTTCCAGTTCAAGACACTCAGGTTGCACAATATATTAGATGTATCCCAGAAACATTGATTTATTCAGAGAGCTAATCTCTGAATTAACAACCAAGACTGTTGCTGGAGAGAGCAAATAACCCCAAAGCTACTGGGGAAGATGGAGCTGCTCAAGCTGCTGGAGACATCTGGTCCTGTCCCTGTGCTGGGCTCTTGTGCACTTGTGTCACCCATGGATTTTTTCACACCAGAACCCCCAAATTCCCACTCAGGTCCAAGTCAGGGCAGGTTTGTGCTGCTGTTGCAACTCTATAATTATAGACTCACAGTATCACAGAATCATTTCAGTTTTAAAAGCCTTCTAGGAGTATCAAGGCCAACTGTTGAGCCAAGCCCACCACTAAACCATATCCCCCAGCATGAAAAGTGTCTGCCCACACCATCAGCCCCCAAAGGAGGTGGGAAATTCTCATTTGCTCATAAACAATGCATTTCAAAATTAAAATCTAACCAAAAAGATCCATTTTGCAGCTGACAGCCAAACCCAGTCCAGTTTGCACACACCTCTTAAACACCACTCCAGGTGATCAAGGTCTAAACATCTCCAATAAATAATTTGAGAGGCTTTACTTTTTACAGTTTCCTCTCCTCATCACTAACTGCCAGCTTCCCATCAGCCTTAATTACAGTCACTGAACGTTCAGCAGTCATGCAATATTTATCAACCTGGCTGCAGTGACCCCTGGATGTTTTTTCCTGGGATATGACTCATTTTTTATAGGACTGGAAACAAATACTGTGCCTTTTCCATACTAGGAATATGTGAGAAAGCACTAAAAGGTGCGGGAGTAACCAAAAAATAAACACATTTATAAAACTCTTCAAAGCTTGGTGCTAAAGTTGGGCAGTGCCCTCTTATCCTTCCTTAAGCCCTTGCTGTGCCAGTAAGATATCTCAAAAACAGAGAGGGCAATATTCATCTTAAATTGCCCTTTGTCTCATGGCCTGCAGGAATTAACGAGCTCCAATCCCATCCTGTTTTGCTGCACCTCTCCAGGTGGGTTGTGCCAGAGGAGATCCCATGGATTCATCACTCCTATCCAGGGGTATCAATATTTGGGATAAAATGCCTTTGTCAGACAGCAGTAGCTGCCACAGGAATGACGGAATTAAGCTGTGCCCTTCATGGGAGCTCCTGAATGATCCCTCACCTCCCTGAGCAGTGCTTGCACTCCAGGTCAGAGCTGCTTCTTCATTAACAATCATTAACTCATCCTGCCCAGTGAACCCGAGGGTGAAATGCCTCCATTAACATCCCACAGTCCAGTGGGAAATTAGGGAATATTCTCTAGATTATCCCACTGTTTTATCCTCTCTGGGTTCCACAGCAGATGCTCCTCGAGTTCTGCAGGGCCAGGACACCCTGAGGCAGGAGAGTGAACATTCAATTTAAACCCACAGCCCGCCCCCATGCCAACCCTGCCCCACCCAAACCCACCAGTCACCATCCTGTTTAATACGCCCCCAGCTCATTTTCACACAAAAGGCTCAAGGGAACATAAAAGCATCCCAAAGAAGAAGAACTACCTGCCAGAGACGTTTAGGGATTATTCAAGAAGCAGTAATAAGCATTATAAACGATTCCTATATTTTTTAATATATCTCAGCCATGACTTTTAATAGCCTTTATTAAAATGTTCTTGTTGTAGCAGAGGAGTTTTAGGTAGGCACTATATAAAAAAGAAAACGTTTATGATGTACACCAGGATAATTTTACATAAAAGCTGATCTTTTTCATATTAATTTATCTACTAGCATTTATCCTCTTTATTCTTTCCCAGCCTATTTTTTAACCTACCAGAGAACTTCATACTCACTGAAATTACCACTGTCTTACCTTTAAATCAGTTGGTTTAATTCATTATGTTCTATTATGGAGCAAGTTAGTGGTACTAATCATATTTTCCAGTCTAAAGATACACAGATTTACCCCAAAAACCAAAGGCATGTGGAAAGGACATGTGTGAGCTGCTGGGTTTGAAGCTGGAGAAGGGGCAAAAAGAGGAGAAGAATACTGGGATCACAGGAAAATCTCCTCAGAAGAGCTTTTGAGCCAAGCCTTGACTCAAAGAAGGCTGTAAGATATAAGATACTATTTCTTTTTTGATTCTTCAAGAAAAAGAAGACTTTTATGTTCTCTGTGATAATCTTCAGTCAGTCACTCGATCACTCACCAGCAGTCCAGGCTCACCAGGGAGGTCCAGGGCGACTCCAGGTTGTCCAATGTGACAAACTCTGCAAGAAGGGCTGGAAGGAGGATGTGGGAAACTACAGACCTCAGTACAGCGGAGGGTCAGAGAGTCATGGTCTGGTTTGGGTTGGGTGGGGCCTTAAAGCCCATCCAGTTCCACCCCCTGCCATGGGCAGGGACATCTTCCACCAGCCCAGGTTGCTCCAAGCCCCCTCCAACCTGGCCTTGGACACTTCCAGGGATGGGGCAGCCACAGCTTCTCTGGGCAACCTGTGCCAGGGCCTCCCCACCCTCACAGGGAGGAATTTCCCTCCAGGGCAGGGGTGACCCCACACATGAAATAATGTGCTCCCAGGTGAAAACCTGCATTTTTCCAAGCAGACAGAGCTGGAAGACGATGTAAAAAATCCCATAAAAATAAAACATAATTCCATTTTCTCTCAGTGATGCCTGATGAAAACACACCTCAGTGATGTCTGATTGTGGTGCTCTCCCTCTACAGGTTTAGCCCAGGTGACCTGAGAGGAGACAGGAGGTGACGAAGGAGATAACAGTAAAGGAAAAGCACTGTAGTAATTAGGAAAACAAGATGTAAGTGTCTAACAAGGACATTCTTATTAACTGGTGCTTCCCAATCATTAGGTATCATGCAACAAAAGGAAATCAGAACCTGCTTTTGTGGTTAGAAACACAGGTTGGGTAAAGACACCCTTCTCACATCCTTATTTCCAGCTATCTAATCAAATTTTGTGTCATTTTGAAGAACATATTGCACTGATATTACACCCTCACACAGCAGGGTCCTTTCCCATCTGCAAAGTGTGACACTTGCTCTATTCTAATACTTAAATCAAGGGGAAAACATACCTGTCCAATGGAGTTTTGTTATTACTTCCTGAATTTTCTTTGCCTGGAGAAGTAAGATCTGTATCTTAAACCTCTATAAAAATTGTCTGTGGCACAGAGTGTGACAGCCAAGCAGACACGGTTCATAAACATTTGTGATGTATTAAGGGAACCAATCTTCCCTCCAAACCTGCAGGTAACAGAGAAACAACTTTGTCAGCACTGAAATAAAAATCTGGGATTCTGCTATTATTAACAGGGGTGGATTTTAATGTTTAAGATGATTGATGAGCACATAAAAAGCAAGAGTAGTGGTTTAGCTGGATATGCCAATGATACGGGTGCAAATACAGAGCTGGCAGAAAAGGGAAGATTAAGGATTGCATCTCATATTAAGGATTGAATGGCAGGTTAAGGATTGAATCCCAGGTAACGATTGCATCCCAGATAAACATTGCATCCCAGATAAAGGATTGTATCCCAGATAAGGATTGCATCCCAGGCTTGGCTCTATTTCATCTATAGGAGAAACCACACTCACAGAATCTCCTGAGTTGGAAGGGACCCACCAGGACCATCCAGTCAACCCCTGGCCCTGCTCAGGACACTCCAACAATCCCACCCTGTCCCTGAGAGCGTTGTCCGAATGCTCCTTGAGCTCTGGCAGCCTTGGGGCAGTGATGACTGCCCTGGGGAGCCTGTTCAGTGCCCCCAACCCTCTGGGGGAAGAACATTTTCCTGAGATCCAACCTAACCCTGCCCTGACACAGCTCCAGCCCATACCTCTGCTTCTAAACTGATCACCTTCCCTCCTTAAAAGTTCAGCCCAACAATTCCAGGTCACCTGGCTGTTTCTGGGTCAGTGCTTAAGTGTCAGCTCATCTGCTGCTGATTTAACTCCATGTGGAAGCACTCGGGATTAGTGCCTGGCACATTCCATATCTCTCCTTTTGCATAAAACCCCTTTGCTCCCACAGCGTCAACTTGGAGGAGGCTGGAGTGGTGCAGAGCTCCTGCTGCCACAGATATTACTCCTGTCTATCACAGCAAAAACCTGTCCCAGGGAATTCCTTATCTGTCACCCAGCTGGAGCCAGAGCTCCACCAGGATGTGCCGTTATCAGTCCCAGAGCACAGGGCAGTGCCACCCTGGGAAAGGATTTGTTGGATCGCTGGGGTTTCATGATAAGGATAAAGCACTTCACCTGCTCAGGAGTGTCAGGGGGAGATGGAAAGTTGAACACGAGCTCCTTGCAAAGCAATTTGTCCTCAATTACCGAACACGTGTTTGGTGTCACAGGAAGCCCCCGGATTTCCCAGGATTCATTTACAATCTCCTGCAGGGAGGGCGTGGAATGGTTAAACAGGCAGCTTTGGAGCCAGGAAATTATCAGGGCATCAATAAAAGCTCAAAGATCACCTCCACCTCAGTGAACCTGTGTGTGCAAAGAGCTAAATCACTATTTGGATTATATATATTTATATGTATATTTGGATTACTTGGAATAGCTGAAATAACCACAACGTTTCGATCCTTTTTTTCCCCTCTTAATAAAAGAGATAGCAGTACATTAAACACATGTATTTAAATTATATTTTCAAAAATTTTAGAGAAGTCTCATGTTTAATTGAGCAAACTATTTTTCTTGGTTGTTAACTGCTGTCTATTGCCTGGCATCATCATTTCAACATATTATTTAACATTTGCTTATTGCAGCCCAAGTTATGATGGTAGAAGGAGGGAACTGGACGGACTCAGCCTGGAGAAAAGGAGGCTCAGGGTGGACCTTCTTTCTCTCTCCAGCTCCCTGACAGGAGGGGGGAGCCGGGTGGTGATCGGGCTCTGCTCCCAGGGAACAAGGGACAGGAGGAGAGGAAACAGCCTCAAGCTGTGCCAGGGGAGGTTCAGGTTGGAGATGAGGAGGAATTTGTTGCTGGAAAGGATGTTCAGGCATTGGAAGGGGCTGCCCAGGGAGGTGGTGGAGTCCCCATCCCTGGAGGTGTCCAAGGAACAACTGGACATGGGAGGGTTTTTCCAACCTCAGTGACTCCACGATTCTGCAAAAGTGTCAAACCCCTCCACCACTAAAGCTCCTGTAACATCCAACTGTTATAGTCATTACAGCAATGTCCAAAATGAATATCCAAACCCAGCTGTACACGGTCCCAGGGAGAATCCACACAAGTCTGTGCTTGCCATCAAGAAACTCGAACAAAACTGAACTGAAATTTCAATAAAATTTTAATGGTCCTGTGTTTCCTGCACAGAAGTGATGGCAGAGTTTGGATCACTGTCTCTGTATCTAAAAGCAAAGATCTGAATAATGCATGGAAGGCAGGAATTAAAGTTGTCTTCTCCAGGAGGAGATGGAGCTGCACTCCCACATTCCATTCATTTCCTCGCCATTAGATTCATAACCAGCTCCTCACCAGCTCATGAATATTGGAGGAATATGACAGTGAAGTGTATTGTAATTGAAAGAATATTAATTACAGCTCATCCCATATTCTATGGCTCTCCGTAATATCAGCTGAAAAGGAGTCATTATCCAAAGGCACAAAGTCATGCTTTATTCAGGCCACTGTTATCTTTGCCAGCAGATGGGAAGTTATTAATTTAAAGTGGTAAAACAGTTCAAACTTGGATCCTTCATTGTTTCAAACAGTAAGAAAAGCTGGTACTCACTTAAGCAATAAAGATTTTACTTGATTAATTTTCTTTTTAGTGGGCAGGAACTGTGGATTCTTTATGATTATAACTTTCCTCCTGACAAATCAATGCAGGGAGCAGGAGATGGAATTCCACCTCCAGCAGCCACTGGATGAAGGGATGATCAGCGTCCAACACAGTCCATTTGCTTTAGATTTTCTGATACTTTTCATTCCAGCATATCAGTTTTTCCATTGCAGAGCCAGTACACACTTCCTGCAAATCAACAGCACTGGAAAAGCTGCTTAACTTAACTATTTTTATTCTTTTTGCCCATAAATCCCTATTTAAACGCTCCACAATCATCCATTCAAACACATCAGGAAGTCCTGTCTCACCTTCTTTTCCAGACCCATAGTGATACACTTAGTAAGATTCTCCCTTCAACACACCTATGACCTTATGGAAGCTAAACTTTAACTCTTGGGGGCTGCTAATTTTAATTTTAACATTTTAATCTGCTGTTGTCGGTCACAAGAAACTCATGGCTCCATTCTGCTTTTTGGGATGTGATACAGACGAATATATTTGGACATTTTCAGTGATGAGGTGGTTGTTATCCATGAAAAATTGATAATGAGTAATGGCTCTCAGTTTGTTTATCACACACATTGAAATAATTAATGTGAGAATGGAATGATGATAATATTAATATCTATTTAAGGTCCCTTCCAACCCAAACCATGATTTCATGATGTTTTTATGGCACAGTGAAGACATTCAATACAAAATAAATATTGATATTTTCCCACTTGCTGTTTACCACTTACGTTGACAAAACACCAGTTTGCCAAAGAAAACACGATAAATTAGTACAGATTAAACCCAAACTAAATACTCTATTTTCTTTCCATTTCCTGAAGGATTCCCAGTGTGTGTCACTCATCCCAGCAGAAGGACCATATGGCAGCTCCATCATTTTCCCTAAAACACAGAGATTCGGCAATGATTTTCAGACCAAATGAAGCAAAAAAGCCTAAAACCATCCCGACAACCAGTAACATCCCAGGAACAAAACGGTCAAGAGCAAAGGAGGGTCAGGATTCTACTCATTGCACGTGGAGAGTAGAACAGAAGAAGAGGGAAAGGCAAAAAGGTGGAAAGCTGATGGCATCACTAATATTCTATACAGCCTTTATTCAGTGTTCTTAGGTTTGTTAAAATCCAAAGGATCCAAATATTTCTAATGCAGATGGCAGATGAATAAAATGCATCTTATCCTACAGCCTCCCAAACCAAAATGTAAACACCAATTTTTTTTTTTAAGAATTCTATTAATTGAATTTTCTCCAAATTACCTTTTTCAAACGAGGAGAAATAACTTCGTTGGACAAGTTCTCCTGATCCTGCGGGATTCATTGATTCACAAGATGAAGGAGGGGTTACAGTCCTGAACATGCAGAATTCTTTACGTTTTTTCCTATGAAAGGAGAATAGATTTAAAAAAAATACAGATTTTTGCAGCTAATGCACTGTCCATTACTCACATAAACTCTGCATCTCACAGGCCAACAGGGATGAGCAAACTTGCCCAAGTTTAACATTTAACGAATATTATCACAACTTTTAGCGCTTCTACTACATTTATACTGCCATTTGCTATTAATAGAAATACAGGAATTTGTTGAAACTTGATATTTAATAAAAATCAGGGATTTTATTGACAATTAATTATTTTCAAAGCTTTATTCTAGCATTAAAATCAGTGTGAATCTGTTATCAAATTGCTGCATTTTACATTTAATCAGCATCAGAAATATATTTGTTCACTCGGAAACCTTCGCTTGAACTACAGCAATGAGCGTTTTCCACAGGCTGCAAAATCCACTTCAGTGTTAATTCTTGAAATGATCATGAATTAATGGTGTATGAACTGAATTGTTTGGTGGCTATGTCAGTGTACACCACCATCATCATCATCACCACAGGATTAACACAGTCTATAAAGTGCTGTCAGGGTTGAAGGATCACGGAAACACTGAAACACTGCAATATTTTGATTTATTCCCCCTCTTCTCCAGCTCTAAGTTGTCCCAAACACCACTCAAATATGTAGTGACACATCTGAGACCCTACACCTTATCTTACCTAACTTCAGGCACAGCTTTCCTCATTGATTTCTCTCCAGTTTTACTTTGGGCCTTCTGCAAATCTTCTGGGTGTCAGATAAACTTGAACAATATAAGAATATTAGAAGGTAGAAGAATGGGAATGACCAGAAAAATGACATGACCACCTACTACCAACTAGTGTCATATCCCCACACTCCCATCCTTGTCTCTCCAATTATACACTCACTGAATCATTAAGGTTGGAACAGACCTTTAAGGTCAAGTCCATCCATCAACCATCACCATGTTTACCACCAACCGTGTCCCCAAGTGCCACATCCACAGGTTTTTTGAACAATTCCCGGGATGGGGACTCCACCACTACCCTGGCAGCCTGTTCATTGCCCCTTTCCATGCAGAAATTTTTCCTAATATCTGATTTAAACCTCCCCTGGTGCCATTTGAGGCCGTTACGATGAGTCCCACAAGAAAGACTTGGTCAGATCCTGGCAGTTTTCTAAGTGAACGGTAAAAAATGAGCCCCAGCACATTCCTGAGTGGAGCTGGTAGAAGTTTGGGTGGCAAACCCATGATCCAAGGGTGGGTTTGAGTTAATGTAGAGCAAGACCCCAACCTACCAAACATCAAGTGAAACCAGCATGGCTGAGACTCGGTTTGGCAGCCACAGCTGCTCGAACCAAACGTGCCCTTTATTTCCTCCAGCTCGCAGTCCTGGCTGTGTGCTGCTTTATTAATTCCCATCCCTCCTGGAGGTGACATTTCAGTGCAGTTCTCAGCTGAAAACACCAATGAGTCCATCCATCCCAGGGCTTGTCCACTTCCACATTGCAAACCCATCAGGCTTTGCTGTATTCCCACTTTTATGGCAATTCAGGCGACTTCCCTGCAATCACTGCACAGTTCTTTAGTTTCTGCCTCATTTCTGAGCACTGATTCAACCTGCTTCACCTCCTCACTCACCTACAAATGTTTGCCTTCCAAATAACCTATTACTTGCATGGAGAAGGGTCAAAGTACTAAATCAGTGTTCAAAAATAATTGCCTTGCAGATGGTTTTGAAGTAATTTTTTAATTAAAGCAGAGAAACCGGGAAAGTGTCTTAAAAACCCATCAGGGCTCTTATATTATATTATATTATATAGATATAATTACTACCCACTATAACACGGCTTGAGAGTAATAATCAAGTCTTAAATGAGTGAAGTTAAAGTTTAATTAAATCTGATGAAATGAAAGCTTAAAACTGGCCAACTTCTTAAAATCTGGATAATTTGTCAGTACACGGTACCTTGATGTGCTGATGTGGTGAGAGTTCATGTTAATCATAATAATAAAGTTATAATAATTGTAATAATGGTGATGATGATGATGATAACAACAATAACAATAATAATGCTGTTCTGTCTGAGAACTGACAGGCTTTGATTTTCCTGATGACAAGAAAGAAGAAACCAAAGGCATTCCATCACAGCAAAAGTCACCCTGATTTCAGCCTTCAGTGACAGGTTTCTACCTCAAAACTAAAGTGATTTGGGTTCCTTCGCTATATTCACCTGCTTAATGAATAACTGAGTATTCTTATTACCATATAAATATTTAATCCTTTTAAAATCTCCTTAAATCCTTAAACTCAGTAATGTTGGTTTTGGTGACCTGCACTGATTAATTAGGTCTTAGACAAGAAATTAAGGGGTTATTAATTTGAATTTGACTGGGGGCTCTTCATTTGTCTGTTCAGCAAGAACACCCAGAGGAGCTCCACTATTCACTCTTTCCCTTCTTTGGAAATAAAAGCCCTCCAAGACTGGATTTTTTTTTTTCCTCATAGTAGTTCAATTCAGACTAGGTTTTGGAAGATCCAGATCCAGAAGCTCTTTTGGGTCACCCAACCCAGCTGTTGGTTGTGTCCCTACATGGTGTCTGAGCAATGCACATCCCCACAAGGCAGAGGGGATTGAACACAAAGGGGTAACAGATCTGCCTCTTGGTCTCTTGGTGAGTCTTCTATGCCTTTGAATCCCTAAATTTAGAAGTACAGCTGACCCAGCTCTCACCACCAGCCTCAAAAGAAAACCATCTTTAAGCTGGTGAGAACCAACGCGTGCTCAAGGGCCCTGCGAAGCTGAAACCTGAACAACTGCTAAAAATGACCAATTTCACCTCCATTTCTGTGGGTTTGGGTTTTTTTCAAGTACCTGACTCCAGAGCCACTCTCAGAGACACCAATTTAAAGAAGTGCTGCAAACATTCCATCCTCTGCTCCCAGTTTACCTGAGGAACTCCCTGGTGAGAGGCGATGCTGGGGAACGGAACCTTTGGAGCGTGGATCCCCAGGAGAGGCCTCAGAAGAGAATCACTGGCAGGCTGGAAAAGTAACTTAATGCAATTAACTCTCTGGTAGATTTAAATGGTTTAATAGCTGGAATATTGATATACTTGAGCACATTCAGCAAAGGATGGCAGAGCTGCAAAGCAAACCAGGAAAACGGTAAAATAGGGAAACAATAAAACAGGAAAACAGCTCCAGGGAGGCTACTCCCCCCAGCCACACAGATCCCCATGGAAGTCCCAGAGTGGCCATGGTCAAGAAAAGCCTCCCTGAAGTTTCACAGCTCATACACATCCCAATCAGCCAAAACACACAACAAAAAATACCTTATTTCTGGTCAGTCCTTAAACACGAAGGGGTGTTTTCAGGACGCTGAATATCTCCTTCCTGCAAAGCCATGCTCAGCTTTGTTTGCAAAAATTATAGTTCAGAAAAATTAATGAAAAGTTGTGTTTTCCTAGCCAAGATTTGCCATCCTTTGCTGCTCCTGCAGGAGCTGGGATCTCCCATCCCTCCCTGCAGAACCTGGTTGGGTGTAACAAAGCTCCCACCAAGCTTGTTGCACTTTCTTTCCCCACTCTTAATAAAATTGCATCTGTCTCAAATCACACCCAGCAGCGAATGCACATCAACAGTCAATATGTAATTACTGCCAAAGAAAAGATCATTTTTATGATGCCAACAAAAAAGCCCCAAACAAACCACCGAAGTGTGATTTTGAGACCAATTAAAGGGATAAAAAAACTTTATCATCAGGGCTTATTGTTTTTTAGTCCATTCTAATAAAATGCAGCCGCTTTAAATGGTTTGTTATGACAGAAAATATTGAGTGTGTGTTGGAAATTCACCTATGAGAGCCCAAACACCATGTTTTCCTCCTCAATACACTGAAATTGGATTGATCAGAAAGAATAAAATTATCTTTGATCTTGAAACAGTAGAAATTAGAGCAGAAAACACAGTACAAATATCTTCAAATATTTTTAGGGTATGCTGAAATAGTGCAGGTGGCAGTGGCAGTGTTGTGAACAAGCTCTGGGGAGCAAGTTCACTCACCTGGTGTGAGGTGGGATCATCAGGGGCCTTTGAACATCCCCGAGCTCAGCACAGGAGGTGGATTCCCATGCTGCAGGAGTGAAAATCCCAGCATGCTCAACTGCATCCAGGTTTAGATCTGCACTGAAACCTGTGGAGAATTTGGAGAGTCTGGAAGATGTTGGTCCTGTGGAAAACAACCTCCAGAGCAGGGTCTGAGGGCACTGGGGGGTTTAGCAAGAGGTTAGGGTGACATGAGGCAAGCAGGACCTTCCCACCATGGTGGGGGTGTTCCATGGGCACCAAGGACCTCCCCAGTAACCACATCACTGCTCCACCATTGCCTCTCCACCTCCAGACCCTGACATTCCAGGCTGAGATTTTTCAAATCCTCTTCTTCTTTCCCTAAAATATGCCTAAACCTGTCATGAAGTTCTTTCTCCAGTTTCATTCCTATGCTTTCCATCACCTGACCAGCCATCCTATCAGGCCTCCTCTTTTCCAACTAATTTATTACTTTTATCACCCTATTTCTTTCAGTCACTTTTAGCTTCTCCTCACTCATTCACCTTTTCCTTTACTCCACTCGACAACAACTTCTGCATCGGACAAACCCACAGACTTGTGAAGCCTTTCCCATGATTTTTGGCATGTGCAACACCAAGAAACCTTTGGTCTATAAAAACAACCCCTTGTCTGTAAATCCAATGGGGTGGTTGATCCAATGACTTCATTGTTGCAGGGGGCCTGTCCCGAAAAAAATTTACCTACACTGGAAAAAATTATTAATTTCAATGAAAACCTCCCTGGAGTCGATAAACTCATTGGTAAATCATCACAACTTTTTTTCCTTAGCCTCTTTCTAGATACACTCCTGGACATCATAAAAGTTATTTAATGCACGGTGATTACAAAATCTGTGCACTGAACTTGTATTTGAGGCTGGGTAACTGTTGTTTTTTCATCTCAGCCTGATATAGGTTGAGCAACCCTTCCTCAGGCTTCTCCAAGCACTGCCCTGGATCTTCAGACACAGAAAATCAGTTGATTCCTCCCGTGCTTGGCTTCCCAATGAAGTCTCTCCACTCTGGGAGCACCGCAAGTACACCTTGGCCACAGCTCCTGCACACACAGAGCAGCTACACTCTTGGCAGAACAGGACTGGTGGGAGGTTTGGAGCCTGAAATCAGCCATTCCCTTTGAAGATGAGTTTAGCACTTTGAGATCTTCCCACTTCATGAAATAGCAATGTGAAAATTCTGGGGAACGCTGCCTTTTTCATTTTGTTTTCTCCTGATAAGGCCAGAAATCGGGGCGATAATACCTGCAAGGGGATTCTGTGGGGTGGGTATTAGAAATAACACACCCCAAAAAAAAACCAAGCAAGCAAACATAACATGTACACAAATGGGCACAAATTCACTCAAATTTGATGCTGCTGCCCAGGTTTTTGGACAAGGAGGTTTGAAACCTTTATGGGAGTGACCAGGATGCTTCTGGACCTTTGTTCTGACCCACTGAGTTGTTTTTAATGCTCAAAAAATTACCACCAAACCCCAGGGTCTGCTCAGTTACACCAGGATGAGCGAGGGCACCACAACCAACCCTGGTCCAAGGCAACAGCATCCAGTGGTTGAATTGGGTCACCCCAAGAACTGAGGATGTTCATGATAGTGAAAAAAACAATGCACTTTCTTTGCTATAAAACTCCCGATTCTGCCCTGGAACGAAGCTCTTTTGATGCCATGCTCAACATCTCATGGTGAACTGCTCATTGCAGCATCTCTGAGCAGCCCCAGCTGGGACATGAGCCAGATTCGAAGAGCTGTTCCACAGCCATGGGAGCTTCCAAAAGCATCTGCTGGACTGGCACCCAGATTAGAGAAAGTGATAAAACAAGCAGAGCTAAAAAACCTCAAGCTGAGCGACTCAATTCACAGCCCCAGAGGACCATTTTGACCTTGTCTCCTCCATAATGACCTCGTGTTTCATGACACCCCAGAGCAGCATCATAATTGTATCACCTGGGGCTATGGGAAGAACCTGACAATTCTCAGAGGATTGGCCACAGAAAAATGCCCAGAATTCTAGTCCAAATTATCCCATGTAATCAGTATTCTGAATGTATTCCTGAAATAGAAAAGCTCTTTAGAAAAACCGCATTTGCTCATTATAATTCATTGAAAAATCCTTAATTTTACTGTTACATCTGTCAGTACCAAATTATAACAAATTCTTCAAAAGGGGAGAAAATTATGAGAGATTTATATTCAGAAATGGTCCCTCTGAGGAAGCACCACATTTTTTCAACACCTTTTTGGTGCTGCTCAGCACCACTTCATCCATCAGTGATGAAGTTCCAACACAAGACTCAGTCACAGCCCTCTGAATAACAACTAATTCTCATCTTCACTCTCAGAAAAATTCCAAAATTTTGCCTTCCTAACTCCTGGAGAAGCAGCAGGAAGGCAAACTCTTTCCTCCAATGCTCAATGAACAGTGTTTTCCCAGGCCACAGCCACAATTCCACCTCTGAGCATGAAGAACCCAATAAATCTGTTCTTTTTATAGATCTATCTTGGGAAAATAACATAATTCTTTACATTAATAGCATTCAAGCAGGAGGCAGAAGATGAAAATGAAGCCATTAGCAATAAATTCACTGCCCCAAGCTTATCTTTAAGAAACAGCCCACCAGCACTGCCCTATCCCTGAGAAAGCCTCGCATAATCCTTTTATGGTGATGTTTTCCAAATGTTTCCGTCATTCCCTGTGTCAGGGTCCTGTGTGGTTTTTAGGCGACTAACCCTGGATGCTTGTCTTTGCAGATTGATGAAACTAATACCAGTAGTTTGGGAAATCCCGAAGTATATATTAAAAAATGTCCCAAACAATTGTACAGAGAAGCCACAGGAATCAAAAATAATAAGAAATAAATAAATCAGCCATCCCAGCAGGCTGGGCAGTGGTGAGGGCTGAGGGCAGGGATGGAGGTCAGCACAGGAGCGGGTAGGACTGCAACAGTGACCTTCTTTTTCACAAAAATTATCCGTGTTCAAGGTTTCAGGTGCTTTTTTATCCATCTCCACTCCAGAGGTGTCTTTATCATGGAGCCCCATGGGCAGAGCCCAAAGGGAGAGTCAGTCCCACGAGAAGCTCCAGCAGCTGAGGGAGCTGGGGGGGCTCAGCCTGGAGAAAAGGAGGCTCAGGGGGGACCTTCTCACTCTCTGCAACTCCCTGACAGGAGGGGGGGCCGGGGGAGTCGGGCTCTGCTGCCAGGGAACAAGGGACAGGAGGAGAGGAAATGGCCTCAAGCTGTGCCAAGGGAAGTTCAGGTTGGACACAAAGAGGAATTTCTTCTTAGAAAGGGTTCAGGCATTGGAAGGGACTGCCCAGGGAGGTGGTGGAGTCCCCATCCCTGGAGGTGTCCAAGGAGTGACTGGACATGGCACTCAGTGCTGTGGGCTGAGTGACAAGGTGGGGATCGGGCACAGGTTGGACTTCATGGGCTGGGAGGGCTTTTCCAACCTCAGTGATTCTGGGATTCTATAACAGTGATACCATCCAGGCTCACATGTTGGGAACACAGCAATCCTGGGAAAAAAGCCAGGTTATTTTTAATGTTTGGCAGCCGAGGATCAATCTCTGGGAAATTAAACAAAATATATTCTTAAGAAGGGAAATGGACTGAGAATAACATGTAAGGGCTGTTTGTGGTGACGTGATGAGATAACGATCTCAAAGGTCATTGTACCTTCATGCTGTAGAAATACCTGTAACTAGTAAAAGGGCAGCGCTTCCCATACAGAATCCCAGAATGGTTTGGATTAGAAGGAACCTCAAAGCCCATCCAGTCCTATCCCCTGCCATGGGTAGGGACACCTTCCACTATCTCCAGGTTGCTCTAAGCCTGGTCCAACCTGGCCTTGGACACTTCCAGGGATGTGGCAGCCACCGCCTGGCAGCAAAACCAGCGTTCACCTCTGCAGCATGAAAGTAAAAAAAAAACCAAAACCAGTTTAAAGTACATTAAAATCATTTGACATTGTCCACTATAATTCCAGGCCTCCCACAGAGTTGGGCTCCAGATGGGTCCAGAGTTGATTATGAAGCACAAAAGATCAAGGACATGAGATTTCCTTGGTCTGAGACAGGTGGTGGGAGGCGTTTTACCAGGGCTGGGGGGGCTGTGAAGTAGGATAGGGAATCACTGCAGATTTTCAGATATTGCCAACCTTACAGTGCCTTTCACTGCACTAAACCAGCATAACAACCTTTTTCTGTTTTTTTTTCAATGTAGATTCTCTTGCATAGTTCATGCTCTGCATAAACCCCTTTTAAAGTACATAAAGGAATCACTTATTTCTGTGATTCAACAAAGATGGCAATTGGCTGCAGCTTCTTAATCGAGAGACATCTCTGTTTGAGCTGAGCTGAATTATCATCCCTTTATTCACAGCCTCATGAAATATGTATCATTTGTAATATCCCATCACTTCTAAGGTACAGTGACTCCCAGAGCAAAATAATGTGGTACAAACCAGGTCCCTGAAACTAAATCTAATCCATTGTGTCCATTTGTCCTCTGCTTGTCATGGCTTCGATAAAATATTCCTGAAAAGAGCTGAGTGACAGCTTGAGGTCACACACGGTGCTTCCCAAAGCCATCGTGCTCTTTTTGGTCCTTTAGCAGGCAGCTTTTGGAGTTTAGGTTCTCCTGGGGTCCATTCAGCATCCCCCACCAGTGGCTAATCCCACTCCTCACACCCTTGAAGGATTAACTGGATTATCTGGGAAAACCAGTGGGAGCTTCTGATCTCCATCCCAAGAGCTCTCCTTCTGAGGAGCAGGGAGGACACTTCTCACGAGGGACACTTTTTCCTGCCACTCTGCCAAGCTACATCTCCAGCAAAAAGCTGCTGGTTTGTCACTGCTGATTTACAGTGTTTTGGTGACCAAACCAACAGCAAAGAGCATCATTTTCCACGCCTCTGCTGTGCAGGGACCATGTGCAGGGACATGATTTTCCATTATGCCATAATTAAGGAGGCAATTTGTGCTTTTGTTCACATGCTTCACTTACATGAGTCTTTGGTTTCACTGGGAAGTGATTTGGGGAAAACTTGTGCCTCAAATAATGTTCTTCCAGATAACAAATTAAGCTCCTAAATTAGCATGTCTCCACAGAAACTGCTGAAAGAGAAATATTAAATTAAAAAAGCAATTTTCTTCACGATGTGATGATTTAGCAAGGATTTCATTCTACCCCGTGAATTCCAGCCTGCTGCTTGTGCAGGTTACTAAAATAAATATTTGAGAATCAATGTTTTGATCTGTATTTCTCAAACCTTCTTGTTGACCTTTGTCAGAAATAATCACAGAAACATCTCAAGTCGGAAGAGATCCATAAGGATCATCAAGTCCAGCTCCCTTTTGGAATACTATGTGATATAACGAGTATTCAGACTCACCTACAGGATAATTTTTTGGGTGATAGAAGAGGATTTAATGACCAAGTTTAATCAAGTCCCACCAAGTGATTTGCATTCTCTCATCCTAGAGAAAGAGGTTTAGGACAGAGTTCAAAAACTTAATTGGAAATTTTACTATGTCCCAAATTTTATAGCACTAGATGTAAAATAGACCAAAGTTCTGTCTGAGTAGGGAAAGCTGATTTTGGAAACCAGACTTGAAACTGTGGTGGGGTCTTTGAAAAACATGTGGATGTGGCACTTAAGGACATGGTTTAGTGGTGAACATGGTGCTGGTTGATGGTTGGACTTGATGATCTTAAAGGTCTTTTCCAGCCTTAACTGTTCTGTGATTCTATGAAAAAACTTTTGGGGTAGAAAATGTTTTAAGTTCCCTCCATTTTTATTTCATTTGTAGTTATTTTGAACTACTGTTGGACTTTACACTGGCTCAGCACAGGGCTCTTACTTGCTCCTCAGCCTTCTCTCAGCACCTCTCCTGATTCCTGCTGCTTAATTCCAAACTCCAGCATCATCTTCCTGAAGTTGCGTTGTCAACTTGTCAAGGGTTTGATGGGTTTTCCCCCCTTTCCTTTTCCTTTCCCTCATTTCAGGTTTTCCCCTTAATTTCCTTCACCTTAATTTTTCCATTAAGCCACGTGTAAATACTGAATTTGAGGGCAAAGGAAGGAACTGCTTTAAATCCTCCATGGGATTCCCATGGAGGAAGGAGCTCCAGGGTTTGGATGGAGGGACTGACTAAGGGAAACATTGGAAAGAGGCAGAGGTGTGAGGAGAGCAGAGGTGAATGGTCAGATGTCACTGCCTGTGGGTTTCACAGAGAAATCACCCCTCTTTTACACTTTACAAGGGCAGAGCTGTAAAATCATGGAACATCGGATAGTTTCAACCATCTTCTTGCTCTGTCCACCTTAAATTGGAGCAGTTTTCTCCACGCCCTTTGCCTGCTGGAGGAGGGCAGGGCAGGGGAAGTGCTGTTACCACGGGGAACATGGCAAAGGACAGATTGCAACAGAGCAGCTGGAAAATCAAACCTCTCCCTGGTCCCAGCATGGAAGAAATAGGAATTAATCCAGCAGCAGGTCTTATATTTCCAGTACACATCCACGAGTGAGAAATCACCGAGCACTCACAGCAACACTCACACAGGGATGATCTCACACTCCTAAAAAGATGTGTATGAATGGAACCCAAGCAACCTCCAGCAGGAGAAACCCCTTTGCAGACACACAAATGCACCCTTGGGCAGGTGATGTGTCTCCCAGAGCCCTGTGAAGCATCTCCCAGCTTTCTGTACCCCAGGATATCCCCAGAGCTCAGAAATGCTGTTCGCTCTTGCAACGTTTCCCTCATCACTCTCCCTCTTTCCACCTATTTCACCTCCCAGCCCCTCCCAGCACTTTTCCCTTCCCCTCTGTTTTCTCCCTCCCTTTATCCCCTCTCTCTCCATCCCTCTCAGTTTAAGTCACTGCCCTGTTTTTCCCCATCCACAAATAAATAATGGCCCTCCCAAGTTGCATTTTAAAAAAGAGAATTTTGTTATACACAACTCTATATTTTTTATCTTTTTTAATTTGCAACTCAATTTTCTGCCCCTGGTACATTCCCATGGATGTTCTTCTTCATAAAATATTTCCTGTAGAAGTTGTTTTCATTGTCTCATTCCCTCTGCAATATTTCTTATCAATTAGATAATAAATTACATCTCTGGGAGTGTTACTTACTTGGAGTTCACACTCACAGTGACTCCTGAAGAATCCAACAGAAGTTAATCCATCCTGGGCAGTTCTGTTTGTTCCCTTCAGCTGGAAAACCAAGGGACCGACAATGTTTAACACTAGAATTTCTGATATATGCCAAGGGAAAATGTGGAAAAGAGGGGATTAATCACAGTGTCTTCATAATATTTTTTCTAAACCCATCATTTTTCCTGTTGGCAGCCAAGTCACAGGGTCCTAAAGTGAAATAAAATGCATTTGTGGAGCAAGGTGATGTCAGCACAGCCATGGTGTGAGGCTGGTGCTGCTCCCTGACTCCTTTTTCCTTTTCTTTCAGAGGATCCGTGGCCTCCACCCTCAGTGGGATGTACAGCCACTCAATTTATGCATCTGTGCTTTTTTCCACCTTCCATCTGCCCCAGTTCCCTGCTCAGGGGCTGTAAATCTCTGTGACAGTGAAATGTTCTCAAGACTAAAAGCTTTTGGCTATGGAAGTTTTTGCCCAACTTTTCAAGAGACAAGATGGTCTGAAACTCCTTTTTCTTCCTCCTCCCCACTCTGTGGGAGAGTGTCACAGAAACCCAGAATCACTGAGGTTGGAAAAGCCCTCCCAGCCCATCAAGTCCAACCCATGCCCAATCCCCACCTCGTCACCCAGCCCAGAGCACTGAGTGCCACGTCCAGTCATTCCTTGGACACCTCCAGGGATGGGGACTCCACCACCTCCCTGGGCAGCCCCTTCCAATGCCTGAACCCTTTCTAAGAAGAAATTCTTTCTGATGTCCAACCTGAACTTCCCCTGGCACAGCTTGAGGCTGTTTCCTCTCCTCCTGTCCCTTGTTCCCTGGCAGCAGAGCCCGGCTCCCCGCTCCTGTCAGAGAGTTGCAGAGAGTGAGAAGGTCCCCCCTGAGCCTCCTTTCCTCCAGGCTGAGCCCCCCCAGCTCCCTCAGGTGCCCCTCATATGACATAAAATCAGCTAAATCAGAGGGTTGCAGAATATAAACGGTTACACCACAGAAACCAAACTTTGAATATGTTGATGGCACCAAACAGACCAAACTCACCTCTCCCTCACACAACACAGGGCACACCTGGCACCACACAGCAAACTCAACCTCCTCCCAGCAGAGCCCAGGCCTTGGCCATAATATTCCATGGTTTCCTAAGTACACACTAAACAGAGATGTGATGAAGTGCTGGGACACCTGACCTGTGGGTAAGAGCACAGAGCTCCACGTCACAGCCTTGCATCTTCATGAGTAGAAATATCACCTCATTCAGAGAGAATGAAGGCTATTTTTCTTCTTAAAAAAACCAAAGCAACTGAAAAAAGCACCCAAATAACCCCCCATCTTGACATATTCAAACATATTACATTGCACAGAAAATATCACTTAAAGAAAATGAGTTTAGCAAAAGCAATATTGAAAATTAATGAATGGCCATCAGAGCAACTGATGTAAAACATCACCTGGGGGAAGAAAAGCTTCACTGTCATTATAGTGAGTTTATTCAGTTGTGGAACTGCTCAAAGGCCCATGAGAAATAGTTTTATTGACCTCAGGGCATTTTTTTAATAAAATGCTGTTGCCCTCAGAGCAAGTCTGTGTTCAGTGTCTCATGTCCCTCCTGACCAAGCCCTTCAGCACCAGCCAGACTCCAAGTGCAGGAGAAGTTCCAGGAGCCTTGAGATCATCACTGGTGGGTGGTGGGAGCTGGGGTAATACAGAAGAGCAGCGGCAACCTTCCAATACACCCATCAGAGATGGTCCTGCTCAAAATTTGCCTTTTGGTGTCCCAAATTCCATCCTGAGGCCGTGGTCATGCAGGGAAAGTTCCCAGCCCTGGTTGTCACCTGCCCTTCTCTGCTAGTCTGACGTCTATGCCAAAAAAAAAAAGGAAAAAAATCCATCTAACCCCCTAAAAATACTTCAGTGGACATGGGACATCCTTCACAGTGAAGGAAAGAACCTGCACAAAAACCTCCCTGAGCAAACAAACAGCTCAGACTCCCCAGACAGGGCTGAGTCAGACTTTTGGTGACGGGTCTCCTGGGGGTTTCCACCTTTCTGAAGGCCAAGTGCTTCATCCAGGCTTCACTGGCACAGAAAACACTCAAAAGAGGAAGGAAGAATCTCAGCACTGACTTGGTTTGGTACCTGCTGTTCTGACTTTGCAACACAAGGCATTTGTAATTGATTGGGTTTGGGTTTTTTTAAAAAAATTCACTGCAATTCCATCCTGGAGGTGAAATGTGCAGGTCCATACCCACAGGGAGATGGATGTGAACACATCCACAAAACATCTCCACAGTCCTGATGTCTCCACATCCAAACACTCAGCACTAAATCCGGAAATTTCAGGTCCAATCCCATGGACCAACCCCGTCGTTGTAGTCCCTAAAGCAGAGGAAGAAAAGTTGATCTGAGGCTGAGAGAGTTGGGATGAGTCAGCCTGGAGAAGAGAAGGCTCCAGGGAGACCTTAAAGCCCCTTCCAGTGTCTAAAGGGGCTCCAGGAGAGCTGGAGAGGGACTTGGGACAAGGGTCTGGAGGGACAGGATAAGGGGGAATAGCTTCCCTGTGCCAGAGGGCAGGGCTAGATGGGATATGGGGAAGGAATTCTTGGCTGTGAGAGTGGGGAGGCCCTGGCACAGGTTGCCCAGAGAAGCTGCGGCTGCCCCACCCCTGGAAGTGTCCAAGGCCAGGTTGGACAGGGCTTGGAGCAACCTGGGCTAGTGGAAGGTGTCCCTGCCCAGGGCAGGGGGTGGGACTGGATGGTCTTTAAGGTCCCTTCCAACCCAAACCATTCTGGGATCCTGGGATTCTCAGTAAAACTTGACAATAGGATTACAGGGAGCTGCTGTGAGAGGCTCACCAACCCTGGATTCCAGTCACAGAGCACAAGGAATCCCTCCTGGGAATGGCAAAAACCCGGAGAAGAGGCTTTTTTCTCTGCTGTCTCTGCTGCAGTTTGGTGCAGTCAGTGTTTTTCTTTCCCAGCCTTTGCTGTTTTCTCTTTGGGAGAGGGGAATGTGAAGAAGGAGAGGGAGCAAAAGAACACAATTATTTTCTGCATTTTCTCTTATCTGTTATTGAGGCAACTGCAACTCAGTCCCGGGTGTGTACAGCACCTGGAGCAGGGATCCTTGTGTGGAATATGTAAAAAGCAGACAAACAACAAACAGCATTAAAAAAAAAGAAAAGAAAAAAAAAACCGGGATGAAAAAACATGTAAAAATTAAAAAGCAGGAAATGTATTGTCCCTCTCAGAGTCATGGTATCCAAAAAATTACCTGCCCATAGCAAAATACCAATATTTTGTTACTTATAGAGGAAAATATTGGACCTCATTGCTGACAAAATTCCTCCTTTCCCCTCTCTAAGGGGGTAAATCAATGGCTTTCTGCTCATTCCCAACGTGCTGTGACATTCACTGTCAGCTGGTGACATCCTGCCAAACCTAATGAGCCACATGGACACATCCTTCTGCCTTTAAGGGGTCATGAAATCATAGGATGACAGAATATTTGGGTTGGAAGGGACATTTAAAGGTTACCCAGTTCAACCTCTGCCATGGGCAGCGACACCCTCCACTGGATCATGTCCCACGGAGAATTTCCAGGTGCTGTTACCAAGAGCTTTGCTTGTTTTGGATCATTATTTTGGAATTTATATTTACACAGAGCAGTGTAAATATAAGATCAGGAACACACAGAAATCGGAGGAGTCACAGGAAAGACAGACTAATTTCTGGCTCTGCAATTAGTGAGAGCCAGGAATCACTGGCTGTGGCTTTGATCACCCTACAGAGATTCCTGGGCTCTGCAACTCCAGCTCTTCACCCCCTGAGAAACTTCTACATTTCTTTCTTGTTTTAATCCCCTTCCTGATGTTAGTCCATGAGCTAAGCCATCTGTCAGTGACAGAGAGAGGGAGTTTCTGTGTCAGTGCTGCACGTTCACAGCCCATCCCAGATCACCAGAGTGTTCCTACGCGTCCAAATTAACTGGATGAAATTACTCCGAAACAGCTACTTTCAAACACTTCTGGCACCTCTACAACACAATTTCTCTTTCCTTCTAATTTGCATAGCTAAGGAATTTTTTTTTGGACTGAGATTTTAAAGCTTCATCATCGAGATATTTTTCATAACCAGCTCAAAGCCCCTGGAAATACCCAATGAGTAACTGCTGACAAGAACCTCACCCACAGCGACTTGAACAGCTCCACAGTGCAGTAATTTTTGGCACTGTGATTTTATTTCCTCTTTGAAAATAGTAGTGTCCCTCAGGTGGTCACAGGGTCAAGCCCTCAGGACAGCACTTGAACACATTCATTCGTGGGGTTTAATATTGCTCTGGAACACATGGGCTCTGCTTCAGCACCTGGCTCAAGTTTAAGCCCAGTTTTAAGGCAGCCTGTGTGTGTTTTTTTTCTGAAACAGCAGCATGAAAAAAGGTAGAAACAGCCAAGAGAGAAATGAGAGAGAAAAAAATACATTCCCAGGAAGAAGATTTGCCTTTCCATGTAGGATTAAAGACGTTTTTGGTTCTGCTTTTCCCGAGCCATGGAGAGCTCCCAGGTTATTGGGAAGGAATCCTTCCTTGTGAGGGTAGTATGGCCCTGGCACAGGTTGCCCAGAGAAGCTGTGGCTGCCCCATCCCTGGAAGTGTCCAAGGCCAGGTTGAACAGGGCTTGGAGCAACCTGGGATAGTGGAAGGTGTCCCTGCCCATGGCAGGGACAGGATAAGATGATCTTTAAGGTCCTTTCCGGTCCAAATAATTTCAATATTTATGAAATGACAGATTTGAACCCATTCCACCCGCACCATCCTGAAGATGATGGTTTCTGCATCCAAACCACAGCTCAGACAGGGGCCTGTTCTCCTGTCTTGCTTCACCCAGCGAGATATTTAGAAAGAACATTCAATCCGTGTTTCTCCAGCACTTTGAAGATGTGGATTTCTGTACCGGTCTAAGGCAGATAAGGCTGGTATTTTTTTATAGCTCAGAGTCAAATTAAAAGCAGAGTTAAAGGCAAAGGCAGAGAACACCTGGGAGAGGAATCACGGGAGGTTATTCCAGCAGAGGGGTTGTTATCTCTGCCTGCCCTCTCTGCTCAAAAGCTGCATTTGATCATATATTCTTCTGACTTATCTGCTGCATTCCTTGAATGCTAAAGGCAGAAAGAAATACAGGGTAAATATTAGAGGGTTCGTTTCAGATTGCTCTGATGCTGGAAGTCCTTAATTCCAGCTTTCTCAGGGAGGATTAATTATTCAATGTTGCAGGAAAAGTTAACACAGGTAACTCAGAAAGTGCTTATGACCAAACACTAGAAAACTATTTAAAACATGTATCTTTGGTGTATTTTGCCTACAAATTCCTGCTCAGGACTCTCTGGCCTGGCTGCAGGATGAACCTCCTTGGCTGGCACTGTGGTCTTCCAATTACACTGGGATTTTCGGGTTTGGTAAAATCAACACTCTGCTTTTCCTCCAACCTGATTTCAGCCGCTCCTCTTCTGACATTTCCCACTATTCAGCAGCCATTTATTACCTCTGTTGTTTCACACCTTCAAGAAACACTTTATCAATTACAGTTGCAGCTGCAGCCCTTTGGCTGCCCCTCCTCAGAGGGATATCTTAATTAAATCACAGAATTGAGCAGAACGGGACATATTTCCATAACCTTTGTGCTCCACATGCATAACAAGCACATGGCTGATTTAAGGAGCCTTTTTTTCTTCTTTACAGAAAGACAAAAGCAAAGTCCATTAATCCTTCATTATCTTCACTTGCAGTATTTTGGAGCAGGGAGCAATTTGAAATGAATTCTCTCCTCCCTGACCATTACTCACCAACTCAGCCAACTGCACCTTGAGCTGGAGCTTTATTTCTTTGTTTCACATTAGGGATAAATATGTTTTAAACATTTTTCAAAAATTAACCTTTTTACTCAGATTGTTTTACTTTTTCCTACTTTTCCCAGTGATATCAGAAGCAGATACGTTTATATATTTGTGCCTCTACACAAAAAACTCCTAAATGATCAGGGCACAGCATCACACCCAAAGGGAATTACATCCACATTCCCCAAATATTTGATAGAAATACCATGGTTTGTAGCTGTTGTCTAGGAAAGACCCTCAGGTTATAGATATTTTTTCTTCTTTTATTCCCATGAAGACTTGCAAGTGGATAAATCTTTGGGAGTTGGCAGCACTGACCTGGGAAGATGTGGGAGATGGAATGGCAAGGACATGGAACAGCCAAAAATGCCACTCAGGGAACATCACCTGAAAAGCATGAAAAAGCATGTGGCATGTGGCAGAAAAGATGCCACACCTTGTGTGGCAGAGGTACAAGTTTAGAGCAAAAAAATGGTCTAAATAAATAAATCTAAATAAATAAATCCATAAAATTCGGAATGGTTTGGGTTGGAAGGGACATTAAAGCCCATCCAGTCCCACCCCCTGCCATGGGCAGGGACACCTTCCACTATCCCAGGTTGCTCCAAGCCCCATCCAACCTGGCCTTGGACACTTCCAGGGATGGGGCAGCCACAGCTTCTCTGGGCAACCTGTGCCAGGGCCTCCCCACCCTCACAGCCAAGAATTCCTTCCTAATATCCAATCTAAATCTGTCCTCTTTTGGCTTAAACCCATTCCCCTTTTTCCTGGCACTCCAGGCTGTTGTAAAAATAACACCATGCTTTTCTTTTTTAGGAAGACTTTAAAACGTGTATATTATTGTTCTATAAACTAGGAAGTGCAGGCAAACACCATCAGAGGTCAGGCTGGGCAATGCTGATCTCACCATGGTTTTCCATGAATTTCATTCAAAATGTCTAAATCATATTTCCATTATCAAGTAAGGAAACATGAACAGTTATGTATCCATTTCCCTGTGTCCTGTGAGCTTGATAACCCATATGAGCCAAGACTTTACAATACCTGCTCATCCCAAATCCCAGACTGGAATGGCAATGCTGGATTGTTCCTGCCATGATCTCAGCCCAAACCCCTCCCAAAGCAGGAAGAGATGTTTTAGGGAGTGCCCAAGGCTGGGGGGACACTTTGTGATCCCAGGTCACAGTGAGGGTTTTCAATGACTGTTTTCCTGGGAAATGTCACGAATTACTCTCCACTCACCTGAAGCCTCATTCCCTTCACTCCACCCGAGGCTGTCATTGGTATCAAGCTGGAAGGAGAACACAAACCACTACACAGCTTTGTCTATGATGCTGAGCAGTTACAGGTGAGCAGGGAGACAAGCAAAGGGACTCCCAAATATAGTGCAGAGGTCCTCTCAAGAAAGGAATAACTCCCTATAAGTAAATAGCTTATAGAGAGTCATAATTAACTCCTGAAAAATATCATCAAGGCAGAGGCAGAGCTGGAGCTCAGAAAACCTCTCTTTGCTTCTTCTCTGCCCATCAGGGCAGGAGGATATCTCCTTCTACATCTCATCCCTTCATCTCAGCCAAAATTAGACCACAAAAAGATCAGGCAAAGAATTTATCAGTTTCCTTTTTGCTAATGAGGTTTTATAATACATTTCCTTCAGCTTGGATAATTGGTCCTGTCTGTGGGGTGGGTCATCAGATCTCCCACACACCTCCACAGATTCCCCGTCACAGCCTCAAGTCATATCTGTTAAAAAGTTAATCAAGCTGAAATGTCATGGAATTTAATAACTACCACAGGAGAGGTTTTAGGTTCAATATCCGACTAATTATGTTATTTTCCAACAGGAAATGTGTTGTCTGGTAATTTGGACCAAGTACTGTTTTCAGTTATCCTTGGCTATTTATTTTTGTTTATCCCAATTTTGCCCTCTCCCCAGAATGGCAATAGCTTTAAAATTAAATAGGGCCTTAAAGTTAGTGTGATTACATATAGATCTGGCTTTGCCTCAGGTGTTTATGCTTCCTTGCTCTTCCCAATCCCACTTCAGCCTGAAACTTTCCTTCCTGGGTGGAATGTCTTACCTTTCAACACAACATCTTAGGTAAAGAAATAACAGCAGCCACTGACATTTATAAGGATTTATAATAAATATATTTGAATAAAATCAAAGCCTGAGCACAAAGACAGACAAACTGCAGCAGCTTCAAGGCAGGAGACACCACCAAATGTCACTTCCAGCATTGTCACTGTCACACAATAACACACACAAAGGAGTTCTGGGCAGCTTTAAAGCACCAGAGAAATGTGTCACCATGAAGGTGCTTTTATGCAACCAGGTACTCACAGCAAGTGTGAACCTGAGGGGCTTTGGGAATTTTCAGTATCTGTGATGTTCAGAGCAGAGTCAGAGCCAGCACCAGGCATGTGACAGAGAATCCCAGACAGGCCTAGCTTGGAAGGGACCTAAAAAACCCTCTTATTCCACCCCCTGCCATGGGCAGGGACACCTTCCATTAGCCCAGGTTGCTCCAAGCCCCATCCACCCTGGCTTTGGACACTTGCAGGGATCCAGGAGCAGCCACAGCTTCTCTGGGCAACCTGTGTCAGTGTCTCACCACCCTCACAGGGAACAATTCCTTCCCAATACCCCATTTAACCCTTTCCTCTGGCAGTATGAAGCCATTCCCCCTTGTCCAGGCCCTTATAAATGGTCTCTCTCTACCTTTCCTCTTGGTTCCTTCGGGTACAGGAAGGCTCCTATCCCCCCATGGCAGGGGGTGAAATGAGGTGGGCTTTGAGGTCCCTCCCAACCCAAACCATTCCATGATTCTGTGATATAACTCTGTATATTAAAGACAGGCGCCAATAACTGCATTTACCTTGTGGCCTTCAAGCTAAAGGACAACATCCTCCAGCTTTACCTCTCCCTCAGGACTTTCCCCAGTTTCTTGTCATTTCAGCTTTTCTTTTTCCTCCAACTTTTATCCAGATGATCAAGGATGAACCAGCAGCAAGTTCATAAAGAGAAAAGGGGATTTAAATAAAGTGATGGACGACCCTCATCTGCAATTGAGAGTCAAGGGAAAGAGAAAAGCCTGGCTGAGCCTCTGCCAAACCCATCCACAGCCTTCCCTCAGCTCCAGGAGGGTTTTCCATCACCTCCTAAGTGCCCCATGCCAAAGGTTGGTTTGCTCCTTGCAAACTCTAATAAAGATTTACAGCGGGCTGTAAAGCAAAAAAACCTTAGTCCCTGATTATTATTCCCTTTACGTGTTGTCTGACAGGGGACTATAAATCCAACATTTACATGGGGAAAAATTGCTGAAAATGGAAACCAATAAAATCCCAAACACCTTCATAATCAGGACAGCTCCATGCCCAGGAATCCCAGGCGCATTTTTAAGGGGAAAGGGTGAATCTTCATATTTGCAAGGAGAAAGTATTAAGACTATCTCTGCTCTTCCTAAGAACATTTTAAACTGCAGACAAGGTTTTCTTCAGGTACTTTTAGGCTCAGGTTTGGGTTAAGTTTCAAGGTTAAAAGTCTCATTATTCCTTGTTCTATATGCTCAGCATTGACCTGCTCAGCTGATGCCTACAAAAGTCCTGAAGAGCTTCCACATACAACAAGCCAGGGAATTCTGCACTGCTCTTTCCAGAGATCAAATTATTGTAAACCCATGTTCACTGGTTTAACTCAGCCTCTGGAATTTCCACAGGCTGAAGGAGGCAGAAAAACACCCGAAACAAAAATAAAGTAATTCCTTTTAACCTTTATGCAGAGGCTGAGGGCAATGTACTCAAGGAGGTGCTGAATGAGGGACTTTTCCTGTTGTGCCTTACTGGGATAACTCTTTAACTCCATGATAAAACCCAGAATATTCTCTTAGTGCCAAAGGAATGGAGCTGGGCCAGCGTAGAGGAGAGGGGCAGCAAGTCTGAGATAAAATTAACTGGAACACTGTTTCCTACAGTGTTATTTCCAATTTTTCCTGCATCAATTCACTTGCTAAAGTGTGACTGAAGTGGTGATGTGCTGTTTTGGGGGCTGAGGAATGGGGATGATGATCCCCAGCAGGACCCCAACACCAGTGTCCCTCAAGCCACCAAGGGCCGCACAAGGGCATCACCCAGGAGCTTCTGGGCCCTCGAGCGTGGAAGACCCACCAAGGGGTAAAGG
Organism: Cephalopterus ornatus; assembly: GCA_013396775.1. Lineage (NCBI taxonomy): Eukaryota > Metazoa > Chordata > Aves > Passeriformes > Cotingidae > Cephalopterus > Cephalopterus ornatus. The sequence continues at coordinate 942,014 of VZRE01008965.1, forward strand.
GACACTGATTGGGTTTAGGGAAAGGACTTCATGAGTTTTCGGATGAGTTTTAAGGTGCCCCAGTAGATGTGACTTTATTTCAGCAGTTTTATTTATTAAGGACACCGTTCCACGGCAAGACTGTGGAAGAACTACCAGCCCTGGGCTACAAACTCCTGCTGCACAGCCCAGAAATACTACGGAATCGTGGAATCCTGGGATGATTTGAGTTGGAAGGGATCTTAAAGATTGTCTAGTCCACCCCCATGATGTGGGCAGGGACACCTTCCACTAGACCAGGCTGTTCCAAGCCCTGTCCAATATAAAATGTCATGGAATGGGCCAAGGGAGAAGGGCCAGGGCTGTCAAAGGGTGACTCAGAGACATCCAGGCAATTATGAGCCATCAAATGAGATCTTTGTTCTCTAAAAGAAGAGACATTTAAACTCAGGTCTTAAATTCCAGAGGATTTTTGGCTGTGTCCTCTTCACTCCTCTGCACATTGATCATGTATATTTTATGAGCACTTCATTAGCATTTCAGGGAGGTTTTCTCCAGTCTAAAGTGAAATATTCCATGCTTGGTTTATGTAGTGGTACAAAAATGGGAGGATTTAGACCATGATTTTAAGTTTGGAAACTGCATTTTTAATGGAACTGTTCTTAGATGAGTGACATTTGTTCTCATGCCTTTTTTTAACTTTTATTTTCAGTTCTGAGATATTTTAATGCCTTTTTTAACACACAATAATATTGGTCTGCTGTGTCATTTTTTTCTCCTGCCTAATTCTGTCAGGAGGATTTACTTATTAGTGGACCTTTATTGGAATTATGGGTACTTCTAAAAACTGTTTTCCTCAATCATTTATGAATATTTTTATGAAAATCTCTGAAACTATCTTGCAAGGTTTCATTGCTATTTTAGTGCACTAAATGCAAAGAACATTTTCAAGGTTTAGTAATTTTTCTAATGGAATTTTTATTAAATTTTTATTTATTCCATTCACATAAGAGGAATTTCAAAGTACATTTTGCCCTCAAAATACAAAATGTCCTGTATGATCCTAATTCCTTCTTTCCCTGCCTGTTCATCTGACATTCAAGGCCACAAAAAAGCCTCTGCTTGAGGCTTCCAGCACCTGATGGGGCTCCAAGAGCTGGAGAGGGACTTTGGACAAGGCATGGAGGGACAGGACAAGGGGAATGGCTTTCCACTGCCAGAGGGCAGGGATAGATGGGATATTGGGAAGAAATTGTTCCCTGTGAGAGTGGTTAGGGGCTGGAATAGAATTCCCAGAGAAGCTGTGGCTGCCCTATCCCTGGAAGTGTCCAAGGCCAGGTTGGACAGGACTTGGAGCAACCTGGGCTAGTGGAAGGTGTCCCTCCCCATGGCAAGGGGCGGAATGAGATGAGTTTTAAGGTCCCTTCTGACCCAAACCATCCTGTGATTCCATGATTCTATGACAGGATTCCCACCATATTTCCAACAGGAGAAAGGGAAACTCAAATCCAACCTGACTGTGCAGGGATTTGTATCTCTGCACAAGCCCCAATGACCTTCACAGTCACAGCCTGGCAGTGACTCCTAGACTCTAAATTTTCATACAATGCAGAGACAATCCCTTGTTACACAACTGAATTTCCATAATTTGCTTGATGTCTCAGCCTTTCTATGGTTTATATATGAAAAGAACGTTTTCCCTTTAATAAACCCCAGAGTAATATCAATGCCCCTGAATTCTATGGAATTAGACTGATTTTTTTCCCTCCCACTAATAAGCAGGAGAAGCAGCCTATTTTTTTATGCCACACTCAAGTTTAGATTTTAAATTTTAAACAACTGAAGACTGAATTAAATTTTGCATTTAACAGAGATACAAATCCCATAACTGATGGTATTAACTCTACAGAGCTTTGACTCTATTGCTTTAAAGAACCAAAAGACAATTATTGGGAAAAAATCATTTTGGCTTTAGTGCTCCCTAGTTACTCAGGGCTAGGTTATAAAAGCAATTGGGATATTTTTATTATTTTTCTCTTACCTTGATGTCAAAGCTACCGAAATTCTCTCCAGCCACACATCTCAGGACATAATGTTTAATATCTAACACAGACAGTAAACAAAATCATTTAAAGCTGTGAGGTGATGCATCATTATGCTGCTTCTCCCATTGCTATAGTGAGGTTTGTTTGGGATAGAAACCATTTAAATCAGAGGATGAAGTCACTGCTCTGACCCCCTGGAGCACCATAGAATTAGAGGAAACTCATATTCAGAGGAGCTTTGGAATGACAGGGCCATGGAGATGAATCAGGTGGATGGACTGATCTCTAAATGGAGCCAGGCTGGGAGAGCTGGGGGTGTTCACCTGGAGAAGAGAAGGCTCCAGGGAGAACTGAGAGCCCTTTCCAGTGCCTAAAGGGGCTCCAAGAGAGCTGGAGAGGGACTTTGGATGAGGGCCTGGAGGGACAAAACAAGGGGGAATGGTTTTAAACTGCCAGAGGGCAGGGTTAGATGGGATATTGGGAAGGAATTCTTGGCTGGGAAGGTGGTGAGGCCTTGGCACAGGTTGCCCAGAACCTGTGGCTGCCCCATCCTTGGAAGTGTCCAAGGCCAGGTTGGATGAGGCTTGGAGCAATCTGGTCTAGTGGAAGGTGTCCCTGAAGCTGCTGTCTTCACTTCACTATTGGAACCCTACCAAGGTGGGAAGGAGCCAACATCCAGCTTCTCTGGAATATCATAAGGATGTGAGGATGGTTCTTATTAAAACCATTGTTTCAGTTCCAGAGTGATCCATCACCTCCTTCATCCACAGGGTTGAGATGCTTGGGGTGAATATTTTTCAAAGGATCTTCGCAATGTTTTTTATGGTATTGTTGAGAAATGTTTTCCTCAAACTCCACATGGACCATTTCAAACCTAAACCAAATAAAAGCGATATTTGTGGAAGCAGGAAATACTTTTTAGCTAGATTTCAAACTGCAGGGCTTTTATCAAGCTGTTTAATTGTTATAATTAGACAGACATTGCCCTCAAAATGTGTTACAGAACCTGTGACAACACACTTACATCATCTACCTCATCAAGAGGTAAAACCAAATCAATCTTCATCTTCCACACTCATCCCAGGCCCAGTGCTACCTGTTACAGGTGAAGTTTTTTTCTTCCATAACGATCTTAAATGTTATTATTCAGCCCTAAATTTGAAGGACCTGAAGTTCTACTTCCCAGTCAGGGGTTGTCTTTGGAGGATGAAACTCTTGGCCTGGGGTTCACAGCTTCATGAGGAGCTTTTGCAGGGACTGAGGCACTGGAGCCCTTCCAAAGCCTACCCACAGCTGTGGATGTTGGATATCTGGCCCCAGGACTTATCTCTTTTTAATTCCTCCCCAGTCTGGGTTAGCAATGGTGAAAACAAATAATTCAAAGCTTTGAAGACTTTCTAAAATATCTGCTCAGAGAAGGTTAGTTCTGTACAAATGAGGGTCACACATCCTCCTGTCACACAAAGGGAGATTAATATTCCTATTTTTAGATGAACATTGGAGTGAATATTTTCCTCTCATGAAAATAAGATCAATTTTTAATTTTCTTAGTATATTTTTAAAGGGAAATTTAGTATTCACAAGTCTTAAAACTCTTCTATCACTTTAAGATGAGAGTGAATCACATTCAGCCCGTATCAGCACTTTGGAGGAGCTGCCATGGTGGAGACTGAGGCAATATTATCACTAATAATCACTAATAATGCTCTCTGAGAAGGCTCTAAATGAAGGGACATAATGATGGATATAAACTCTCTGTCACAATAACATTTTGCAGCGCTGTGGGCAGGGGGATAAATTAAAAACACTCACTAAATTCTATTATCTGGCAGTTTATTCAGCAATTTGCAGCTTGCAAACTCAGCCTGCTTGTAATTCATTAGGATGAGCACTGCAAAATAAAATCCAAAAAGCTCTTAATTTATAATTGTGCTTTAAAGGCTAAACTAAAAAAAATCATCATGGAAAATAAAGTGCTTCACCCCATTTCCCAAACAGATTTTCTCAAGCCTGAGGAAAACTTTGATCCAGGAAAGAATTTATGAAGGACTTCAAAACCTGCATCTGTCCCCTGTTCTGCAAGTAGTTTATAACAACCACTGAGAGCCGGAGCAGAGGTGTTTGCCAAGCCAGGTGTTCCCAGGAAATCACAGATCTTGGAGAGGGACTTTAGACAAGGGGGAGTGGCTTCCTACTTTCAGAGAGCAAGATTAGATGGGACACTGGGAAGGAATTCCTGGCTGTGAGGCTGGTGAGGCCCTGGCACAGGTTGCCCAGAGAAGCTGTGGCTGCCCCATCCCTGGAAGTGTCCAAGGCCAGGTTGGATTGGGCTCTTTTACCACCTGCTTCGGTGGAAGCCAAAATGGAAGTGAACAGGTGAGACCTACTGAGAAGGAAGAACTATGATGAGTCCAAACAGAACTTTTTTTAAAAAATCACCTGCTGCTGCCCTGGTTCCTCACTGCTTTTCCTTGTTCCCTTTCCCATGATGGTCCCAACAGACCCAGTCCCACCTCCTCGGTCCCTCCCCGTGGTCGTGCCTTCCCTTTGGTGCCAGAACAAGCTGCAGACCTGAACTGAAAAAACACCTGAGAACTTGTTAACTGCTCCCTGCCAGTTACTAAACAAAGAGTGCCAATAATCCTGAGGAATTCCCTTCCCTGTATCCCATCACTCTGTGAATTGCCTGGATCTCACTCTGCGAAGCAGCTGCTCCTACAGTTTGCCGGAATTTGGTGACGCACTGAGCGTTTCAATGATACATTTGTGGCACTGAAAGTCATGAGTAAATATTAAACCTGGTTTAACATTTTTGGGTCCATCCTGCCTGAGCAGTGGTAACATTTTGAGTCATTTGTCTCCAGATGCTCCCTCTCAATCCCTCAGGCTGAACGGAGCTGGTTTAAGTCACTTTTCCACGGGGCTTTACTTTCAATTTGCACCATGGCTCCCTGACCCCGAATTGATCGCTGGAGCAAATCAAACCATATAATTGGAATAAGTGTCTGCCTTGTTCATGATTTGGCAAATACTTCAGTTCACCAGCTGCCCAAATGAAATGTGAGTGTTTGAGCAAATCGCTGTCAAAGCCCTGCTCTGCCCAACGTCACACAGCCCCGACATCAATGGGCATTAAAACCACCTCAGCTGATCTGAGTTCTAATTAAAGCACCAGCACTCAGCCTGGAGTTCACAAAACTCTGCCACAACTGTGCACAGAGATACAGAAATTCAGTGACAGCCTTGAATCCTACTTACTAATTAATCAGAAAATGCGGTGTTCTCCCTTCATTTCTTTAAGGTCAAGGAACTCCAGGAGCTAAAGCAGTCAATTCATAAGGGGCCATGGAGATGATCGGAGGGATGGAGCACCTCTCCTAGGATGAAAGGCTGAGACAACTGGGATTGTTCAGCCTGGAGGAGAAGGCTCCAGGGAGACCTTAGAGCCATTTTCGGTGCCCAGAGGAGCTCCAAGGGAGCTGGAGAGGGACTTGGGGCATTGGATGGAGAGATAGGACAAGGGGGAATGGCTTTAAGCTGAAAGAGGGCAGGGTTAAATGAGATATTGGGAAGGAATTCTTGGCTGTGAGGGTGGGGAGGCCCTGGCACAGGTTGCCCAGAGAAGTTATGGCTGCCCCATCCGTGGAAGTGTCCAAGGCCAGGTTGGATGGGGCTTGGAGCAACCTGGGATAGTGGAAGGTGTCCCTGACTGTGGCAGAGGGTGCAACTGGAAGGTCTTAAAGGTCCCTTCCAACCCAAACCATTCCAGAATTCTATGATTACTGGCTAAAGGGTGGGTGGAAAGCAGGGCAGAATTTTGTCAGGGATGGATGAGGAGCTGAGCGACAGTACCTTTGTCTCTGAAATGACAGGGCTGTGCTCTGAGGGTGGTTTACACGACCTGCAGTGCTCAGTGGGACAAGGGGCAGGTTTGGGCAGGTCTTTCTCCATACAACACCTCCCTTCTTACCCAAATCCACCCAGGATCCACACTGACAATCAGCTTTGCCAGGAGCGGAGGCTACTGAGGATCACCTGGAACCTGGAACCATCATACTCAAAGCCCTTGGTCCTCCTGCCTCTACCTGTCCTATGAGAGACCTGTGATGACATTTTTATTGTTGAATCAGTTCAAACTTACAGAAATGGCTGGTGGCTAAAGAATGGACCGCACAAAATCTTCTCCTGCTGCTCCAGGCTGCAAACACTCATTTAAAACCAAGGAATTGCAAGAAGTGTGCGATCTGCAGCCTGTTAGAGGTGCACACACTTGAGTAGCCCCGCGACAATGCCCTGATTGTTTTTGTTTGTAAATACTTGCTGGTTTCCACAATCAACTGAGCAGCAGGGAGTGGCCCTGGGCCAAGGAATGCTTTGTAAAAAGCTGTATAAAGCTTGTTGTGGTTTGGTTTTGGTTTTCTTTGGGGGGGGGGGGGTTTGCATGGAGCTGTACAACTTCACNTGCATGGAGCTGTACAACTTCACAAGTCAATGGGAAACATCCAGCCCTGTCAGCATCCTCCTTCCTCAGGACTCCAGATTCCTTGAAAGCATCAGGACTGTGCCAGAAAAATTCAGATTCAACATTTTCCAGTGTAATTTCAGTTATTTGATTACACCACATGTGGAACACCAGTCAGACTCTGATCCTAGCAGGATCATTATCTGAGAGCACCAACTCTTCCCTCAAATCTGCCTCATGGTTCCCTTTGTGATCAATCACCTTGTGCAACTCCAAATAGATAATGCAGGTTGAGGGCTGAGCTGGGCTCTCTCTGCACAGATTCACACTTTGCAGAGCATGGGATCTTCAGATTTATAGGCAGAAAAAATTTTATGAAACAGTCCTTTCCTGTCACAGAAAAAGAAACTTTTCACAGGAAAAAAAAATTCCAAGTGCATAACCTCGATTACCAGAGCTCTGGGAAAAAAGAGCCTGAGAACCCCCAAATATGCTTCTGATGTTTTGTTTATTCCCTGGGAGATTTGGAACATCTTTACCCTCTGTGCTTCGGAGCCCACACTTCGCTCTGTCCTGGCTCCAGCTCCACACAGCCCACTCCAGAAACACTCCTCCATGGACTATTCCAGACTTCAGTCCAGGCTTTACCACTTCCAGCCCTCCTTCAGAAGGAGGGAAGGGCTCTTAAGAGCACACTGTGCGTGGTCACATAATTACACACCAGGGAAACAGAAGGGTTAAACCAGCTTTCCCAAGTGAAGTATTACAATAAAATAAAGGAAAAAGGTACAGAAAACACATTTTTTTTTTTTTTTATTACAGCTGCTCTGGGCCAACTGTGCCAGGGTCTCACCACCCACACAGCCTTCCCAAAATCCCATCTAACCCTGTCCTCTGTAAATGGGAAGCCATTTCCCCTTGTCCTATCCTTCCATCCCTTGTCCAGAGTCCCTCTCCAGCTCCCTTGGAGCACTGGAAGGGGCTCTAAGGTCTCCCTGGAGCCTTCTCTTCTCCAGGTGAACACCCCCAGCTCTCCCAGCCTGGCTCCAGACCTTGGAGCATCCCTGTGGCCTCCCCTGGACTCTCCCCAACAGGTTTCCCACACCACATCCAACAGCAGCCCGAGGTTTGTGTTGTCTTCTGATACATGGCATTATTTGGTACTCAAATCCCTGGGATGCAGCTGGTAAGGTACCAGTTGGCACAAACCAGAGCTGTGCCAGGGAGGGGGCTGGAATCAGGGTGCTGCCTGGGGCTGGAGCTGAAGGTCCTCTCACAGTCCCACAGTAAACACCATCCTGGCAATACTGAAACTGGAAATCCAATATTTGGGGATTATCCAGAAAACTTTTACTGCAGGAATTCCAGGAGCTCCCATTTCCAAACCATGAAACATCCCAAAATGCTCATGTCAGGTCAGCTTTGCTTTAGCAATTTCATAAATAACCTGTCCTAAAAATACCCTGACAGGGGAAGGTCAAACAGAGCACAACCCTCACACCCCCTGGATCAATAGCACTGAAATATAGAACAGTTCCAAACACACACCCCCGGCCCTGCTCATCTTTTTCCATCATCACACCAACAGAACACTGAGAATCCCATCAGTGCAAAGACAGAGTAAAACACAGCCAGGAGTTCTGAGTTATGGAACCACAGGCAATCAAAAGGGTTCAATGAACACATTTTCTTTGAGCTAAAAGAAATAAGAGATCTTTTTAATATTATCACACTGCCTTGTAACTGCTGTAATTAAGATTTAAATTCAATTTAACAATGGCACATGAATGCCTGCCTGCTTGTGGGAGCCTGATCCCTCACACTGATCACTGCCATGGACAGAAACCTGTGAGCAAAGCAGGCTCAGAAATCCAAACGCAGATTGGGGTTCTCATGGGATCCCTCACTCCCCTCTGAGACCTCTCATGTTCCTTTGGGACCCCTCATATTCCTCTGAAACCACTCATGCCCCTCTGGGATCCCCCATGCTCCTCTGAAACCCTTCATGCTTCCCTGAGATCCCTCACACTCCCCTGAGACACCTCATGCTCCTCCAAGATCCCTCATGCCTTTCTGAGTCTCCTCATGCCCCTTTGAGACCACTAATGCCCCTCTGAGGTCTCTCATGCACCTCTGAGACCCCTCACTCTCCCCTGGGACCACTCACTCTCCTCCATTCACTTCTCTGTACTCCGACAAAGATCATTTGTGTATGTCCATCCTTTACCTTGCATGAAACTGCTCCAATTCCAGGGACCATTTTCCTTTCTCCAAGCACACACAGCAATAAATGAACACATTACAGGGATTACAATAAACACCACTAATATCAATAAAATCTCCCAGAAGCATAGAACATAATTTCTGTCAGAAGTGTAATATTTGGAAGGGCCATTTCTGTATCCTCTGAGGTCTTCAATTAAGGCGCTCGTTTCCCTCTCCTTCAGGCACTAATAAATCTCAGAGAGAAGCAAAGAAACAGCAAATATCTTACACAAAGTACCTGTTTATCCAACAGCCAACCTATAATTTTCCAGCCACTCCACAAACCCATTTGTTGCTGTGCCCCATCCATGGCCACATCCCCTCTCAGGAACTTTTCCTGTCTCCATAGTAACAAATCCACTTAAAAAGGGAGGAATGAATGGGGTGATGTACAGGAATGGGTGACAATATGGTCAAAATAAGAAGCAATTCCAATGCTGGATGAACACAGGTCCTTCTCTGTCAGGCAGGCCTGGCTCAGGGATGTTCAGCAGGAACATGCTTGGAGCATTAACCTCCAGGATCATTTCTTCACACTATTTTTCTCTGTTTTAATCACTGCAACAAGTATCTCTACTGCCCCCAGCACCATGGTTATCAAACATCACACCAGAATAACCAATTAACTCATTACCCACCTCCACAGCCCTCACATTTCAAATGCTTGTTGGGTAAACAGCCCAAATTCTGCAGCAGAATTAATTACAGGCACCACACGTGGATGAAAATCCAGAACTAATCTTTGTGTATAATAACAGTGAAGTGGTAAAAATATTTCCATAAAATATGAGAACAAACTCTGCTTGTCCAGAAAAATAGCATTGAAGAAGAATTATCATAAATTATAACAAATCCCAAATACAGCTGCAGAAACAGAGGATGTGTTTCCCAGCAAAGCAATGGGACAAGGGGGACTGGTTTTACATGGAAAGATTAAGGCGAGATATTGGGAAGGAATTCTTCACTGTGGGAGGGGGGAGGCCCTGGCACAGGTTGCCCAGAAAAGCTGTGGTTGCCCCATCCCTGGAAGTGTCCAAGGCCAGTTGAAGCAACCTGGGGTAGTGGAAGGCATCCCTGTCCAACCAGTGGAACTGGAGATCTTGAAGATCCCTTCAAACCCAAACCAGCTGATTTTCTCCAGCTTTTTGCACCAGCTTAGGGCTGTGGGGTCCCTGCACCTCAAGCTTGGCTGTGTCACAGATCAGAATATTTCCCTCTCTTTAAAAAATGGCTCCAAGAAGACAAATCACTTCAACACATAAAATAACTGTGTCTGCAGATCTTGTCATGACTCTGCCTTTATTACCCAGTCAGTGACTCAGTTACATTTTTTTGTGATTTTTAAAACACTTTTAATTCTTATTAAAGCAAAAGAATGTGCTACAAACAGTGTCCACCTTTAAAACCAGGGGTTCAGGAAATATTCTCAAAGCATCCTTTTCCAATCCCTTTTCTTAATATTTAAGGGAAATTGAGGCAACAAATGAAAACACATTTTTATCTGCTACACAGACAGCTGCTTTCTCCTGTAGAATAGGAGTATCTCAGGATTTTTGTTTAACATGGAAAATATATTTTTTCCCTGAGGATATTAAAGTAACCAATCAGAGAATAGACCTCAAAGACATTCTCTGAGGAAATCCAAGAATTCTTTGAAACGCCTTCAAAGTGGGGTTGAGCTAAGAGAGCAGGCAGGAGGGAATGAACCAAGGAGAAGGTGGAGCTGCCATTGAACCCATTTATGGAGGTAGAAGGAAGCGCTAAAATTCCCTCCCAAAAAGTCAAATCAGCTCTTTCTTGGACATTATTTCGCTGGTAGCAGGAGTAAGGTGAACCCAACATCCCATCTGTCAAATGTAGCGGTAGGGAAGTGAGCAGAGATGTTCTCCCTTGGGCTGGGAAGTGCTGGTGAATTCCCCCACCAGCCAAAACACAAGCCAGAAATCCAGGAGGTAAAATCAGGACTCTCTGTATTCACCATACAAGGTGTTTTATTCCAGGTATCAAAAGCAGGAGTTAAATTCAAAGGAGCCCTTCAGCTGAACTGCAATCACAGGGATCATAAACCCTTTGTCACTCAGGAAATACACTTTAATATTGTCTATCTCTTTGAACAGACACTTCCCCACTCAGGTTTGACTGAAATCAGTCTCTAAGTGTCTGTCCAAAGGAAAGGAAACTGATATTTTACATTTATTGAACTTGTCACTGCAGGAATCACTTATTCTTTGGGTTCTGATGGGAAACACTCCAAATGCAAAACCAGTTTGAAAGGGAAACATCAGCTCCCCATCCTGACATGCCCCACTCTTCCTGCCCCCAGTAGTCTGAGTGTCTTCCTTCTCGAGGCAAAAGGGGGGTAGATTTGTTTCTTCCCTCATTCCCAGAGCAATGAATTCCTTACAAGTGTCCCCAGCCAGAGCCCATGTGGCCCTGGAGAGCATCCAACCTCCTCCTGCTCTTGAAACCAGCTGCTCCTTCCCTCAGGGGAAAATAAGAAGCACAAAACAAACCCACAGCTCTGCCCCTTGCTGCAAAAACAATCCACTTATTCTGTTCTCTCTTTTTTTCTGAAAGGGGACAGTGCCACCTCCTAACCCTGCATCATCCTCACCGCAGGGAAAGACTGATTTGGCCACCATGAAATTTTGTGAACTGACTGGATTCGAAAGTACAACTGTGTTCTATTTCATGAACATAAATGTTTAGGATGAGTTAGCAGCGCCTTCTGCTTCAGTCCAAGCTTTGAGTTGTTTTTACTTTTTTCTTGTTGTTGCTGTTTTACTTTTCTCTTTTAAAAAACCCTACACCTTGAGCAGTTCATTTACTTTGCTTTCCAGGAAGCCTCCCTGTGCAAAGGATGAAACATCACCTACAGTAATAACAAGGACTTTGTTGAATAACCCATCAGAATTCCTTCCTAAAGAGCCTTCCAGAAGAGGAATAAGCTCTTTGTTTGGACCCTGCATACCAGGCAGGCTCTGACAGCTACAAAAGGAATTATTAAGGTTTTTAGAACATGTGAGTTGCAGAAGCACCGTTTCTTCATAAAGACAACTGAACTACCAATGCAACACATACCCCTTCAACTATCCAAAAAGCCAGAAAAATTCAAAAGCCAAAAGAACATCTTTGATACCACCTGAAATATGAAATATTTGTAGGGAAATAAAGAGGAGAACATTTTAAAAGTCTTCCTTTATGCAGCTGCAAGTGCCCAGGATAGTGTGTGTCTGCTTCTACAGGAATCAGGATTGGGGACTTCGTACCTGATTCAGATGGAATATTCCCTGTAGTCATTGGGAACAACTTCCAGCAGCACCAAACCACCCACCAGGGACTGGATTGGGAACCTCCAGAAGAGAAAACACCTGGACTCAACACAGTAGTCTACTCATAACATACAGAGGGAGCACCAAGGGCATGAGTGCTGCAATAAATATTTCTGTTTATGGCACTGAAGCTCCTCCATTTGGCTTTAAATGATCGATTAAATGACACTTTTACCTCCTACAGTCCCAAACTTTGAGTTATGAAGTTTTAGGAGTGAGGAACCATGGCCAGTTCTCCATGAAGTTAAACACTGGCATCACCTTGTAGCTGATAGAGAACAAGAGTTTCATCTTAAAATACAACCAAACAGTGCTTTAGCTTTACTTTTTTTAAAAAAAGTCAACATGAGGCATATTCACAGGCACTCCTGAACTGTAAGAAGTGAAGCCTATTGAAATTAGATGAGAGTGTGGAAACTGGTTTCATTACAATGTCATTAAGAGCTTGAGTTCACCAGAATAAACTAGAGAGGCTTTTATAGAACCATGGGATAGTTTGGGTGGAAGGGACCTTAGAGCTCACCTAATCACACCCCCTGCCATGTGCAGGGACACCTTCCACTATCCCAGGTTGCTCCAAGCCCCATCCAACCTGGCCGTGGACACTTCCAGGGATGAGGCAACCACAGCTTCTCTGGGCAACCTGTGCCAGGGCCTCACCACCCTCACAGGGAACAATTTCTCCCCAATATCCCATCTAAATCTCCCCTCCTTCAGCTTCTGGATCATTCTGCATTTTTCTCGATAGTTGGACTATTCTGCTGGTAATTCAAAAGCCTCAGAAGCACACATATATTCACAAAAAAAACCCTGAAAAAACCCCTTTTGCTGTTTCCTGACAAGCATCTGAAAAGTAGATGACACCTCCCCGTGCTCTAAGCCAGCTTTGCTAAGCCTTGTGGAACTTCCCTGATTTATACTGGCTGAGTACTTTGCTGTTCATGCTTTGGGAATTCTCTCAGAAGTTGCAGCTTTCCAAAATTGCCTGTTGCTTGTAGCAACCTAATCCCTGGCAGGTGCTGAGACCCTTCAGCTCCCGTTCCCCTCACTGAGATCCAGCACAAGCCCTGTCAAAGCCAGAGACCAATGGCAGAAGAGCTGGTGTAGTTAAAATTGATTAGAAAACACCTATTGAATTGCTAAAGATGCCCAGCTAATCCTTCCCGAATTTATAAATACAGTTCTTGCTGAAGAGAGAATGTTCCTGTCTTTGCTAGTTGGACAACTACCAAAGGGAAAGTCTGTTGGTTGTGCTTCATCCAACCCTCACCAGGAAGAGTGGTGGGGAAAGGTGAGGGCTCCAGGTGAAGTCCGGGAAAATCCAAGGGCTGGACCAACTCTGACAGTCTGGGAGAGCTCAGGAGGCTCACCTGGAGGAGAGATGGCCCCAGGGAGACCTTTGAGTCCCTTCCAGGGCATAAAGGGGCTCCAGGAGAGCTGCAGAGGGACTTGGGACAAGGGTCTGGAGGGACAGGACAAGAGGGAATGGCTTCCCACTGCCAGCAGGCAGGGTTAGATGGGATATTGGGAAGGAATTGTTGGCTCTGAGGGTGGTGAGGCTCTGGCACAGGTTGCCCAGAGAAGCTGTGGGTGCCCCATCCCTGGAAGTGTCCAAGACCAGGTTGGATGGGGCTTGGAGCAACCTGGGATAGTGGAAGGTGTCCCTGCCCATGGCAGGGGGTGGGACTGGATGGACTTTAAGATTCTTTCCAACACAAACCATTCAAGGATTCTATGATTCTATGACAGGATTCCCACCAGATTTCTGTCCAACTCAAGCCCCACCATGATGGGGATCCCCACCACCCCCAGATTGCCCCACTCCTGCTGCCAGAGGGATGGAACACTCTGAAATCTGGTGCCAGCACAGGAACTAAATAAATATTAAATATTAAAACTATAAATAAAAGTGTTTTGCTCATGTTCATTCACTTTGCAGTAACACTTTTTTTTTCCACAACTGCTTTTCTGTGGTTTTTTCAAAATTTTTTAATTTTATGACACAATAAAGAAACTCTCATTTCTGTCAACCTTTCCGTGCTGGTGACTAACATGCACTGGGTGGAAAGCCAAGGCTCTTGCTGCAGATATAATTAATTCTCTCACTCTACTGAATTCTACTAAATAGATTTAAAGCACAGATGTAGATTTACCTCTGTAGATTTAAATCCACACAGATTTAAAGTCATTACCGTATTCAGAACTTTAGAAGAAACTTTGTTGGAGTAACACCCAAACCACTTCTAGTGTTGTTTTTTTTTCAGAATCCATTTCAGTAACAACATCAGGCAGTTTGAATTCTGAAGAAATGAAGTCAAAAGTTAAATTTTGCAGGGATGGGGAAGAAGGAACTGATACATTCATTTTCTTTTATATTAGATTTTTCTTGTTTTCTTAAACACAGACTTTGAATAGAATTATTTATTTGTGAGTGAAGCTTGTTTGAAATCATATCTCCTCCTGTTTGCCTCTGAAGTTATTAACCCACGTAAAGGTCTGTGATCTGCATGTGGTCCCTTCTTGCTTTTATTTTTACCTTTTTTTCTTACCTTTTTACTCTGATCTCTCTACAGTGAGAGATTTTCAATGGTTTGTTCCTCTTGAATAAATAGAAAAGCCTCCTCCCTTCGTGTTATTGTTAATCCTGTGAATTTGAGATCAAAGACCTGGGTGGGTTCTTACCTTTCAATCCCCCCTGCCCCTACAGAAGGGCAATGTGTCATCCCCACTTAAACCAGGGAAAAAGTAAATAAACGAGGCAGCTGAATTTTTTTTTTTAAAAAAAAAGGGGGAGCGGGCAGGGGGAAAGGTTCTGTTCCCAGGACTAACTGGGACTCTCTGCCAGCTTGAGCATGAATTCCAGCACCTTCAAGGCTGCTCTAATTTATTCTGCTATTCAGGGAACCTTGTAGGAATGTATTGTAGGAATACATTCCCTCTGCAAGCTCAGCGAGGCGGGGCTGGATCAGGCTCCGCTCGGCACAAGCACTATGTTATCCTTTGCATTGGGGTTGCTCCAGGGAAGCCCAGGGCCAGGATGTGCTCAGTGCTGTGGAAACACAGCCCTGGGAACCCTCTCCCAGCAAAGGATGAGGAGAAAATGGCCTGGGAGCAGTTGCCTGAGGGTTGTGGGGCTGTGGCTCTGCAAAGATGCTCCTTTCAGCTCAACGTCCTCTGCTGAGAGGGAATCTCTGCTGAGTGCTTGAGGGCACAAGCAGCAGCACAGCTGGGAAAAGCAGAAAGCCAAGAAAATTGGGTTGGTTTTTTTGCTGAAAAGAAAAAGGAAAAAAAAGGAACTACAGTTTCATACTTAGGCAGTGCCATACATCAAGGACAGGTTGGACAGGGGTTGGAGCAACTTGGTCTGGTGGAAGGTGTCAGGAAAGGGCAAGGGGGAACAGCTTTAAACTGACAGAGAGGAGCTTTAGATTAGAGATTAGGAAGGAATTCTTGGCTGTGAGGGTGGTGAGACCCTGGCACAGGTTGCCCAGAGAAGCTGTGGCTGCCCCATCCCTGGAAGTGTCCAAGGCCAGGTTGGATGGGGTTTGGAGCAACCTGGGATAGTGGGAGGTGTGTCCCTGCCCATGGCAGGGGTGGAATAAGGCTATTCCTTCCAACCCAAACTATTCTGTGATTCCATGAAAAATTATAATTCTTTGATGTTTACTCGAAGGAGGAAAAATCATCAAGGCAAGCTGCCTCTCATTGGAGACCAGGACTAAAACCATGACTGCCAAAAATTAAGCAAGATTTAATCTGAAAAGCTTCAGACTCTCATCCAACATTGCAAACTGCATGTCAGGCACCAGGAGGGAAATAATGTCTCCTTTGAATACAACAATCTAGTGGGATTCTTTTGTAGTCTACACTTTTCTCTGGGTCCTTTGAAGCTTAACTTTAGGCTGAGTTCGAGTGAGTAGTTTTTATTTGTGATTCCTCACAGAATCTTTACTCTGGAGCTCACTGTTGCTTTGTTTTCTTGGGAAAGAGGATAAAAACTAGAGAGTGAAGAGAAATCACTCTCTAAATCAATGCCTGGCATGTCCACAGTGAGCTGAGAAATGTCATTATTTATTAAAGATGTGAAAATCCCCCTTCCATTACACAGCTAAATTTTCACTTAAGCAAGAAAACTGTATTCCTGAAATAGGAACAGCCAGTGTTGGGAGTAGCACAAGTAGTGGAGTTTGAGACTATCAGGATTTTATAACACAAAAAAAGAGAGGGAATAAAGTCTGAAATATAGTCTTAAAAACTGCTCAATCCATGAAACAACAGCTTCCCCCAGGTGCCTGACAGCTTTAAAGATGCTTTTCTTGCAGCAAAAAGAATAACACACATATTTGTCATCTGGGGTCAGCAGCTATTTCATCCCCCAGTTTAGGTTTTCTGACTCATTCAGGAATCAAAGGCTTGTGACAGGCAGGAGGTGATGAAAGATTGTGTAGTGCTGACCCACCACACCCCAGCCCCTTCTCTGATGTGCTCAGCTTGTCCAGGTATTGCCCTTCCACAAGTACTTTCTCATTTCTATCGGTATAAATATACATTTCTCAGTCATATTTTATGCATATAAAAACATTCTCCATTCTCCTCGTAGCAAAATTGAAGTTCTGCAGTAGCTTCCCACTAGTTCTGGATAGGAAAATTCCTGGTTCAACTTAATTTACTTGATTTTAAAATTATTATTCTCATTTTGACTAAGAAATTCACCTTTGGCTCAAAACAAAGAGTTTTGATTGTAGGTTATGGGGTTTTCAAGCTGTAACAATGTCATTAACTGGGAAAAGAGCTGCACTGGCAAAAGGGTTGGGCTCAAGTCTCATTTTTCTGTTAAACTGCCCCTTTTTCTATCTATGGGTTTGGATGGGATGTCGGGAAGAAATTCCTGGCTGTGAGGGTGGTGAGGCCCTGGCACAGGTTTCCCAGAGAAGCTGTGGCTGCCTCATCCCTGGAAGTGTCCAAGGCCAGGTCGGATGGGGCTTGGAGCAACCTGGGATAGTGGAAGGTGTCCCTGGATGACTGGATGAGCTTTCAGGCCCCTCCCAACCCAATCCATTCCATGATTCCATGATTCCATTCTATCTGAGAGCAGGCTTTTCCTACCTGGATTCCTCACCTCACTGAAGAACCATCTCTCACCAGGCAGTTGTGGTTCACTCTTCCGACAGCTCCTATCCTGCTTCCCACTGGCTCTCACTGGGATGTCAGTGGGACATTTGGGACTCGACATCCCAGAAAAGCAGAGCTTTGGGAAGTATTTCATTCCTGCAAAGAGAGTCAAGAAATCAGCCATGAGAACATGTTCCATAAACAGCAACATCACCCTACACCTCACCATCCCAACTAACGCTGTGGGGAAACAGTGTGAGTTATGCCTGGAAAATCCCGAAAAACAGGCAGGGAATTTATGAGGAGGAGCAGCATCTTGGTTAAAAGGCTGTGGATTTCTGCATTTGGCTGGGACAGGCTCCTAATGAGCTTCAAGGAGATTAATCCTCCCTATCCTGTGGATATTTTAACAGAGATACAGACTAAGGGCAGCTCTTCCTCTCAAGAAAACACCCCCTGCTGCTGATTGAGGAATATTAAGAAGCTTAAATAAATGTTTCTTCTTTTTGTACCCTGGAATCTCTGCAGCACATGGAGAACCACAGGAGGCACCACTGGCTCCAAAAAATCAGGAAATAACATTATAGTGCAAGGGAACCACTGTCATGAACAAGTTGTAACAATTTAATTCATTTATTGAAAGCTAAATTTTCCATGTTTTCAGCAAGTTCCTGTGCCCTTTGGGATAGATTGTGTAGCTCAAACAACCAGCTACGGCCCCTCCAGCAATAAAATGTTAATAGACTGAAACTTTTCAATTGCCTTGCTGAGAATGTGATGCAGTTTAATTTTATAAGGTGCCATCAATAATACATAAAAAATATTGCAAAACATAATGTGATTATTTTAATTCCTAGAAGTAGGACTAGGGAAACAGGGGATGAAGTGCAACATGAAGCAGGTGCCAAATGCAATTATTTATTCCTGGTAAACTCTACCTGCCCAGAGCTGGGCAGACCCTGCCTGTGCAAACACCTTGTTCCAACAACCACCTGCCTCTTCAGCTGTGGTGTCCAGAGAGGTTGTGGATTCCATCCCTGGAAGTGTCCAAGGCCAGGTTGGACAGGTCTTGGAGCAACTTGGTCTAGTAGAAGGTGTCCCTACCCCCGGCAGGAGGTGGAACTGGTTGAGCTTCAAGGTCCCTTCCAACCCAAACCGTTCTGGGATTCTGTGATAATTAAATCATAGTCCTACAAGGCTCCCTCTGGTTTTGAAGGTTAATTAACTGTGCAGGAAATGGGTTTTTAAAGTCTGTCCTTCAACCAAAAACTGCTTTTAAGGCAGAAGCTGATACTTGAGGGAATATTTTTCCATTATCCACACAGGCTCTGATCTCTGGTCCAGTGATGGAATGGGAACACACGAGGGACTTGTCACTGGGGACAGGCACAAGTGTAAAGAGAAGGAGTTTCTAAAAGACATTTTCAGCTCTGGATGGGTCTGATCCTTGGTGACAGAAGTGGGACAGCAGAGACCTGCAGTCAGCAGTGCTCTGAAAATCCATCCTGCATAACCACTGTCCTGCTTTCCCCATGGCCACGATTCCCAGGGATGAAATCAGCCTTCTTCATTCAACCAAGTTGCATCAACCAGATGTGAGGGACCAGGCTGCACCAGATGTGGTGGTTGCAGCCAGACACCCTCTACCTCCTCCTGGACCCATTTTGGGATCTATCACAGAACTCTCAAACTTAGTGAAAGGACATAAAATAATTTAAGGGAAAAGGAAAGATGAGGAAAAGGCTTTTAAGCAGGTTGGGATTCCATTGCAGGACAGATCCCTGTTAGAAAATGTCAATGTAGAATTTGGCTCTCCCTCATGTCCCTGGAATAGCAGGAGAGCCACTAAGTGTTCAACTACAGACTGACTTTAGTTAACTTTTCACTAAAAATGTAAAATATTGAGTATTTATTTAATATATCCATATGTAATTGGCATAGAATCTTTATTTTGGAATCTGGTGTCCCAGCCCATGGCAGGGGGGTGTGAACCAGGTGACATTTAAGGTCTCCTCCAACCCTAACCAGGCTGTGATTCTCTGAGCTTTAAGAACCCAAATCCTGCTCTGTCATTCAAGTCCACCTAAAGCTATTTATTCATGATTTAATGTGATGAGAATTCACATCATAAAGCTCATACAACATAAGGTGAGCGGTCACAGAACCAGAGAATACCCTGAGCTGGAAGGACCCACAAGGATCATCCAGTCCAACTCCTGGCCTTGCACAGACACCCCAACAATCCCACCCTGTGCCTAAGAGAGTTGTCCAAACACTTTTTGACTGTGACTTCTCATCGCAAAGCAGAGCCCAAAGAACCACTGAGCCACTCCAGCCCTCCCAGGGCAGTCAGGAGAGACATTTCTGTGTTGAGACAAGGCCAACACACCCTCCAGTTGAGTCCAGCAGCATAGACACATCTTGCCAGTGAGGCTCCCTTTGCTGGCCAGGTCAGCACTTTTCTCTGGCACAAACTTGCCCAAGTGCATTATTGGCAGAAATAAAAGACAACTGGGCAGCAGGAGGAGATCTGGGACAGGTCCTCCGGCAACATGAGGAGCCTCCCTGCACTGAAAGCAATGGGTTCACTCACAAAAGAATCGTCTGAAAAGGACCTGGCAAATGGTTTTATTTAAAAATAAAACCTGATATTCACACCTGCAGATCTTTCCAAGCAAATGTGCCCCACAAATGTGGTCTCCAAAAGAGGATGTGGAGGTGCTCAGGCACCTGAGAGGAACTGACAGGTGGAGACAAACCAGATCTAAAAAATCCCAGACATCAGTCTTGGACTTGAACCTGACTACTGCAGGTTTAAACACACCACACACATTTTCATCCAGGAAAGCTTTTAGAAGAAGTAGCTGGACTGAAACATTCCAAGAAGTGGATCCACAAATAAAGCTCTTCCCGTAAGTGGCTTCTCTGAGCATCTCACATGAAGAGGCAGCCGGGCAGATTTGTGGCTGATGGGCTGGGTTGTGACATCTGGAGTCAGATCAGAAGTTGACATGAGAGATCCAATCTGACAGGATGCATCAGCTTAAGATGCAGCAACTGAAGGCTTAAAAATATGTTTTTCTCTCGGCTCTGCAGTTTTGACAAAAGCTCCTCTCCCACAAGTGGCCCATCAGGTGCTCCCCCCTCAGCTCTTGGCTGCCTCTCCCTGCAGGCTGGGCACACACCTGGATGGCTCTCCTTGCACAAAATATGATGCATTTTCTGACATTTCACAGTGTATGTTCCCATTTCAATACCCACATCACTGACTGTGTTTTCTTGTGGATAATACACTCAGATTAAATAACACCTGTGACAGTGACACATCGAAGGCCTCGGAGTGTGATGTGCCAGCTCTGTCCTCCCTCTTCACACTGTTTTTTATCACTTGGGATGACAGGTTTTGACTTGAATAGGAGCCTCATCTCCATACCTTTGGCCAGGCTCCTTCCTGCAGTGATTCCACAAACCCTTGTCTCAAAAAAGCACAGGGACTCAAATTACCTTCTCCATCCGCAACACACAAACCTTCATACAACACACAGAGCATCCTCTTAAAATTAAGGCTGTTTTGTACCATTCCTCATGTGCAGCCACTTCCATTCTATCAATATGTGGAAGAGACTAAAGAGACACAGTTTGCATCCCAAATAGGCAGAGCTGTGAGATAAATCCAACAGATCTATAGGATAACTTGCAGTCAGTTAATCCCTTCTCATTATGGCTGAGCAGATCCCTAGTGACTTCCCCATTAGTCCATCAGGTGTGATTGTGTCAAGAGAAAAGCAGCTGAGCCTAAAGAGGAAGTAAAATCCAGGTAAAGGATTTAGATCAATTTGCCTATTAGCATCTGAATTTGGGTAGGGAAGTGTGGAAGTGGAGGGGCAGTACCATCTCTGCTCTGCGTGAGCAGTGACAGAACCAGAGAATGGCTGGAGCTGTGTCAGGGGAGGGTTAGGTTGGATTTCAGGAAAAGGTTCTTCCCCCAGAGGGTGGTGGGGCACTGAAGAGGCAGTGGGCACAGCACCAAGGCTCCCAGAGCTCAAGGAGCATTTGGACAATGCTCTCAGGGACAAGGTGGGATTGTTGGAGTTTCTGCCCAGGGCCAGGAGTTGGACTGGACGATCCTTGTGGGCCCCTTCCAACTCAGGATATTATATGACTGTGATTCTAAGATCCCTTTTCCCCTTGCAGAGCACTCACACCCAGCCCTTCATGTTGGCTCTGACCTCAGGAGACCCTCTAGGGGGCTGTTCTCAATAATTCTCAATTCTCGATAGCTAATTTTGTCTTCATTAGCACAGAAGTCACCTAAACAAAACAAAAAGGCTGTTAGTAAGGATTTCTCTCCAATTTCTTGGTGCAGCTTCAAATATTAAAAGTTGAAGAGCAGTTGGTGGTGTCCTGTACCCTCCCCTGAGGTAGAGGGTTTACAGAGAAAAACCACCAGAAGAGAACAACATCAACATTGGTTTGTCCCTCCCTTCAGTTAACAAGGACCCAGCACAGGAGACACTGCCCTGGAATGTTGTTGCTGCTCTACTTTACAGTGCAATTGCCAAAATGTAAAAGAAACATGTTTTCTGCATGAGAAATGTGTTTCTAGCTCAGACAAGGAAAGAAAACTTCATTTTCTTTAAAGAATGGCTGGAAAATTGGATATTTCTGAAAAATGAGCTCTGTGAATATCAACCAGCTGAGTCCCCAAAGATCAGCGGTTTCCCAAGAAAAGCTCTATGGATCTTGCCGGGCACACAGTATGAATAATTCCTGAAATAATTATCAGGGGAAGTAAATAGGTGGCTCAACAATTTAAAGTATGAGCCTGTAAGGGATTAATTGCAAGGAGACAAATGTGAGCTGGGAGCCACTCCATGAAGTTCAGTGACACTGAATTGGAGTCCCCAACCCTGGAGGAGTTTAAAAGCCACGTGGATGTGGCACTTGGGGACATGGGTAAGTGGTGGGTCGGCAGTGCTGGGGGAATGGTTGGATTTGATGGTCTTAGAGGGCTTTTCCAGTAACATCTCACTGAGCTCTGTCCATCCCACGAGGTCACAGATGGTGAGATGCCCTGGCAGCAGATCCCCAGGCCCCTCATCATCCAGCCCTGTCACTCCCCTGAGCAAAGCCTGGCCCTTGGGCTGCATTCACACAGTGATTTTGAGATGATCATAGGAGGTTAAGTCATGCTCAAAATTCATGAGATCTAACACATCATTTGGCACTGGAAACAGTTGGGCTGTGCCAGCACTTTGTCACCCCCAGAGGGGACCAAAGGAACAATTCCTCCACATGGGGCCAGGGGGGAAGGAGGGAGTAGCAAGGTCTGGGGAGGCCGTAATTTCCTGACCAGGAATCATAAGAGAAATTACTTTTACATCAAAGATTGGCAGGGGGTTATAAATAATTATGTAAAGCCTGAAAAAACACATGGTATAAATAAAATATTTCTTAAAAGAGTTAAAAAGTGATAAGTGCTTTGTGAGGAGCACGTGGGAGTTGGGTTTTTCTGCTCCTCCAAGCACTCATGTGGATCTGGCACTGCACTAAATCATCCTAAGAGATGCTGCAGAGGGGATAAAGGTCCAGGTTAAAGAGCTGTGTTAAGTGTTTCCCTCCCTCTGTGCTCCACAGGCCCTCACTGTCCCTGCCCTCCCCTCCCAGCAGGTTCTCATGCACATGAGGCTTCTCTACCAGCACAAAAACATTGAGAAAACACCCCCTCAGCCAGGTCAGGTCCCTTACAGAGAGTTATTTATTCAGTATAGGGCTGAGTCAGGAGGTCTTGAATCACCTGGTCGTGATGTGAGTGCTCAGAAAGGCTTCTGTGACCTCTGGGGAACATTTCTCTCCAAAGCTCTGCTCCTGCCAAAGGTCCCGGTTTGGGGACAAATCCAATGCATAAGGAATTTAGTCAGAACCTGCTCTGTGCACATCAGCCTTCATTTGTGCAGCTGAGATGGAGCCATTCCCCAAACTATTTCCCTTCTCTTTGCACACCCAAGGCTCCAGAGCTCACTGCCAACACAACCTTGGTCTATTGCTAATATTCTGGTTTTTTTCCTTCACATTTATAGAATCACAGCATGGTTTGAGTTAAAATGACCTTAAAGATCACCCAGTTCCATCCCCAGGGAAACCTTCCTCTATCCCAGGTTGCTCCAAGTCCCATCCAGCCAGCCCTTGGACATCTTCAGCTTCTCCTCCCACACAAGAAGTTTCAGGAAAACCAAACCTGTTTGCCAGAAAGATAATAATAACAACTTATACTGACACTTGGGGAATTCATATGAGATTTAGAAGTTCAGACAATTAATTCAAATATCTTTAGTCCAACAGAATACTTGGGCAGTTGGTTCCTTACCCTGTGCTTGAGTTTATGGTGCATGTCAGGGATGCTGTGCTGGGGTGACCACACTGAAGTGCTGCCTGCAGCCTTTCGAGATCCCTGTCCAGGGGAGAAACACCACCAAAGTACCCAACTCTTCTGAAAACATGGATTTGAATACATACATATGAACAAAAAAACCACATGTTTCACCTTAGAAGCGTCATTAATAGAAAAACCACACCAACTTGTTCCAAACTGGTCTAGTCTGAACAATCCTGTGCTGTTCATATCCGTGTTTTCGCTTTTGCAAGTAGTTCAAACCAAAATAATCTGACCAAAAGAAGAAATTTTGTTTGTTAAATCCAATTTTCAAGTCTACTTTATTTCAATCCACTCCCTGTTAGCTCCATGCAGACCTTGTTTTCCTTCTCTTTCAGACTCAGGATACACTTAGGTAATACATATATATAAACATTACACTATAAATAGATAGAAATAAAATTTTTATTATCACCTGGATGTAGTAATTTGTAATATGATATATAATTCATATTTTTAATATATATACATACATATAATTCATATATAATTAATTTGTAATCATACCATTCCTTTGTGCTGCTAGATTCAACTTATGCCAGGCTACCTGGGACAGATGTTAGTTAGGTATTAACTATAATCACATGGGTTAAAATTAAGAAAGGGGAAAATGAGCTTCTTAAATCCTGGGGAATGTCACTATGGGGAATATCCGCTTTTTTTTAAGTAGCCCAACTGCCTGACTCAGGAGTTCACATCAACACTTCATCCTTCCACACTTCATTACTCTCAGCCTTTGGACACTTAAAATATATATATATTTAATCTCTTCTACTCCAGCACTATCAGGAGCTCATTAAAGCTTCCAGCTCATTAGCCTGCAGGGCTCCATGTCTGTAACAAAGCCATTACACAGAAATTGCTACTTCCACAAGTGCTCTGTGCTAATATTTCCATTTCTGGGACAAAAAAAGTGGGAGGGTTTATTTATGTGGAGGATCAAGAGAGATCTCTCTTCCATGGGATCTATTCCTGACTCTGAGAGGGGAACAGCAACACAGTGTAAGGATGAGACAATGTCAGTCCTTGAATCCCAACTCACAGGTTGTTCCCCACTTTGGGTTTCCACTCTCAGGCCAACTCTATCCAGCTGGCCAGAGTTTAAATTGGGAGAGTAAATCCATTTATTTTGGAGACTTTTAAGCTGGTGTTCTGCATGGCCTTGCCTGAACTGCCTCATAAAATAAAACTGAAATCTCCAAGGGCCTTCTTGGAGCTCAATAGTGGAGCCACTGCTGGGAATTATTCTGTCACAGCTTTTGGGGGCTTTTCTTTGTCAATATGACAGATTCCCAGCTTGGGATTTGCGACAGGGGTTTTTTTTCCCCCACGTTAGGAGGAGGAGGTGAGGAGTCTCTCCTAAAAACAATCTCCACACCCTTGTGGAAAGCATTTCCAAAATGGAAAGTTTTGGGGTTTGTCCACTCTGCTTTCACCTTCAAGTCCCCTGGAAATGTGTCCTGCTTCTGAGTAAAACAAAATAGACAGTGCAGAGCCAAGACATGGTCCAGGAGGGGATTCCTGACTCAACAGGGGTTTAAATAGGAAAGACAGTGGCAATATCCCTGTTTTGTTTTGCTTCCCAGTCAATGCTCCATCCTTTGGGGTCTTCAGTGCATGTTTGCCTCTGCAAATGCCCTCCAAGACTGAGCAGCACAGAAAGGCTGTTTGTTTACTGGGGCAGGGAGGCACAAACAAGGCTTAGAATGCAAACAATCTACGTTTATAGAAACCATCTGAAAAGAATTTTTCCCTGAGATTCCCACTGCCATCCCTGGCAGCGGAATAACCTTACACCATGCAAGGAGTTCAATAAAGCCATTCACTTCTACTTCCTCCTTGGGCACCTCCCTTGCCACTACAAACCTGCAGAGAGAGAAACCAAGAAAAAATAATAACAAAAAAAAACAAAACAAAAACCCAAACAAACAAACAAACACCCCCAAACCCAAAAACCCAAACAAACAAAACAAACAAACAAAAAACCCCAAAAACCAAAACCCAAACAAACAAAACAAACAAATAAAAAACCCCAAACAAATCACATACAAGTCTCAAAATTCACAGTATTTTGAGTTCATAACAATGTGTGGGAATGTTTTCACTGCTTTCCTATCCTGGAAGCACCTGAAAGTGCTCCAGGATTACCCTCATCCCACTGGCATATCCAGCTCGTGTGACAACCAGCCTTTGGCTGATTGGCAAAGAAAAATCTCTGCTTCTTGTCCCAGTGAATAATCAGGGTAATGAGAAAATTCAGTTCCTCCTGAAGTTAAGGAATGAGATGTTGTATGACTTTAACAGTGGTTTAAAGAGTGTTTATGTGGCTGCCCAGCTCAGAGCCATAACCCACACTGACTTCTCCTTTTAACTCCTTACCAAGCTTTTATAGCTTCAGTGGATATTTATGAATCCCAATGTTACTAATCAATAGTTCTTCCTCACTGAAAAACGGGATCGGCAAATTTAGCTACTAGAGAAACTCCTTTAAGCCCATTGTCTCACGTTTGAACAGCACTGAACAGGATTTATCATGGCATCAGGGGATGGTTTGGGTTGGAAGGGATCCCAAAGATCATCCAACCCCTGCCATGGGCAGAGACACCTTCCACTAGCCCAGATTGCTCCAAGCCCCATCCAGCTTGGCCTTGGACACGTCCAGGGATGAGGCAGCCACAGCTTCTCTGGGCAACCTGTGCCAGGGCCTCACCACCCTCACAGGGATATTTTCGTCCCAATATCCCACGTAACCCTACACAAACCACTTCATTCAGCAGATCCAGACTAAAACAGTGTTTGGGTTTTCCATGACCTTGTGCCACTGCTCTGTCATCACTCAAATCCTGAGCTCATCCAATCTCACTTCTTGAACCCTTCAAGAAAACAGAGGGAACAGCTCTCCTCTGTGGCTTTGCCATGACACTGATCACGTGGGGCTGTCCCCACAAATCCCTCACAACACTGAGCACTTACAAAGCAGTTTCTGAACACTCAGTGATTAATCCTCCCAAAGAGCCCAGGAGATCCTAAATAGATATTGGCTTCCCTATCTATGGAGAGTGAAACAGATAGTGAGGATTAGGCCATAAGCTGCCCCAGGGGCCCAACTGGCCCTGCTTTAGTCACTAATCCTTTATCATCTCTGCTCTCAGATCTAGGCTGATGACAGTATCTTAAGCCTCACTTTAAAAGGCAGGTACAGAGCTGCGGAACAGCTGTTGCTGTCCCTGGAGAAGGTATTACCTTCTCCTCTCAAAAGCAAGAGCTGGTGTGACTCAGTTACGAGGAAAAGGTTCTTCCCCCAGAGGGTGGTGGGGCACTGAACAGGCTCCCCAGGGCAGTGGGCACAGCACCAAGGCTGATAGAGCTCAAGGAGTGTTTGGATGATGCTCTCAGAGACAGGGTGGGATTGTTGGGATGTCTGTGCACGGCCAGGAGTTGGACTCCATGATCCTCGAGGGTCCCTACCAGCTCAGGAGATTCTGTGACTCTGGGATTCTGTGACTCAGGGCTGAAAGGCAGCTGCAGTCCAAAGAGGGCAGTGAAGGTCCTGAGCTGGCTTAGACATCTCCAGCACCTCCACACCTCAGGGCTGACAGAACTGCATCTTCCAGCACTCCTGGGTAACATCTATCAAACACAACCAATAAACCTGCTCTAATGAAAGCTGAGATGCAGCACTTTCCACACACCCTGTGGCTGTCTCCTCTCCTGCTGCCCACTCTGGAATGAGGGAGGACATAAAAAAGTATTGGTTTTCCACTTTCTAAGCAGCTCCACACTGACGTTTTGGGAGGAAATGGCTGGATCCAGCTCCTCTGGGCACCCAGCAAAGCCCATGTTGAGTGCAATGGGATGACCAAGGCACATCTCCTCTGCAAGTGGCAGAAGCTGCTGCCCAATGACATCTCTCCCTGAGTAGCACAGCACCTCCCTCTTTTCTCTTTTCTCCTCCTGAAATCCAAGCCTGAGAACTACTGGAGGCCTTCTTGGGAAGGTAGGAGTTAGTGATGGCCAGAATTGTCTGCTCAAGCACTGTCATCTGTCCTGTCATCTGTCCTTTCTCCTCTGGCCTTTCTCCTTGCACCCTGATTTTGTTAAGGTTGAGACCTTTAAGATTATCAAGTCCAGCCATCCACCAGCACCACCACCATGTTCAACACTAAACCGTATCCCTAAGTGCCACATTCACAAATTTTTTTAACATATCCAGGGATGATGACTCCACCACTGCCCAAGGCAGACTGTTTAATGCTTGACAACCTTTTATGTGAAGAAATATTTCCTAAAATCCCATCTAAACCTACCCTGGTGCAAACTGAGGCTGCCTCCTCTTGTCCTGTCACTTGTTGCCTAGGAGAAGCTGGTGGATGCCTGAAATAGGGGTGGTTTATAAAGGACATATCAAGAACTAATTAACCAAGACTTTCAGGCTTGGGATTTTGTACACCAACAGCATCTTTTTCTTTCTCAGATTGTAACATTTGGCACAGCTGCACCTACTACACCACATAGACCCCAGCACACAAAGACTATTCACATCACAGTTTCTTCAGGATAATCCCCAGAAGAAGAGATAAATTGTATGAATTCCACATGTGGGATCTAAACCAAATCCTTTTGATTAATCATAAGCTATTAATGGCAATGGTAATGAGCACAGCACTAAGCATTCCATAAAATATGTAAAGCCTGGATGGCTCTCAATAGATCTTGGCAAGTGCCTCATTTAACCTTCACAGCTCATGAAAAACTGTTCGAAGTTCTTCATCTCAGACATGAAAACTATTGATTGTTTACAGCTCTGCATGACCTTTTCTGACAAGTGGGGGAAATTATGAGATATTCAGTTGTAATTCAATCATGGAATATGCTCTAAATTATGGCGGGTTTCAAAATGCCCGTGTTGTTTCTGCACATTCATTTTAGCTCTGAGTCTCATCTAAGTCTTTGGAGAAGATATGTAGGAAACTATTTCAAACTGCAGTGCTCCTGAGTGCAGATAAAAGCTGTTTATATCTCGGAGGCATCAGGTCTGAAAAGTTGCTCATAACTATAACAAATACAAGTAATTTTAAAAACATCAATTAAATGAGACTTAGAACTTATATCTATATGTATTTATACACCAGATTTTGCAGCACATTAGCAAAGACCCGTCTAGAAAACCTATTCAAAGACTTACCCAAACTCCCTAGAACTGTTCAACCATCACAGTGCCTTGCTAATATAAAATCTTAGTCTGACAGCAACTGTAATCATGCACCTTGACACATTATCCTGAATTTGAGCCTCAAATGAAATCTTTCCTTCTCTGCTGATCAAACAACACACAGGCCTTCAGGAGTTAAAAAGACATGACAGCAATTTTTCTTCTTCTGTGGGTTCTCATTTATCTTCCTCCTAATCATGTTTTCAGTTTTTTGTTTTGTTTTTTTTTTTCACTTCAAACCCTTCTCCTCATCAGAACTACACCTCCAATGACAGGGAATTATTGTCTCTTACTACAGACCTGTAATTACAAGCCATAAGCAACACACTGAAATGGATTTTGGGTAGCACAATGCTAAAGAAACACCTAAAACGGGGGTTGTGTTAGAATATACAGTTCGTTATGGATTATATCAGTGGGGGATGACTCTGTAGCTCCTGTACAGGACAGAGGTCATAGAATGGCCATTTCCTGGGGTCCTGTCACTGGTCACAGAGAGCAGAAATCCCTCATGAGGAAGCTGCAGACCCTCATGAGTCTCCCACTGGTCTCCTCTGCTCCAGCTGAACATTCCAAGTGCTTTCAGCTGCATCTTGTGTGGCCCCTCCAGACTCTTCATCTCCAGTGATTCTCCTCATTAAGTCTGAGCCCCTCACAGTGGTTGAGGTCTCTTCAATACTCAGAGGGTGAAACCCCTCCCAGCCCTGCCCTGCGGAAGGAGCAGCTGGATTTGAGAGCAGCACAAACTCAAACAACCTCTTTCCAGCAAAACTGAACTTTCCAATTCAAGTGGATGTTTCCACCGAGACTGGTAGTGTTTTGACCTTCCCATAAATCAGCTCTGAATTATGCAGCAGAATGTTCAGGAATCTCAGTGCCTGCAATGGGCAGGAATGACAGGGACCAATTACTGTTCAACTATCAGCTGTGAAAAACCCGTCTGTATTCAGGATTTTTAACACCCCAAAGCCATTATAGTTTTACAGCAGGGCCAGACTCTTTAGTGTCCATTACAGAAAAAACATTCAGTCCTATTTTTAGTAGATTTATCACATTCACACCCAAATCTGTGGAGGGGAACATGCCGACTCAGACATCACCATCATCATTTCTTGTGAAAGGCAGAGCTCTGATGAGTCACTTGGATGTCTGAAATCCCAACTTTTACTATTATTTATGTCCCACTGTATGTCTATATTTTATCATTTCTACTTTGGCTTGAGCATTCGAGTAATTTGTGGAAAGACAAAGTTTAATTCAATAGGTGTTTGTTTGGAAAGAGTCCTAGAATATCTGCCAAAATAAAACCTGCTTATAAAACCTGCTTCCTGTCTGCAGAGGCAGGATGAGTTTTCTTCACTGAAATGGGCACATTAAAAGCTTTTTACATGTTGTAAATGGTTAAATCTTATTAGCTGCAAACAGAATCACAGAATCACATTGAATCAGAGATAGTCCAACAGGGCATTCCTTAATGAACAGTGACACTTCTGCTCTGCCAGAAGCCCAGCCCAGCACCCTCCCAGGCAGCAGCTCTGCCAGAGCCCACAAAAAAACAACTAGTTGGAGCAGTAGAAGACAAAAGTGAATGCTAATTATTAATTAGTAGAGCTCCAGGCAATTGTGTAACTATCAATGGGAAGCTCAGACAGAGACATGCCAAGCCAGGCAGGGAGGGAGGCAGAGTGACAGGGTGTGGGGCCAGGCCTGACACCAGCATTGCTCCAGTCCTGGGGGAAATTACACCTTTCATGTCCATTTACATCTGATGGAACAGGGAAGTACAATAAAGAAGAATAATGATCCAGCCCCACTAAAGGAGCTCAATGTGACCTGCTCCTGCTCCCAGGCATCCCTTCCGCCATCAGTTAAAGTCTCTGGCACAGATGAAGTACAGCAACATCAAAAATTGATGTCTTGAAAACCAAGAATCTATTTGCTTTCTTTCAGTTCACTTCTTCACTTCAAACCTGGGGCAGAGAACAGGCTTTCCAGCCCATCCATCTAAACTCCAGCCCCTGCCTCTCCTGGAACCCTCAGCTGGATTCAACCTGTGTTTTTACCAACAGCACCAGTTCAGAACTGGCTACACTGGTCCAAGTCTATTACAAGGTTTAAATCCAATATTTGTAGTAATTTAAACCGTGTTTGATGTATATGGTCAGGGAATGATGGTGGAATGAGAGCAGGGGGTTGGGAAGGTGCTCAGCCATCGCTGCTGCCTCTCAATCTTCCCTCCCTCCCAACAAATCCACACTCAATTACACACAGTTGAACTTAGTGCATTGATCATCATCTCTGTAATCAAATTTAATCACACATAGGTTATCAGAGATCTTGTTTGTTGTTTTTTTGGGATATTTCTTTTGTTGTTGTTATTTGTGGGTTTTTAAATATTTAAACAATTTAAGTCATTTCTTTCCTAGAATATCAAAACCTACCAAGATCATCAGCATCTCCAGTTGAATAAAATAACATTATAAACCCTGGTAATCATAGAACCATAAAATTACAGAGTGGTTTGGATTGGAAGGGACCTCAAAGCCCACCCAAGTCCACCCCCTGCCATGGACAGAGACACCTTCCACTAGCCCAGATTGCTCCAAGCCCCATCCAACCTGGCCTTGGACACTTGCAGGGATGGGGCAGCCACAACTTCTCTGGGCAACCTGGGCCAGGGCCTCACCACCCTCACAGGAAAAACTTCCCCCTAAAACTGATGTACTTCTATCAAAATTGTCTTAAAAACTAATTTGAGTTAAATATGACCACAACAAGATGGCACTGCCAAACTTGCACAGATTTCTAGGGAAGTAGAAAGAAAAAAGGAATTCACACAATTAAATGGAAATTGAAAAGAAAGCTGTAAAATTTAAGACTCAGTTTTGAACGTTATGAATATAAATGTTCCCTTTTTGACATGTTGAGTGTATGATTGAAGTTACAACAACATTGTTTCCATGGGTGCAATGTAGCACTGAACAGAATGTTTTTACAAGGAGATTGCATCGTAAAATTGCAGAATTGGATCCAGGCATAAATAAAAAAATCTCAAATATCCTACATCTTTTCCCTGCCTTTTTCACAACATTTGATTATTCCATAGCCAAACTCATTTGCAAATGCAGGAGCTGAGATAAACTAAAAAGTTATTATAGAATTGAATTAAAAGAATATTTTAAGTTCTGTATTTCATGGCACATTTTAAAGCTGCTTTCTGAAATCAGGGACAGTCACAGGTTAAGACACACGAGGGGATTTTGAGAGATGGGCTCTTCTACTGAGGGCTCTCTCCAGTGCCAGCCATCCCACCATAAAGGGTCATAGAATCACAGAATCATTATGTTTGGGAAAAGCCTTTAAGATCATCAAGTCCAATGTCCATTAGCACCTCCACAATCAATGTTCACAACTAAATTGTGTCCTGAAGTGCAACATCCACATGTTTTTTGAACACCTCCAGGGATGGGGACTCCACCACCTCCCTGGGCAGCCCCTTCCAATTCCTGAACACTCCTTCCAGCAACAAATTCCTCCTCATGTCCAACCTGAGCCTCCCCTTGCACAGCTTAGGGCCCTTTCCTCTCATCCTGTCCCTTGTTCCCTGGAGCAGAGCCCAACACCCTCCTGGATCCCCCCTCCTGTCAGGGAGTTGCAGAGAGCGAGAAGGTCCCCCTTGAGCCTCCTCTTCTCCAGGCTGAGCTCCCCCAGCTCCCTCAGCTGCTTCTGATGCTCCAGACCCTTCCCCGCTCCATTTCCTTCCCTGGACATGCTCCAGCCCCTTCTTGTCATAAGGGGCCTAAAAGTGACCTCAAGGATTTGAGGTGCAATAGCAGAAACTTAATTCTTGCAGAGCCTTATTCCCAGAGTATGCCATGCTGTGTGTGCAGGGGGAAGGCACAGACACTGTGACATAACCCCAGAAAGTCATAAAACCAGAGAAGTTGTTGTGCAGCCAAGGAAAACCATTGTCCCACTTACATGGACAACAACAATTGCAGCCAAGGGCCCAACGATGCTGTGAGCCCAGAGAGGGAAGGATGGAAAACACCTTCCTCTCCCTTCTCCATCTACAGAATTCAGTCAGTGTGAAGAGAAACCCCAAATTCTGTGGGATTAGGAGTATGAGGCTGTAAATCTAACAAACCTAACACAGGAAAATTGGTATGCCCAAGAATCACAGGACCTGCAGAGTTGGAAGGGACCCACAAGGATCAGAGTCCAACTCCTGGCCCTGCGCAGGACCCTCCCCAAGAGTCCCACCATCTGTCAAGGGAAGCACAATCAGCTGTTAATCCACTAATATAGCCAATTAATTCTTGTACCTATAACAAGTTTGATGCAGTGCTGCAACTCTCCAACATTCCTATCACTCATAATTTTAAGGAAGGTTCCTCCTCAGTGTCCTGGAACTTGCCAAATAAATATATTGCCCAATTCCTCAGGAGAAAAGACCAAAGACAAAGGGATTTGCAGGGTTCAACATACCCTTCGGGGAGAGTTCAGACACAGTGGCACGTGAAGAACTTCTCACCTCTACCTGTGCCCAGGGAGTGCACTGAGTCCTGTTTAATTCAATTAATGCATTATACAAGTTATATTACTTCACATAAAACAACTCCTAACAGTTTAGGTTCTCTGATGTGTCATGCACTTCACTATCAGAGCATATTTTTTTAGGTAAATGAGAAATTAACACTCCACCATTTGTTTCTTGTCAGCATGAATTTTTTCACTCAACTTTCATTTTACTAAGTAACATCTTCCCTATGGCTCAGTCCCACTGTTCTCTGATCCAGAACAGTTAAAATTCACTGTTGTCGTTGGTTTATGCACCACATAACTTGACGCATCCTTAAAGTCAAAGCATTCCAAGTATTTCTGAAAATGACACAGCCAGCCTGCCAAAATTCCCATGGTTATTTCTCCTTTCCCAAATAAATCATCACAGAAGAGCCCCTCCAGAGCAAGCACTGCACCCTTACTGAGCTAACCAACAAGACCAGATCTGCAGCTGTGTGACTATGGCTAGGAAAAGGATTTTCAAGTACCTTTTAGGCATTATTCCCCTGAAACTTAAACTCTTTATGTTAAGTAGGAACATTTAATATGAAGGGTTAAGCTGTGCAGTCATAAAATCTATAGCACAGCAGCAAGAAAGTTGGTTGTTTCCTACCGGTATTTCTAAATTCAAGTCTTAAGGCACTAGTAAACTTCAAGAAAATTAAAAGACTAAACTCACCACCTTATTTCCCAAGAAATAACCTATTTCTACACAAGATGGGCTCAGAAAGTGAGATGTGCTCTCCCTCTAGAGTTGTAGCTGAAGTCTGTAACTGGTAGTGAGTGGAGTTATTCTGCTGGTGTTATTGGCTGCTATTCTTATTCATTCAAAAAGAGAAGTGGCCTTGAAAATCAATCTTTGCATCAAATCCTGTCACCAACATTTTCTTCAGCCTTGACCACAAGTCTAAATGTGCCGAGGTACATTATAACATGTTTATTGAATTGCTCAAGCAAACTACTCACATGAGTCCATATTTATATTGCCTCAGAATTCATTACCTTTAGGCACATCTTTCTCTTCACTTTTACCATTGTGATATAATCAAGAAATTTCACCGTGAAGCGTTCTATTAAACCCCTCAGTGTTCTGAAAAGCTACAGGATCAGGATCACTCTTTTGAACAACACAGGAAAAAAAAACATTTGCTTTGTGCTTGTTTAAATATATAAAGTGAAAGCAGGAAAAAAAAAAAGAATAACATCTCCAAGAGAAACAGCTCTCCAGCTCTCCAGTAAGAGCCATCTGCTCTCTGTGCCCTGTGGAAAACTCGGCTCCTCTCAGCCTGTCAGGAAATGGGAAGTAACCTTTGAGCTCCCAGAGCCAAGAGCCACGTGCTGCCCTGATCCTGGCACTCTAAAATGTCAGGGATAATCTCATTTCCATTTTGATGAATAATGCACAGAACAGCAAGTGGATGCACAGGATTTCTGCTGTGGGAACTGAGCAGGCTGGGTGGGAATCAAGGCGTGAGAAAGAGAGATGGGGGGGGGGTCAAGGAGCCTGAGGCCTCTCCATGCTGCAGGTATTTCACCTTTTTTCATGTTAGAAGAAAATGGGCTGAAATAACTAATTTGAATGTAAACCCATTTGGTTTTCTAGTCCTTGCAGCTTCACTGCAGCTCTGCAAAGAGGAGGGAGTGTTGTGTTGAGGGGCAGCTCACAAGCCAAGGTGACGTTGGTGACATGGAGCTGTGGGCACTGACTGTCAGTCACAGCCCTGCAGGGCTCCAACTCCATGGGGAGCCTTCACTCCACATCCCTCTCAACCCCAGACTCAGAGCAAGGATAAATCCTCACTTACACACACCCAAAAATCACATATAAATAACAAAACACAGCACTGAAGGCCACAGATCCCTTTGCACGCAGGAGGTTGTGCTGGAAGTCCTCAGTGAGGTCATGGGGTGGTTTTTCTGCAATTATATACTGGGGGGAAAAAAGAAAAATTGGAAAGAAAGCCACAGAGAGAAAATACCAAAGGAACAGGTATCATGTCTGTAATTCCTGGTGTCTAGAGTGCAGGTACAATCATAGAATCACAGAGTCATTTAGGTTAGAAAAGTCCTCCGAGATTATTGAGTCCAACTCTTCCCCAGCACTGCCAAGGCCACCACTAACCCATGTTCCCAAGTGCCACATCCACATGGCTTTTAAACCCCCCCAGGGATGGGGACTCCATCACTGCTCTGGGCAGCTGTGCCAGGGCTGGACAGCCCTTTCCACGAAGGAAGTTCCCCAATATCCAACCTAAACCTCCC
This sequence comes from Cephalopterus ornatus, assembly GCA_013396775.1. NCBI lineage: Eukaryota > Metazoa > Chordata > Aves > Passeriformes > Cotingidae > Cephalopterus > Cephalopterus ornatus. The sequence goes on from VZRE01008965.1 coordinate 977,679, forward strand.
TCAAGGCCATTGCCTCTTGTCCTGTCACTTGTTCCCTGGGAGCAGAGCCCGACCTCCACCTGCCTCCACCCTCCCAGTGATTTCTTGTCTCTGTTTTCCCTATTCTGCTCAATCCAGGAGTGAACCGGCAGCAACAGGCCAGGGTTGGTTACAGGTGATGTTCTGGAGCACAGGCTGGGAATTTTGCCCAGAAATGCTGTGCCTGAAGTCTGTTTTTCCAACAATACACTCAAGCCCAAGCAGAGGGTCCTCGGCTCTTAGAAACATCGCCAGTCCCAGCAATCTGAGGTTGGAGCTCTCACGGTCGAGGTAAACACATCCTTCATTATTTTAACTCCAACTTTAGGCCTCCACAGAATTTTTTGGCAGTGAGTTTTGCATTGTATTTGATGAGAAAATATTTGTATTTCAGCTGATCTGAAGCCAAATGTGAAAACAACAGAGAGGCTGAGCAGGACAGAGGCTGTGTTTGTACCACCATGTGCTCACTGCTCCCCTCTGGCTCCCAGCCAGCTCCTAACGAGCTGCTTTGGGGAGCAGCAATCTGGAAAGCAGCATAAAACTCCAGGATAATTAATATTTAGAACACATTCCCTTTTCAACACATGGATGTAAGATCATGTCAGGAATAAAGTCTATTAAAGCTGTTTAACAGACGCTGGAAGACACAGAGTTACCCAAATCACTCAGGAAGCCAGTGGTAAATCCAAGAAAACCCCTAAATACACTTCTATGGATAATGTCATATTCACTGGGTGATTTCCTATGTCACAGGAAAGGGACAAGAGCTTGTGCTATCCTGCCTGATATGGTCCCCACATAATCTGGGAATATTCCAGGCAGAAGCATAGAACTACATTCTCTAAAGAAGTTTTTAAGTGATCCATTTACTTAAGGAGGGTGCAAAGCTCTTCATTTGTAACACAGGCATAGATTTAATGATGAAATGGATTTTCTTCAGAAGTTTCTAAAGGTTTCTAAAAGGCTTTGAGCATTAAAGAGAATTGGAGATAAGGCTGGAATTTTGCCTGGTGATTTTAGCTGGTTTCTCTCCCATTCCCCTATCCCAGGCACAGGATGGTAATTAGAACACATTACCTAGCCTCTGGAAAATACATGTTATTATGTGAGAGCTTAAAAAAGGAGTTCAGCACATCTCAATTTCATACAACTAAGCTCCTAAAAACACAGCAAGTGCTGGAATCTTAAAGAAAAACCTAAAATAACAAAGCTAAGATTTAATTTATCCCTGACTAATGTCAGGGCCTGCAGCCACCTTTCAAACCACCCTGTCAGGAGTTTCTATATAGAAAGTGGACCCTGTAAAAACAGGAAAGAGAAACATTCTGTTGGCCAGCTTCTATAGCAATAATCGAGACAATATAAATGTTCATTTGAAGGAAAGGCAATTCGGCTCAACATTATCAAAGCACCACCATTTTCTACCATCCTAAAAGCTTTTCTAACTAAAAAAGGCTCTTAAACTGTCATGTGCTGAATATAAACCATCTCCATCAGAACCACTAAGCCCTCATGAAAGAGTTTCCCTGGTAAAAGGGTCTCTCAGGGCTGTTGCTAAAAACTTAATGATTCAATTATTTTGTATCTTTTTAATGAAGTCACTTCAAGACACGGAATTTATACCACCTGTGGAATATCTTGCTGTATTTTTGATGAATTAAGGGCTTATTCAGGTCTGAGATTGGCCCTTTTGTGCAGTTATTTACAATTCAGCCTTAATTACACATCCTGCAAGCTCAGCTGTCACACTGACGTTATATAATGCACTTAAAAAGAAACAGATTATTTCATACAAGAATTTGAAGCTGTGACACAAATCAAGAGAATAAAATATAAATTTCTCCTTCTGAACACATTCTCCTTCCCCCATAAATTTTCCTCAAAGCATCGGGAAGCAGAGAAGGGCTCTCTTGAATTTATAGCACTATGTTATTCCTGTTACACAGTGAAATAAAGACTAAAGGTCCACTTGATCTGTGTATTATAACACAAGATTTCAAAAGAAGCATCAAAATGCCCAGTGAAATGTTAGTTTTCCATGAAAATTGGTCTTTTTTAGACCGATAATAACTTTTTAAATTAAAAAAATAGAGGGAAATTCATATCAAACCAACAAACCTCATCTTCATTTTCTATGTTTTTATGCAGCAACTTAATTCAAAACTTTCTACTGGAATAAATTTTTTAAAATGGGGAAAAAATTTAGGTCATTTAAAATGCAGCCCTATAATATCAGGTGTTTTCAGTTCCCACCAGCAGAATAATGAAGTATTTTCACATTTGTTAAACCAAGGGAGCTTGTGACTCATGGTCAGCAATGATGTACCTTAATATCAGGGGATAGAAAACTCCAAATAAGCTGGAGGACTGCACAGCTAAAGAAGAGGAGGCAAAGAGTGGGGTAAAGAGAGGTTTTGTGTTCATTTTGAGCTACTTTGGAGTTCATAACACACTTGACCTGCTGGAATATGCACAATAAAATTGTATTAAGATAAGTAAGAAAAAACCCCACCCAAAATGCCAGAGTTATAAGAGGAAACATTGAATATCCTGTAATGGCCGCTAAAAAGTCAGTAAAGTGGCCTTAATGCTGAACTGAATCATTATGGAGGATTATTAATGACCTGAGGAATTTATGCATTAAATCCAATTCAGATTCAGGAAAAGCTTCCATGGAGGGAGATTCCTGCAGTGCCTTCCCACAGACCATGAAAGGGATCCCATGAAAGCACCTGAACGACCCTAATTAAATGAGATCTCTCCAAAAAAGGAACATGGCACAGAACAGGACACTTTTAAATGGCTGCAGCACAAACCACAGCACTGAGCAAGAGGGACACAAGGCTGTCTCTAAGATCCTACTTGGGAAACACACTTCAAAGCAATTCCAGTTTAAACACAGGAAAGGAAATCAATCCTGAAGTTGAGGATCTGAGGGGTATATGGATAATCCTTGATGAAGCACTGCAAATTAAAAGGAGGATCGAAGTCCATTTCTCTGACAGTGGGACACAGAGATGGAGAATATTCATTCCAGATCTAATTTTTTTATTTACTATGCTCTGAATACATAGTTCACTACAAAGATAATCCATGGAGATTCATCCTACAGACATTATAGTATCACACACTTGTTTGGGTTTGAAGGCGCCTTAAAGATCATCTCACTGCACTCCCTGCCGTGGGCAGGGACACCTTCCACTTAGCCCAGGTTGCTCCAAGCCCTGTCCAGCCTGGCCTTGAGGGACTAATGAGAGCAATTACTTCTGTAATGCAAATATCCATGTGGTATTAATGTGCTGGGTGATCTCCTGTGATGCCTCGTGGAGGCAGGTGCTGCTGAAGCAGCTTTTTCCCATAGATTAGAGGAGTCAAACTGTATTTTTCAAGATTAACAATAACTGTGTGCAACTGGTGCTGATGTGAGGCTGGAGGGCTGCAAAGCTAATGCTTCCTGACTGAATCAGGCTTCAAACACAGGGTGGAGCAGAATTTCAGCTGACGAAGCCTCCCAATGTGTAACCAAACACAGCAGTTTTCATGGTCCAGAGAGTCCCACAAGTGAGTGATGTCAAGTATTGGGTCACTGCTCTCTGCTCTGGCTGCCATGAACCCCAGTGATGGTTGGTTATGAAAGGCAGGGTGGGGGTTTTACAAATCCCAGAATCATTGAGGTTGGAAGAGACCTCCAAGATCATCAAACCCATCCTGTGCCCGATCCCCACCTTGTCACCCAGCCCAGAGCACTCAGTGCCACATCCAGTCATTCCTTGGACACCTCCAGGGATGGGTGGACACCCCACCACTGCCCTGGGCAGCCCCTGCCAGTGCCTGAACACCTTTTCCAGGAAGAAATTTCTCCTCATGTCCAACCTGAACCTCTCAGGCACAGCTTGATGCTGTTTTCCTCTCATCCTGTCCCTTGTTCCCTGGCAGCAGAGCTCAACCTCCCCCACCTCCCCGCTCCTGTCAGGGAGTTGCAGAGAGCCAGAAGGTCCCCCCTGAGCCTCCTTTTCTCCAGGCTGAGCCCCTCCAGCTCCCTCAGCCATTCCTGGTGCTCCAGATCCTTCCCCAGCTCCATTCCCTTCCCTGGACACACTCCAGACCCTCACTGTTTCTCTTGTCTGAGGGTCCCAGAACTGCCCCCAGTGCTGGAGGTGCCCCAGCAGTGCCCAGCACAGGGACAGTCACTGCCCTGGGGCTGTGACACACCAGGGCTGGCACAGCCCAGGGGCCATTGGCCTCTTGCCCACCCGGGCACACCTGGGCTCATGTCCAGCCCCTGTCACCAGCACCAAGAAGGCCCTTTTCCCTGGTCAGCTCTCCAGCCAACAGCACTGGGAGCAGTTTGTCCTCACCCCCTGAGGACCTGCAGCCTCTGCGCAGGTGAACGCACATGTTGTTGGCAGAGCCCCATTTGGATTTACAGGTGCTCACCCCACTTTGCATTTCCCTGCATTCCCAGCCCTTATCAGATGGATCTGGGCTCCTGGGATGGATTAGAGACCCAGAACACACCGGGCTCCATGAGGAGGATTCCAGGCAGTGGCTTGGAGATGTCTCTGCCAGAGCTGAGACACTGAGACAGTCAATTATCTGTGCACAGGAACGGACCTGATGGATAATTAGATTACCCGAGGGGTCATCACACTGCACTTCACAGGCTGCCCAGAAAAATGAATCCTGATCCCTGACTAGTTAGGCAGAGCTTTAAAGAAAATGTGCCATAATATTAATTATGTGAGCGTGAGCAGCCCTGCAGCACAAAGCCAGGGTGAGGGGGAGGTGTGCTTTGTGCCATGTTTTCAGCTGGCAGAGGTGACACATCTCCTCACAAATTAGTTCTTCGTCCAACTCTAAGGAAAATTAAGAGTCAGAAAAAGCTCTTTGCTTTAGAACTTTCTGATCTTTATTCCTCTGCCTCATCTTGTGTGATCTGCTCACAAGCTCCTGCCACAGATACTCCAACCCAACAGCAACAAGAGCCCAAGTGGGCTAAAAAACCAGGCAAAAAAATACCCAAGGAGGGGTTGACATTCTCCTTAAATCTGCACTTCTTTAGCATAGAATCACAGCAGGGTTTGGGTTGGGAGGGACCTTAAAGCCCATCTCGTTCCACCTTCTGCCATGGGGCAGGGACACCTTCTAGTGGTTGCTCCAAGCCCCCTAAAAACCTAAATTATTTCCATATACTCCCACACCCCATGAACTTCACCAGACATATAAATCCCAGGTGTTGGAAAGGCGAACAAAAACATCCCAAAAGCAAAGAAAACAATATTTCTCAAACTTTAGGCACTCAGCAAGGTCAAATTCTGGGTTTGGCCTTGGTGATGTCACTTGGAAATAATGAAGTTTGACACAAAAATGTGAGGATTCATTTCCCAACCCCAAAACCACACGTGGCACCCAACATAAATTGTTAATTAAAACAAGGATCATCAAAAATGCAAACAAAACCAAAAAAAAAAGGGAACCCTGAGAATCAGGCAAATATGTGCTGAGAGTACAAAAATAGAGCACATATAAAAATATATATAAATCCCGTGACTTTAACATATACACATATAGTATATAAATAATAAGATCTTTAAATTCACTCACGGCTGAACAATCAAGGAGGCAGCAGCTCCTGAAAACTCAGGACTGCATACTTACTGTTCCACATTTTAAAAGCAACCAGTAATTATGAGCTGCATGATCAAAGCTTTTAATGCTGAATTTTCAAAGCAATTTGTAACCATTAAGCAAATGTTTCAGCTCCTGGGCAAGGCAAACATTGCTGTGCATCCTCAGTGAAGAGTTAAATTGGGGTAAAAAGAGAAAAATTAAACTTTTCCATGGTTATGCAAAGAACTTATATCATCTGAAACAGAACAGAAAGCCCCAATTCCTACTCTTCTCCCTTAAAAAGGAAGATGTAGAAGTTTTCACCCTCTTTGTAATTATTTTTTTCTGTAAAATTTGCATTATTTTATGTAGCAGGAGAAAAGTCACACTTTGAAATATCAGCACCAGTCCAGAAATCCATTTATGAGCAGCAATTACTGGAAGTTATTGATTTGAAGCTTCAAGGAAGATGGATTAAGTTTGGGTTTGGATTTAAAAAAAATATGAAATAATTATATTAGACATTGCATGTCATATTAATGCTCATAAAGTTGTTGGAGGGGGTTTTCTATTGCTGGGTTGTACAGAAGGGTGAATATCAGAACGGTGCTGACCCCCAAGGTGTGCTTCGCTCTCCAAACAGCACCTTACGGAATTCCCAAGGTTCCTAATCAACCAGAAACAACTTGAGCTTGCATATATAGTTAAAGAAAAATAATTAAAAACTCTTAGGAGCAGCATCCACCCTTTAGATAGAAAAATTCCCGTTGATCCAATGTTAAACTCGAGGTGAAAAATGGCAGAAGGATTTACGGGGAACTGAGGTTTGCCTTCAGTCCTGGTGTTGTTGAGAGCAAAACAAAGCTGCTTAGTCCACAAACCATTGGTTCAGATCAAGGATCTGCAGTTTCCTACCTGAATGCAAGTCCAAAGAACACCAGGAGCCAGGATGTGCCTGCAGGTCTGTGCCCAAAGCTTCGGGAACCCCAGTCCTTTGCTCCTTACGTTGCGGGTCCCACGGTGTTCCTGCCTTTGGGGAGGATAAAACGTGGGGATTTGGGGACCTCTGTCCAGGATTATTGACAGAGGTTGCTGGTACCTGAGGCAGGTGGGTGCAGGGCTCCATCCTCCCTGTGCAGGAGACACTCCCAGAGGTTGTAGGACAGCCTTGCTCACTCCTGATGCATCTGAATTTTCCTGCAGGAGAGGATTTAGTGATGATTCCTCAGCAGCAAGACATTAAATCACAGAATTATAGACTCTTTTAGGTTGCAAAATTCCTCTCAGACCATCCAGTCCAACTATTCCCTCAGCACTGCCAAGGTCACCACTAACCCGTGTCCCCAAATGCCACATCCACACACCTTTTAAATCCCTGCAGGGATGGGAACTCCACCACTGGGCAGCCTTTTCCAGGAAGAAATATTTCTTAATATCCATCTAAATGGACACCTTAAAGGCAGGGATCTCTGGTGAACTTTCAGCAATAACAGCCCAGAAAAAAAGCCAAGTTTTGAAATCAGACTTGTAGTGGGAGGTTAAGTTGGGTATGAATTTTGTACCAGAAATACTCAATTTTTTCAACAAGCATGGGGAAAAAAAAAAAAGATTAGTTGCTTAATAGGTGCCCTTTTATGATGTGAATTGTAAATGAGTTTTAGACTCGCTCCATTATCTGCTCAGTGTAGTTTTATTTGTAGCAATGCTTCTTCCAGCACTCAAACAGGAGGGGCAACACTGAGAAAAATGAACTTGTTTCGAATTTAATTGCCCAGGAAAGCAGAACAAAGTAAATTGCTGAGACTAATGGGGAGCTTTTGATGAATTCAGAGCATGGACCTTCTGCAGCAGTGACAGGAGTGAGGGAGAGTGGGTTGTGCAGTGGCTTGGAGGGGTTTGCTGGGGCAGGATATCCAACATTCCAAAGGGGAGATCAGAATTCCCCAGCCATGAAGCTGCACCACGTTGGGAAAATTTGTTGCCAAAATTAATCTGCTGTAATAAAGAGAGAAGAGGAACCAACATAGTGGGAAACCAGCACTAAAACTGTGGGGTGAGAGAACGGAAAATCAGAAAACTGCACTTCCAGAGAAGTTCATCTTTGATGGTAAACCATAATCAAAAAATATGGAACTACAGGAATCTTCTCTTTGTGAATACACAGGGATTTTTTCTGCAAGATTTATGTGCACCAAATAATATGAAATAATACATAAACACCTCCAAAAACCCGTCCTGCCCTAAAGCACAACAGAAATGGTTTAGATTCTTAGATGTTTATTTAAAACATCCTTTGTAGTTTGGTTTGGATCTTTTTGAGTTTGTTTTTGTGCTGGTTTGGGGTTTTTTTACTGACAAAGATGATACAGCACGTGATCACATCCCCCAGCCCTGAGTTCCTGCAGCATTCCCAGTCTCCAGACAAGACACATTTCCATTCATCACCTCCAAAAAAGCCCGAAACACATCCCCAGGTGCCTCCCAGGGGTGCTGGGGACAGCAGAGTCCCCCCTGCTCTCTTCCATGTGCCTCCAGATGAGCTGCCATGGGAACAATACCACTCAGCCCCATCTTATTTAGGAATGGAGCACGTGGAATATGCAATTCCACAGCCTTTGAAATACATCCATTAACAGCATTTGCCTGTATTTATTTAACATTTCCCCAGCCACAGCCAATTTCAAGGATCCATCACTCAAGGCAGCTGATAAAAGGTGCAGTAACCAGGTGTGACAGGTAACAACATAATAATAAATGATGGAACAGTTCTGGGAATTGTAAAGCCCAAATCCCAACAAAAGCATTGTTTCTGGATCACATGGTTCACAGGCATAATCCACTATTTATATGCTGGGTGGCAAAATAAATATTGCAACAAACACATTTCCTTCTCTGTGCCAGGAAACTTTGTTCTTATGGCCATTCCTGGAGGTTTTATTCCTTGTTTTTCAAGGAAGTTGTAAAAGGGTCCTCTCAAATGAGCAACAAGATTCATCTCACTGGCCCCATTTCGGGTCACACCATGATTGTTCTCGCTATGAAACACTTGGACTCCATAAAACTTTACAGCCAGGTGCATTTGTTTGGTTTCTAACATAAAATATATAATGTAATGAGGAGGAGGGTGATGGCAGTAAGAAGATGAAATGATTGCACGATTTTTTGCACTTTTCCCTGGAACTATTCCCACTCCGTAAAACAAAGCAAGTCTTGCCATCTGCCTACAAACCCCCCAGCCTTTCAAGCTTTGATGCTCCAAAGCCACTGACTTCACTGCCGGGCTTCATAAATCTCAAAACGCTCTATAAATCTCAAATTTCTACAGAAATCACAAGTATCAGAAGAATTAAATAACGGCAGGAGAGGCCACTGTGGATGAGGCCACCTCCAAAGCTGGGGTAGGCTGGCCATTATCCACCTGCACACAGAATGCTCAGGGGCCAGTGACATTCCCTACACATGAAGAATCATTTTCCTCCTAATGCAGAACTGCTCTCTATTTTTCATGGAATCATGAAATGGTTTCAGTTGGAAGGGATCTTAAAGTTCATCCAGTTCCACGCCCTGTCCTGGGCAGGGACACCTTCCACTATCCCAGGTTGCTCCAAGCCCTGTCCAGCCTGGCTTTGGACACTTCCAGGGATGGGACAGCCACAACTTCTCTGGGCAACCTGTGCCAGGGCCTCCCACCCTCACAGAGAAGGATTCCTTCCCAAAATCCAATCTAAATCTCCCCTGTTTCTAAAGAAATAAAATGGCGCTTCTGAAGTGCCCCTTGCCTGCTCACAGTTGGAACACAGCCTGGGAGGAGAGAAAGAAGAGAGGACGGAGAGGAGAGAAAATTACCATGAAGCTGCTTGGGAAAGTGCCCTAAAATGGCCTGGAAAACAAGATTCCCCTTTTTTTTTTTTTTGAGAGGAGGGATAGCTGCAGCTAATAAATGGTCGAGGAAATTGCCTGGAGTTAGTTACTTAACCTGTTTGCTGCTGTAATCAGCCCGAGCTGTTTTCTAGACGAGCTGTTAAATACAACAAAACAAATTGCAACAATGATTGGGGAAATTAGAATACCAAAAGATGCACCAAAGTGTCCTGCAAACAGCACAGGAAGGAACTGGCTACATGACACCTGCCCCAAACCCCTCATTCGTAGGGCTCAAAGGCTCTCCTCCCCAAGGAATGATGTCTTTATAATAATATGGAATTCCACTTGGACAGGGTATTTTGTCTACATTTGGAAAGCAATAAGAAATTGGAGTGGATTGTTTGCCTTCGGTTGCCAAGGTGACTGTCAGGAATTTCATTTCCTTCACATGTCAGGGTTTGGGGCATCTCTTGGAACCAACTGATGCTAAAACCAAACCCCCTCCTCTGACTTTTGGCAGGGTCCTTTCACTCTGTATTCTCAACTTCTCCACAGACCATTGTTCTTTGCAGGGTTACAAGCAAAAAAAACCCCAAATTATTCCATTATTGTTTTTCCTGTTTCTTCAATACCAGGAATCAATCTTTCCTGTGAGTTTTTGTCATCTGCCTCTACACAGTGTTTCAGGGCGAAGGGAGAGCTCACAGAGTCTTATGAAATGGCTTTGGCCTGGCAAAAATTTCTAATTATTTTTAAAATATCCCACCTGATCATTGGGTTCTGTCAGAACTCCCCTTTCCCTCCCCATCAGCCTTTCTCTGCTCTGCCTTCCAAACTGAGAAACATGTTAAATTAATTTATCATGGAATGATTTGTGTTGGAAGGGGCCTTAAAGCCCATGCCCATCGGCAGGGACACCTTCCATTATCCCAAGTTGCTCCAAGCCCCATCCAACCTGGCCTTGGACACTTCCAGGGATGGGGCAGCCACAGCTTCTCTGGGAAATCCATTCCAGGACCTCACCACCCTCACAGGGAAGAATTGCTTCCCAATATCCCATCTAACCCTGCCCTTTGGCAGTGGGAAGCCATTCCCCCTTGCTCTGTCCCTCCAGGCCCTTATCCAAGGTCTCTCTCCAGGCTTCTTGTAACCTATAATCATTCCTGGTCCCCAAAAGTGCCTTTTTCCCTTTCCCACTCCGGAATTAACAGTGTAAATTTTATCCCTTAAATGGTGGAGAGGAGCCACTTTAAGCTGAACTAATGCCAGTCTGGATAGTGCAGCAACTTCAGGGCAAGAAAATCCTACAGCCAAGAACTAGAAAGTATTATCCAGGTTTTTAGAGAGGTTTTTTCATGGATATATCTGAATAAGAGAGTCCAGGGTGCACATTTGCCTCTGGAGGCTGGAATTTCTGCTCCATAACCCTAAATACTGTCATTTACTTAAAAAAAAAAAAAAACACATTTACAAAACACCTCCAAAGTACACCAACCCCCCCCAGTAATTTCCCAAACATTTTGCTCTGCTAAACCCCTGACTTCTTTACCCAACCCCCCCTTTCTGATATCAATTTACTATTAAAAAAAAATAAAATCAAAGAACAATCATTTTAAAAACCTGACACCTCTCCCTCTGCACACCAATGGCACCTTTCCCCCTGTTGTATTATTGAATTCTGCTTGCAATTATTACCCTTATTTCATATTTTAATGTAATTACATTTGGCCTTTGCTCTAATAAATCCTTAAGCCAGGAATTCAGAGCAGAAATTCAAATACCCTGAGCCTGCTAAACAGAAAATGCTGAAAGAAAGGTGGTGCTGCTTAAATAGCTTTGCTCCAAAATCAATACAGAATACATTCATAAATTAACAATCACTCCAGATTAAAACATTTATTGCTGGAGGAACCTTGCATAATTAAATATGGGAATAAATAACAAACTAAAATTTAATTCTAATTTTTTGGGTTCTTTTTTAAGCCTTTGGTTAAAAATTAACTTGGCTACCTGCCTTTATTTTTGCTGGAGATTATGTGCCTTAGTTGGTTATGACTCCAAACATTGCAGGTTTTTAAATGTCAGGCTCCAGTTAAATGATCTTAACTGGATTTGTGCCAAAAATTGGAGATTCACAGATCAGGGGAACTGGCACAGTACAAAAAGAAGAAAGGAAATAAAAAACCCAAAGCAAATACTGCATTTGTAATGCCCGAAGGGAAAATTCAGATTAATCAATGTGTTTAAATCATACTTGCACTTGAGTTTGGGAATTGCCACGTTCAGCATTGCTGGGTGTTCCCAGCCGAGGCTGGGTTTAAACCTGTGCCTGCCTTTGCTGATGTCACTCATGGAGCAGGAGGAGCTGAGTTGGAGCTGAGAGGTGGTGAGGCCCTGGCACAGGTTGCCCAGAGAAGCTGTGGCTGCCCCATCCCTGGAAGTGTCCAAGGCCAGGTGGGACAGGGTTTGGAGCAACCTGGGCTAGTGGAAGGTGTCCCTGCCCGTGGCAAGGGGTGGCACAGGATGAACTTTAAGGTCTTTTCTTACCCAAATCAATCTGGGATTCTGTGATTTCATGATCACTGTTTGCTCCTTAGAAACTGGGAAGTGCTACAACCCTGTAGGAATGAGGCATAGGAGCTAATTCTTTTTCCTTTTGTCATGTCCTGTTCTGTTTTCCTTCCTCTGCCAAAACCCTCCCTGGATGTCCAGCATGAGGTGTCACTGATTAATCCACGGACATGGAGATTAGGAAGGACAATAATTACACCAGGCAAACATTTGTTCTGCCCACCCAACTGCTGTTCCATGGGCACCTTTGCCTTTTTATTTGCATCCTGAGCAGTGCCAATTGCGGGTTTTCCAGGTAAAACTCGATTTGTTTCAATTAACAAAGCAGAAGGAGAAAGATCACAGAATCATTAAGGCTGGAAAAGACCCCCAAGATCATCAAGTCCAACCTTTGACCAAGTTCACCATGCCCACTTAAACCAAATTAGCTTCTCTAAAATAATCAAAGAATTTCTTGCAAATATCTCGGCTGTTGTGCTGAATTCCTTGGATAAATTACAACCAAAGCACCTTCTCTTTAAACACCAGGCTTTAACTATATCTATTAGCAGTCGTGCAGCGATGAAAGGAACAATGAACAGCCACACAGAGATATATCTGAAGAAATTAGTCCCATTAGCAGAGCTGTAACACAGGAATTTATCCTTTTAGAAAATATATGCTAGTTATCTCTATAGTTTTTGCTATTCTGGACGGGATTGATCTGGGTGCAGAAAAATGGAAATAACACTCTTGTTCAGTTTTGGGAAGGTATCAGGAAAGGACAAAAATGTCTGTATCATGAAGGTCACATTAAAGAGCATCATTAGTATCTCACTTGGCCTTTGCTACATAGGTCAATTCTGTGAATTGGATTTCCTTCAGCATTAAATACTTTTGTTCACTGGAGTTAAAAATACCTTTTCACCAGAGAAGTAAAAAGAAACAAAGGAAGCCAGTCCTTTTCTCACAGGTGCAGGAAGGTGACAAAGATTCACAGCTGATTTGGGGGCTCTTCTCACCACGTGAAGGGCTGATTTCAAAGGGTGGGAAGGCCAGAGAGAAATATCTCGCTCCAGACCAGCAGGTTTGGGGGAGTCTGACCCAGTGAACAAGGGATAATCCCATTTGTTCAGTCCTTTCCTAATTGCTATTTGATGGCAGAGCTGAGAATGGTTTGGGGACATCCCAAACCCACACACACACAGGTGGGGTCTCCCCAGCTGTGTTCTTTGCCCAAGCAGAAGGAAATAAGTAGGAATGTTTTGAGCACAAGTGAAAAATAAGATTGGAAGTCTCCTCAAAGAGATTTAACAATAACTTCTTACTCTGCTGCAACCCAACCTGTTCTGTTCCTACTTATCCCCACGGCAGCAATGAACCCAAGTGAAACCTTTATGGCATTTTTGCACTTATTAAATTAGATGAGCTTTTCAAAGATTCATATATTTCAGAGCCAATGGTCTGTTTGAGCTCATGCATCACACAGGCTCTAAGTTTTACCAGTGATTTCCACATGCAGAACACAAGTTAGAACTGAAGGGATGTAAGAACATATTTTAAAGAAAGAAGTAAAAGTTCTCCAAAAAAAGGTCAGTTACTTCATGTAGGTGAGTGATGGATAGAACTTCACAGAATAAATACACAGAGAACTTGGATGGTACCAAAACAGTGCTCAGGTTGTGTTTTTTGTTACACAGTGATTTTTGTCCGTTGTATGATTTGTCAGGACAATGGAGAATGGCCTTAAACAGGAGGGAAGGGTCAGATTGGGAATAAATCCTTTCCTATGAGGGTGGTGAGGCCCTGGCACAGGTTGCCCAGAGAAGCTGTGGCTGCCCCATCCCTGGAAGTGTCCAAGGCCAGGTCGGACAGGGTTTGGAGCAACCTGGGATAGTGGAAGGTGTCCCTGCCCATGGCAGGGGGTGGGACTGGATGGGCTTTGAGGTCCCACCCAACCCAAACCATTCTGGGATTCTGTGATTAAAAGCACAGTGCAAACACAGCCCTGGCGAAGGAATCCTGCCTGTCCTGCCCAACTGATTCTTTTCTGACCCTCTATGTAAGTACCTTCTATGCAAAACCAAAAGGTAATTATTGAACAGTAGAAAACAGGGAAGCTGCAAAACCAGCAAATAATCCTGTTCTTTTAATCTCAGAATCATTAAGGTTAGAAAAACCTCTGAGAGCATCGAGTCCAACTGTTCTCCCAGCACTGCCGCCATGCCCCCAAAGTACAGTTTTGCTGGAGATTTCCCAGCCCTTAACCAGGGACATATAGGACATAGGAGAAGGAACATATTTCATATCTAAGCATTCACCCTTCTGAAACCAACCATCCCATGAGCCAACATTATTCAGTATGTGCTGAAATGGCTGGAATTACAGTCGGAATGTGACTTGCAAAGGTACAGGAGGATCATCGCTACTATTGTTGGAGGGTTAGGTTGGATCTCAGGGAAAGGTTCTTCCCCCAGAGGGTGGTGGGGCACTGAACAGGCTCCCCAGGGCAGTGGGCACGGCCCCAAGGCTGATGGAGCTCAAGGAACATTTGGACAACACTCTCAGGGACAGGGTGGGATTGTTGGGGTGTCCTGAGCAGGGCCAGGAGTTGGACTGGATGATCCTTGTGGGGCCCTTCCAGCCCAGAATGTTCTGGGATAAAAAGAAAACAAACCCCTCAACTATTGTCAGTAAAACCCCACCTGAAAGGGTCTTGAGAAAGGGAGGAGAAGGGCAGTTCCTCTCTGGGTGAAATGCAGCTACAGGAACATCCAGGAAAACCACTCCAGGTACCATTTCAGTGCACTTGGAACATAAGGAGACTCAATTCCCTAAAAGCCTCTGGTGAAATAGGGAGATGGACTGAAAAATACCTAAATTAGACACACCAAAGGAGAGTGATGACCCTTTTTCTTTCCTTTTTTTTTTTGTCTTGGGTGTGAAATGGCAAATTTTTAGGGACAAAGACAGTCCTTGAGGTCTCCATTATACAGTGGGGCTGATCACAAGATGTCTATCATTACTTATTTAGATTGTGCTGAGGCTGAGTGGGCTTTTAGCACTTATCCCTCCCCAAGAAAAATACAGCAATTTTTTGGGAACATTTCTTGGAACAGGAGCAGAAAGAGATTGTAAAAGAGAAGAGGGAGAGAGAAGAAAATGGAGAGGGAAAGGGAGAGGGAAAGGGAGAGGGAAAGGGAGAGGAAGGGGGAAAGATAATTATCCAGAGTGAAAATGAGTTGGAAAACCTAAAAGGAGCCAGGGATGTTGTTATCCTGCTCTCAACAGCTTCATTATAGAATAAATCACTGAACCTCTGCTCTCCCCAGGCTGGTGGAGACCATGATAAGCACTGCTCCATAAATCCTTAGGGATTAAAAGCCACCTGAAAGCTGTTTGTGCTACTTGCTTTATTAGGTTATTTATGTCACTGTTCTCACCATCAGCTTATTCAACTAGTGAACTAAAGAGCTGGTCAGTAAAAGGAGGTGCAGGTGTGTGATTGCACTGGAACTACACAAATCTCTCCACAAAATCAGCAGTATTCCACATGTGTGTGAGGGACAGAAATAGGGGGTATAAAAAAGGTTTCCCAGGTCAGCGTAAGGAACTAATCACCACAGAAAAGGTGTCTCAGTCACAGAGTGACCAGTGCCACCATCCCCAGAGGGTGGTCCAAGATATCTCTGCTGAAGGGTCCCACGGCCCGCTCAGGATGCCCCAGCCCACAGGAGAAACACTGAGTTTGAAATTAAGCTCCTAAAATTCACATATATTCTGTTCTTCCAATAGAATAATGGTGCTGAAATCAACTGGAAATAATACAGTAACTTTCCAAATTCAAGAGAATAAGTTTAAGCTCTTCTTTACACCAAATGTGCTTTATCACAAACTGGGTGGCTGCGTTTTCACAGGGACAAATAGACTTTGCTCAATTGAGCTGACATGGGAGGTTTTATAGAGATAATAAAGGGAACTATGAAGAAAAATAAAAGATAGAGCCTTGCTGGAATCAATCAAAAAGCGTAGAAGAGGCCTAAAGAAAAGCCAAGCCCACCAATCCAAAGTTTGAAAGAAGGCAGAAAAATATAATTCAATTCTGCAATCAAAGATCACTGAACAATCCAAAAGCCATAAAAACAGGGACTGAAATATTAAAATAGATAAATCTGAAATAACTCCAAAGACAATGAGCCCTGTAAGGACAACACAAGTGAAAAGTAATTACTGAACAGTTTATGAATGAATTCCATGGGTCTCAATAGTTGGATTTCCACAGGAACATTTTCTTCTGAAGAAATGAAAAGTACAAAAAGAAGAAGGCAGTGAAATAACAAGGAGGTTATTCTGGGTTTAAAAAGACTGTTGTCAGCATGTGAATGGGAGATGTACCTGATGAGAAGGAGCCTTCAGCATGAGAAGGGAAAGGACAGGTTAAGTTAAAAGTCATATTGGGAATTAATGAGAAGTAAGAGGGGGATAATTACCTTTACTTTACAAAATCCTGACATGCAGGAAAACTTACAGAAATGGAAAAATTGAAGATTTTTACAGAGGACACTCAATTCCTTCTTCCTGTGTGTTCCTGCCCTATGGGCATAAATCTGGCTTGCCTTGTTTTTCAGGCTCTCTTCAGTATTTCCTCTCCCTCTCTGGGTTTTACATTTCAAGGTTGTTTTCTGCCTGGGGAAGAGAAGGCTCCAGGGAGACCTCAAGACACTTCCAGGGCATAAAAACGCTCTAAGAGAGCTGGAGAAGAACAGTGGACAAGGAATAGAAGAACAAGACAAGGGGGAATGGTTTCCCACTTCCAGAGGGCAGGGCTAGATGGGATATTGGGAAGGAATTCTTCCCTGTGAGGGTGGTGAGGCCCTGGCACAGGTTGCCCAGAGAAGCTGTGGCTGCCCCATCCCTGGAAGTGTCCAAGGCCAGGTTGGACAGGGCTTGGAGCAACCTGGGATAGTGGAAGGTGTCCCTGCCTGCGGAAGGGGGTGGGAATGAGATGAATTTTAAGGTCCCTTCCAACCCAAAGCATTCCATGATTCTCTGTGTGTACTTCACTCGAGTGCCGTGGCCAGCAGAGAAGCAGCAAGGTATGGAGTGAACACAGAATTCCAGAATCACTAAGGCTGGAAGACCCCCCCCAAGTCCAATCTGTGACCCATCCCCACCTTATCGCCCAGCCCAGAGCACTGAGGGCCATATCCAGTTGTTCCTTGGACACCTCCAGGGATGGGGACTCCACCACCTCCCTGGGCAGCCCAACCCAACCTGTCAAGCTACACCAGTCAGCCAAAGAAAGCTTTTATCCCTTCAGACAACTCACGGAGCCCCTGATAAAGTCCCAGTCCCAAAGACAAGGTTGTCCATTCCACAGAAGGTCAGCAACCTCCACCCTCATACCTTGTGGGTCCCCTCCTCAGCACTCTCTACATTTTCCAGCCCATCCTGTGGTCTTGACATCCTTCCATATCCCAGCCCTGCTCCATGGGAAAGTGAGGCAGGAAATTTTTAATTCCCTAATTAGATATCAGAACAAGAAAGACAACTTACAGCAAAAATTCCAGCCCAAATGACATCAGATTAGGCTAAAGGACACATGGCTGGAAAGGAAAAATTCCATGAATATGAAGTCAGTGACTTAACAGTAATGGTGCATCAGCCCTGCTTGGAAATAAGTGTCATGGACACAACCCCTCTGCTTTCCAGTGTTGTTTCATGATATTGAGTCTCTGGAAGGCTGTTAAAATACAAAATATATGTTTCATTCACAAAGGAAAATCCAGCCAGTTGGTCTGAACTGTTGGGATCAAAAAAATCACCTTTTCCAGGCAAAAACATCAGGCTGGATCTTATGAGCTTAAAAGCAACTCCTAAAGCAGAAACTTTTCACATTCAGAATCATGAAAATCTTGCTACTTAAGGTAATTCTCAGTTGTTAAATTTAATTTCCCATCAATAAATATAATTATCTAATTCAATTTCTAGTTCTTAATAAAAATGGGTTCCAATGTCATTATAGCCCCAATCTCTAATATCTGAGGCTCGGCAGGATTATGGGCTGTGCAAATACAATTTCTGCAAGCAGATGGATTTCGGATGGATTTCACATGCAGATGGAGAAACACAAATTGTTATTAGCAGTTTCAAACACCTACAACCTTAAAAAAGATAACCAATAAAATTACTGGGGTTTCTTCTGTGTCACACTGAGGACGAAGCCAAATCCGTGGCTGTGCTTTCTTTAATTTGACAAGGCTTAGGCTGTTCCCTTTCAGGAATTTAATTATCTAAAATATATCCCCACCAGAAAAATTAGGAGTGCCCTCGAGTTTATTTGACACTCTGCAAACACTGAAGTTTTTTCTTGGAAGGTAAAATTACTGCTCTGACTAATTGTGCAGATTTTAATGAACCCACTTGACCACAGCTCTGACAGTTGAGATGATTTTTCATAATATATTTGTATGTCAAAATGTTATTATGCAAAATGGCCTCAAGTTGTGTCAGAGGAGGTTTAGACTAGATAATAGGAAAAATTTCTTCGTGGAAAGGGTTGTCAAGCATTGAACAGCTGCCTAGGGAAGTGGTGGTGTTCCCATCCCCAGAGGTGTTCAAGAAACATGTGGATGTGGCACTTGAGGACATGGTGGTGAACATGGTGTGGAGCTGGTTAATGGGAGGACTTGGTGATCTTAGAGGGCTTTTCCAACCTTAATAATTCTGTGATTCCATGAAAAGCATCCTTTATGCGTCCTTGCTGGCACATACGATCATTTCCTGCAGCACAACAGGTCCATTATGGCTCTTCTTGCCACCAGATGCCTTGCACAGCTCAAAATCAGAGAATCGCAGAATGGCCTGGGTTGGAAGGGACGTTAAAGCCCATCCAGTCCCACGCCCTGCCATGGGCAGGGACACCTTCCGCTGTCCCAGATTGCTCCAAGCCCTGTCCAACCTGGGATAGCTTCTCTGGGAAATCCATTCCAGGACCTTACCACCCTCACAGCGAAGGATTTCTTCCCAATATTCCATCTAATCCTGCCCTCTGACAATGGGAAGCCATTCCCCTTTGTCCTGTCCCTCCATCCCTTGTCCAAAGTCCCTCTCCAGCTCTCCTAGAGCCCCTTTCGGTGCTGGAAGGGGCTCTAAAGTCTCCCTGGAGCCTTCACTTTTCCACCTGAACAATCCCAACTCTCTCAGCCTTTCCTCACAGCAGAGCTGCTCCATCCCTCTGATCATCTTGGTGCCTTCTCTGGACTCTCTCCAGCAGCTCCATGTCCTTCCTGTGCTGGGCCCCAGAGCTGGAGGCAGCTCTGCAGGTGGGGTCTCTCCTGAGGGGGCAGAGGGGCAGAATCCCCCCCCTCCCTCCCGCTGCCCACGCTACTTGTGACATACGGACAAAGATCCCTCCTTGGCCAAAATTCCTCCCCTGGATCTCAGTTCCAAACCTGTGCAGAATATCCAAGTTAACCCCTCCAGGAATCAAATTTGAACATCAGCCTGGGACTTGCACAGAAACTCAGGAAAAGAATGACTGAGAGGCTTTTAACCAGAAATAAGTTAAAAATCCATCCCTGCCGGTGGCTGCCACTTCCAATCCCAGACATTCCTGTGAACCAGGAGAGCAGGAGAAAAGGGGAAAAAAAAGGGAATGAACAGGCCTTAAAAAAAACTAAAGAAGACAAAACTAAACAGAATACAAATCAGAGCTGAACCACAGCTGGTGTGGAGCTCTTAATTGTTTTTAAGGGAAGCAAATCCCCATGGGCTTGGAAGATGGGCCAGCTTGAGGTTTGGAGTCATTTACCAAGTATATTGTTCTGAGGTGCCTTCAGGCAAAATCCCTTCTCTGTTTGCTTGGCTTTTTCTCTTTTCTTAATATTGTTTAGCTGTGGGGAGTATCATTCCAGCCAGCCTTCCACTCAAATTTGTCTCTGTT
Source organism: Cephalopterus ornatus (assembly GCA_013396775.1). Classification (NCBI taxonomy): domain Eukaryota; kingdom Metazoa; phylum Chordata; class Aves; order Passeriformes; family Cotingidae; genus Cephalopterus; species Cephalopterus ornatus. Next base: position 997,669 of record VZRE01008965.1, read on the forward strand.
TTCCTGGCAATTAGGGAGCTCTGATGGAGTGGGGGAGGATGATCCCAGCACATAGGGACCTGATGGCATTGGGCTGAGCTGGAACAGCCACTGCACATTGTCCAGCACACCATGAAACCTCAACTGCAGGACCCTGCAACTTCCCAGGCTCTGCTTTCATGTCCTGGGAGTGCATTTTCCAGATAAGCAAAAATAGCATTTGCTCCTTTTCCATCACAGGGAGACACTGGAGGCAAATGTAGAGCTTCATGGGGAGTTCCAGCAGTGAGGAAAAGCATAAATGCACATTTTAGCATCCAAATTCTAAAGAGAATTTCCTTTTTATTTAATTTCTCTCTGCACAAAAATGGATCCCTTCATACACTCCCTCCCTGTTCCCAGTCACTGGACCCATGTCCCAGGTTTTCACTTGGAAAATCAGATCCCTGTAGTGGAAGCTGCAGGTTCAGCCTCAACCACAATCCTGATAAAAATGGTAGAAGTGACTGAAAAAATCCCAGGAAGCTAGAAAAACAAGGTAGCAGACCCTCCTGGGGAAGTTTGGGAATGCAGTAGAATTATTTTAAACTTCAGACACTCTGAACACCCAGGACTGATTTCTAGAGATCAGGGGCCAAGAGAGAACAGCAAGAACTTGTGATCCTGTGTGGTTATTTTCTCACTGTAGTTGCATTATTGGCACCTTCTGTCTTCACTATTTGGTGGCTGGGACAACCCCTGGAATAAACATCAGTCTTATAGGAGAGCAGGGCATTTTTCCTGGAATTCTTTCTGAAATTATACAAACATGGAACCGTTTAGGTTGGAAAGGATCTTTAAGATATGGAGTCCAACCATCAACCAGCACCACCACCGTGTTCACCACTAAGCCACATCTGCAAGTGCCACATCCATATGTTTTTTCAACACTTCCATGAGGAAATTTTTCCTGGTATCCAACCTAAAAGTCCCCTGGCACAACCTGAGGTCGTTTCATCTTGTCCCGTCACTTGTTATCTGGGAGAATCTTGTATCCCTGGGAATCAGACTGAATTCTTTCAATGTCAGCAGTCCAGCTCCAAAGGGTGAAGCAGCTCCTGAGATACCACCATGGTTCATGAGAGAACAGGTTAAAATCTGGTATTTTTTAGAGAAATAACTACAAAACTCCATAAATACTTTGGCTTAAACTCCTGTAACCCAGAGGAGAGGAACAAATTGCAATTCTTCTTTGGTTCAAAGGGTGCTGTTCAAGGCTCCTGGTGCCATTCCCCAGACTGCCAAGATTCCCCAAAACCAGCCCTGACATCTCTCCTATTCCTTCACAAGGTCTTCCACTATATGTAGATGAGGTACTAATTTGCTCTCTCTGGACAGAAAAGAAAGTTCAAACAATTATTCACTTGTGATCACTCTCCAATTAATGGGAATAGTTTAGAGATAACCCTCAGTGTCCTATTGACCAGGATTAGTAGAAAATATAGTGAAAAACAGGAGTGAACACCTGCATATAAATGACCCAGTGGTTTTAGAAAGGGAAAAATCTCCTTTACAAACCTGCAGCTGCCAACAGGCTCGTGGAAAAGGCTGATCCAAATAATGGCCTCTGCAGGGATAACCCAGAGAATTTTTGCTGAAGTCCTTCATCAGAGAGAGGCTTTCAAGGAAAGCAAGGAATCATTGAACACGATGAAGGAAGAAAGAAACTGCCCATTCTCACCATCTGTGTCCACCTCTGCAGAGAGCTGGGAATCTGCCACTGATGGAAAGAGGGATTGGAAAAATCGTTTCTTGTTGTGAATGTTCACCCCTGGAAGTGTCTAAGGCCAGGTTGGATGGGGCTTGGAGCAACCTGGTCTAGTGGAAGGTGTCCCTGCCCATGGCAGGGGGTAGAACTGGATAGCCTCTAAGGTCCCTTCCAACCCAAACCAGTCTGGGATTCCATGACTATAAAACCAAGTCATCCCAGGTGTGCATCAACATGTGGAGTGACTTCTCTGGCAGCATAAACTGTGCAAGTGAGGATTCCTCAGCCATTAAACAAAATGATAGATGAGGAACATGGCCAAAGTCACAAAGTCAGAGGTGCCTCATCTCCAGGGAAGCACAGAATCCAAGGGAAAGTTTTGTGGCATTTTTGTGCTTATTAAGAGCCACTTTCCACCTCCACTCCTTTCTCCAGACTATTTGAAGGAGCACAGAAGCACAGCCCGCCACAGATGATCAGTCAGAGCTGTGCTACAAATACTGCTCTGTGCCCACTCTTCCTAAGAAAACACTTAAAATTAAAAAAAAACTGCTGGGAAAATCATGGATCTTACCAGTTTTCCAGCTGGCTCTGTAGGGAATCACACATTGTGCACACACAGAATTTTTTCTCTCTTTTATCACCAGCTCTTCTTATTGATGGGGGCTCAGTGCCAGCTGCGCTCATAAATTAATACACATTGAGCAAAATAAGCAATGCCTGGAGTTTTTAGAAGCAGGGACATCCCCTCCCCCCTTACCTTCAGCCAGCCTTCATATGAAGAGAAAAACCAGCAGCTCAGTTTGCTGTGTGTCCATCAATTGCTGACTTTGAGCTGTTCCAAGATCAATTGGACAATCTTCATGCAAAAGCCTTCCTTGACAAGTTCCTAATTTACCCAACACTCACTTTTATCTTGTGCTGACATGACAGGACCTTGTTTATCTGGCACAAGGGACTATTTTTCACAGGGAAGTTGATAGCCTCCTTTGCTTTTTTCTTTTTCCTCTTTTATTTTTCTTTGTCTTTTTCTTTTCCATAATTTATTCTTCAAAGAGAATGTTACTGGCAACCAAGAAATCTGCGTGAACTCCAACAAAGTCACACGTACATCTCCTCAGCCACTCTGCAGAGTCCATAATAAATGAGGTGCTTCACTCAGATTGAACAGACAGTTTGGAAACTGTGCAGAAATAACTGAAAATGAAATAATTTCTTTTTTAAACGCCACCAAGTCTGGCTCTACTGATATTGTAGAAATATTACTCTCTGAACTCTCTTACTCTACATAAGTTCTTATTCATAACACTCCTGACTTGGTATTAGCTCAGAAAATTTAAACATCTGCCTAATTAGGTTTGGCTTTAGCTCTCCTGTGAGTTTACCTGTTTCTAGGGAAAATACTCAATTATTCTGCACAGAAGTGAATGAGACAAAGAACAAGGCTGTGATTTCATCAGCCTGGGAGCACATTTTTAGCAGCCACAAATCTGTGAAGTGACAGACATTAAATGACATTACACATTTCATCCCCCAGTGCGAGGGGGGCGTTAGATCTTTAGGGCTGGTGGATTTGGGGAGTCTGTTATAATTCATGTGGTATATCACTGACTCCATCTGGACCATTGTAATAATCTGTCTCTTCTCCCATTTACCTTCTCTAAACAAGACAATCTCCTTCCTCACAACCCCGAAGGAAGGTGTTTCTAAAGTTTATCTAAGCCAACATTAGCTCAGGATGGCCATTAACTGGTGAGTCAGGAAATGCCACTACAGCCACAAAAACTCTTCTCAAACACCTGCTGAACTTCAGCAACCTGCAAATTCATGGGTTGATGGAGATCATGGTATCAGCATTTCTCTGTGCTTTAATAGCCATTGATGAGCTTATCCTCCAGAACATTTATTAATTACCTCTTTACTCTTCCACTTCAGACATCCTTTAGTAGTTCTACGAGTTAATTAAAAACTCAAATTACTTTTCTTTTGGGAGGTGGTGGGTTGGGTCTTGTCTTCTATTTTTTCCTCAGAAATTTCACTGTCCAAAGCACAGTATTCCTCTAAGGTTCCTGCTTTTAAGGTTTCTGAAAGACAGAAATTGTCATTCCCAACCCACCTTCTTGCATCCAGCTCTGGGGTCCAACAGCAGAAGGATGCAGAGCTGCTGGAGCAAGTCCAGAGCAGGCCATGGAGATGCTTTGAGGGCTGGAGCCCCTCTGATCTGAGGCCAGGTTGGGAGAGCTGTGGGTGTTCACCTGGAGAAGAGAAGGCTGCAGGGAGACCTTAGAGCCCCTTCCAGACAAACTCCAGCCATAAATACCTGAACTTCATTTTCTTCTTTACGCAACGTTTCACCACTGACCTTTTGTTTCTTCTGAACAGAGCAAACTGCAGTTGCAATTCTCTGTGGGAATCAGCCAGGTTATTTCAGAGCTGCCTCTGGATATGATAAGTCTGTATATGCAAATGTTTAAGTGTCCAGAATCTGCCAGTTCCACAATTCAAATACAAAGAACACCAGAAAAAGAGAAAACAAGAGCAACAAATGCTCTCTCTCCAATAACTTGTGCATTTTTCAGAGGGTTTCCAAGACCTAGGTTGTCCTATGAGCATTCAGAGAATTCCTGGTATTTACCATAGTATCTCAGACTGGTATTTTATCTCACCCAATTTCCTGTTTGTAACTTGGCAGAAGGTGCAAGAAAGCCCTCACTAAACTGTCCCTAAAGAATCTGGGCACAGAAATGCCCATCAGAAGAGTTTGTACCTATGTACAATAATTACTGTGAACCCTCTCATGTACAAGGATTGTTTTACCTGACAGACCCACACGTTGTCAGCTCATATAAATGATTTCAGCATGAACTGCATTCTATAAAATTCATGACAGAATCACAGAGTGGTTTGGGATTCCAGTTCCCAGAATTCAAATCTCATTTTCTGTGGATATTTTATCACAGCAAGGACCAGTAAAACAATGCAATTTGGTCCAAAGCCTGGGAGTGCAGCATGGAAAACACAATAGCATCTGATTTACTCACACAGTCTTAGAAATGTTTTTCACTGCAGCCTTGGCAGGCAAACTGAGAGCTCAACCCAAGATCTCCAGCAGAGCTGTAGAAATAATTGATTTTTCAGTCCAGTAGCCAAATTGGAAAAGTAAATAGTTTGAAGTTATCTGCAATGTTTTTTTGTTGTTTTTCTCATTGAAGTGAAACACAGGCTGAGGAGAAGCCAACACATTGGTGACCAGGATTGAACACTTTGAGTCTTCAGCCATTCTAAAAGAAGGGCTCTTATCATCACCTGGCATTTGGAAGGAGATTGGTCCTGTTCTCTCACTGCTCCTTTCCATAGGCTTCATCACCTATGAGAAGACAGAATGAGGTGTCCTCCCAAATCCCAGGTGACTGAATTATTCCCGGCACTCAATGCTTTGTGCCAAGTGATTCATGGCAGGTAGGAGAACTGCTGACTGTAGATCACTACAGATACAAGGCCTGGGATTCCCCGGGAGCGCAGGAAAAGTTACGAGTCCCTGTGCACTGAACCTCTCTTTCCCAAATGACACATTGGTTTTTCTTGTCTGGAGCCAAGGCCAAAAATGGATCCCTATAAAAAGGGTAAGAACAGGGAAAATACCTCCTTATATCTCTCTCCCAAAATCCAGCAATGGCCAAACACAGTTATAGCTTATTTAGTAGCCTTGGATGGATAATTTCCCAGTGTTTTGGCTGTTTCAGGATGTCTTACCCAGTTATTAATCATCAGCTCAGAGGGCATCCTTCCCTTCTGAACTTCCCTTCCCTTCCCATCCTTCCCTTCTGAACTTGGAGTCCAGGCACTGGGAAAAAAACCAAACCAAACCAAACCCCACAGAACAAAACAACACAGAAAAACACCCAAAACAAACCTCACAAAGAAATCCGCAACAAAACCAAACAAAAATCTGACCAAGATTTCTGATTAATTTCAGGAAAGCAACAGCTCCGTTTTCCAGGTTTTGGATGGAAGAGCAGCCAACACAGCAGAGTTTAAATTGTACCTGTGCAGGTGGAGCTGCACCATAGAATCACGGAATTTTTAAGGTTGGAAAAGCCCTCCCAGCTCGTCAAGTCCAACCTGGGCTCAGTCCCCACCTTGTCACCCAGCCCAGAGCACTGAGTGCCACGTCCAGTTGTTTCTTGGACACCTTCAGGGATCGGGACTCCTCCAGAAGGGAACTCTGCACAGACTGCACTTGTGTGAGCTTCAGCTTCCCAGGAACAACTCCAGAGCTTGGCACCAACACAGAGCAAGTGCATTTCATAGGCAGGGATTCTGGAAAAAACAGTAGGAAGGAGCTGTTAACAGGGAGTGTTTTCTTATGCTCAGTCAGTCAGACAGGGAGCTGAAGTGAGGGCTCTCAGCGGAATCCACTCACAACATTTAGCTGTAAATAGTAAATTATTACTAAAAACTACTGAAAAATTATTTCTGTTTCAAATCAAAAATGCAAAATATATCAGTTCTTCTTTCTATTTATAGAGAAAGATAATAATAATCTTATAAAGATAATAAGAAAGGCTTTACAAAACACTTGGATGTGCTCATTTGAGTATTTCTTCAATCTAATCAAGTTTGAAATCCCAAGTTTCCTTTTATAAACAAGGTCATAAAATGCCTTAAAAATCTCCCAGGAAATTCATGAAAATTTATTCAGCCTGGGATGAGAGAGTAAATCTCTGTTATGCTTATGGATCCTTCCCAAATACATGTACATGTTAATTAATCCCATTAATTTTACAGGATTGCTTTCTTGTTTGTTCCTGGATTGTTGCTCCAAAGAAAGCAGCTTCCTGCAATGGAAATTATACTTCAAAGGAAGTTTTTTTACCAACCAACACTAAAACCAACACTGAGAAACACAAAATATTTCTTGCTGCTTGGAAAGCTCATTTTATTTTTCTCATCTATATAATATTATGCAGGATATTAAATAATTATTAATTTTATTATGAGTCCACTGAGGGAGCTACGCTTGTGTTTGAGGTTGACATAACAATCAGATAAGCTTTTTATAACTTGGGATTATTACTTTTCCCAGCTGGAAGTTGAATATCAAGTCCAAAATTGTAGGGCCCAGAAATAAAAAAAAATAAAAAAAATTCACTGTTATACTGAGGAGGAAAAAAATAATCGATATGACTTCCTTCATTTTTCTTATAAATGATTTTATTTATAAGGTGATGATCAATTAAGTTGGACTCTATGGTCTTTTCCAACCTAAATGATTCTGGGATTACTTACTTTAAAAGCTGAGTTTAAGATTTATTAGTCCATAACATTAATCACTTTTTCTATCTGCAAACATCCACCATCCTCTGGGTCTTACAAAGACACGTTCAACTCCAAACCAAAAACACTGTCTCCAACATGGACAATCCCTAAAATAGAGTCATCAGCTGGAAATCCATGTGTTTCCTCAAGCTCCCTGACATTCCAAAGGATTCTGACCAAAGGCAAAGCAAATTTTAGAAAGTAACATATGAGATTACAGGAGGAATTTACATCTGTTGTTGTACCTTGCAGGTCAAGTTTCTAAATCTCTGGTCATATCCTGACCTGGTCTGATTCCTTGCAGCAACTCTTCTACCACTGACATTATGTTTTATCTCAATATTTATCAAGACTCAAAAATTCAAGACCAACTAAAACATCCTCAAGGGAAAAGGGATCTTTAGTTCCACAATTTCTCTTCATTTTTCATTGCCTGTCAACTTTCTCAGCCTCAGTTCACTCATTACTCCTCATTTCCATTTCCTTCAGAAACAATACAGAATTTTTGGACAATTAAATAATTAATTGTGATTCATAAACATGTTTTCACATGCTCCACCCCCCTGCCATGGGCAGGGACACCTTCCATACACCAGGTTGCTCCAAACCCTGTCTGACTTGGCCTTGAAGAGTTCCAAGGATGGGATGTCCAAAAATTTCCTTGGATTTCTCACTATTTCCACAAAAATCCTTGCAAAACCCATCACCCATCATGGTTTAGTGAGCCAGACTTTAAAATCTTGGTGATGTCTAAATTACTGACAGCACAGGAAAAAAAAAAAACAAAACTTATTTCAGTGTGGGGATTTAAATTGTCAAAAGAATTCCTTGTGTCTTCATAAAGAATTCCTTGTGTCTTCATAAAGGTAACGTAAATCATGGCAAGAGCCATTATACATCCAAAACAACTCATTCTCCAGGTTGTCTTTTTCCAGGCTGCCTCCAGAACCCGTCTACGACTACAAGAAGAAAATCACAATATACAATCTGTTATGAAACCAAGTTGCATTTAAAACGACTGTAATTTGATATTTGCTTTAAAAAAAAAAAAGTTAACAAGAAAACCATGCAAATGCTTTGCTTTTGTGTTGTTCCTGCTAAATATGCTGGAAGTGTCTGACAAATCCCAATACTGAGCTAAAATCTCCAGGTGTAATGAAAGAGAGACTTGTTTGAGGCTGTGGGGAAGTGGCAGCATCTCAGAGCAGGGAAAACATGGAAGAACAGAGGTGGGAGCAGCAGCAAGGCTGTCACTGTCACCTGGAATTAGGGACTGCGAGTCACTAAGTGTGTTTTCCTCTGAATCCAAGGGTATATAATGATTTTTTTGTTGGAAAAAAAAATTATCAGGAATGGTTAAGTCTCAGGACTTGTGAAGTTTATTTTCTGCCAGGCAATGGCATTGCTCTGAGGGAACCAGATCAGAGTCATAGAATGGTTTGGGTTAGGAGGGACCTTAAAGCCCATCCAGACCCACCCCTTGCCATGGGCAGGGACACCTTCCACTAGCCCAGGTTGCTCCAAGCCCCATCCAACCTGGCCTTGGACACTTCCAGGGATGGGGCAGCCACAGCTTCTCTGGGCAACCTGTGCCAGGGCCTCACCACCCTCACAGGGAACAATTTCTTCCCAATATCCCATCTAACCCTGCCTTCTGGCAGTGGGAAGCCATTCCCCCTTGTCCTGTCACTGTCCTCCCTATTATCTAATGGCAGGTGTCCCTACCCATGGCAGGGAGTTGGAACTGGATGTTCCTTAATGTCCTTCCCAACCCAAACCAGTCCACGATTCTCTGATCTCAACTTCTTACCTTGAGCCCCTGTAATCCCAGACTTTCACCTTTTCATCCTTTTGTTGCATGGTACATTACAGAGAGAGCTCTTCCATCACCAATTCAGACATTTAAAGCCATGGAAGGCAGGAGTTTTGGGCCTGATCCCTCCAGGAAGCAGCTCCAGCCTTCCCCACACTCTGTGCACAGGCATACAGTTTTTAGCCAAGTCCCTGTTAATGAGACATTTCAAGACAAACTTTTGTCAATAGTTTTGCCTGTTCTGGCTGCCTGGGCTGCTGTGGGCTGCCAAATCCCATGGCAGATGTTCCCAGCAGCTGTGGGATCATCAGACCCTTGTCTTTGCATCCCCAATTCCCGAGGGATTGTGGCTGGGGTGGAAGGATGCCCAGAGGGCTTCCCATACCTCCATATCCCACAAGAAGATGCTCCAGGGCTTCATCTACTCCATGCCTGTACAGAGGAGCACTGAAGAACCCTGCTCTGAATGCTTCATCCTGCTTAAATCCACGCTCATTAATAGGGATGGAATGCACGACATGGGACGGACCCTCAGCCATGGGAGAGGGGTTATACCTTCCACTGAACCTTAGGAAACACAGGATTTGTGCCATGGGTATGGAAGCAAGCAAGAGAGATCCAGTAAATTATCGGCAGACATGAATTAAATGCCTGTTTGATAGAGTTGGAGAGTCTGAAATCACTTAAATCCCAGCTCTGAGTGCCCAAGCCAGTCTTTCCTTCAACAGGGGGAGCTGCCTTTGGTGCTGTGAGGGGAAAAAGAAGCCATAAAACAAAGCTGAGACAACACTGAAGGAGAAATTAATTGATGAGCCTGAAGAGACACAAGAAGGGAGCCTGGTTGCATAGCTGTGTTGTTTGGGAAGGGCATGGGGAAGGTCCCCTCGAGGTGGGTGGGAGGCTGATACCCACCATGGACCCCAACACTGAACCCACATCTTTCCAGGGGTGGTGCTCTCACCATCAGGAACTTGGAGAATACCAGCACATGAGCAGATATTTTTATATGTTATCATAGAATATCCGGAGTTGGAAGGGATCCATCTGGATCATTGTATAATATATTCAAATATAATTTAAAATGAAAAGAAGATTAGTGCCAGCTGAGAGCAAACCCAGGTTTCAAAGCCTTGAAGATTTCCATGACACAGCCCCTTCGGCTCTCCTGCCTTCCTGGGTGCAGAGGGAGAGCAACCCAGCGTAACTCCAGGACTGATCCACACAGGAGCTGCACTCCATGATCCATGTGAGTCCCTTCCAACTCGGCATGTTTTATGAGTAGTCCTGCCTCACACAGCCAACTTCACACACCACTCATGGCTGTTGACTCTCCAATCCCACTTCCTAAGTGCATTTTTGTGGCATTTAGGCATCCAAGGTACCTTTTCTTGGCTCTTCCCTTTCCTTCAGCAAATAAATCATTGTTTCTCTCAATCTACACAAAGACAAACAACAAAGTTAAAATGAAACTTTGAGAATCCAGAGTTGGAAGGGACCCCCAAGGATCAACAAAGGATCCTGGCCCTGCACAGGACAACCCCCAGAATCCTACCATGTTCCTGAGCATGCTGTTCAAACTCAGCACAGACTTTTCCATGGTGAATTAACATAATATTTGGAAGACAAAATCTCAGTCCTACCCAATTTCAGTACTTGGAGTCTTTGTCTCCCTTGTCGCAAGTCCAGGCCTTGGAAATGATGTGAAATTCCAAATTCCTACTTCCAGCCTCACTCTAAACCCTCAAAGCAACTGCTACTCTCCATTTCCAGTTCTTTGCCCAAGGCTCCTAAAACATCATATGGGGAATTTGGGAGCCCCATTTGAAACAAATTGTTTTAATTAAAACAGTAATTTCCAGCCCCGAGAGATGTAAACTATTAAAGAGCTGCCAGGAGGGAGATCCACTAATGGAGAGCAGTGAGCAATTACAGCCAATCTGCTGCAGGTTTGCTGGAAAAAACCAGGCTGGAATACCAGAGCAGACCTTGCCAAGGGGTTATTTATCACCACAGACAGCGTTAACCAGGCACAGGTTTCTCCTCCCATAAAGGCTCAGCGAGGGCACTTCATTTTCTCCTGTGTCATCGAGTCATTGTGATATAAGAGGAGAGATCAGCGACGGGAAATGGAGGGAACAAATCTCCTCTCCGTTAAAAGGCTCTTCAGGCCCTGAAACTCCGTGTGCAGAGAACAAGGGGGGGCTGATGAAAATGTTTTCCCTTGTGAAAGTGAACTCTCTGTCTCAGACAACTCAACTCCTTTTCTCCCCCCCCAAACACACACAGTATTTCAGGAATATTCGTTTGGGGTGTACCACAGTTCAGGAATATTCAGAAACACCAACCAAGTTCATGGATTCTTTTTCCCATGAAAGTGGACAGTATCCAACCCAAAGTTAAATTCTTGGGAGTTTCCCTGGGAAGGCAAACATGAGGCAAAGGAAGAAAGGAAGAGGCTTTTTTCTATTATTAAATGTTATGGGTTTTTTCCCAAATTAGAGATTGAAAGAAAACAACAAGAATAACCAACAACAACCACCAAAACCCAAGAACCACCAGCAATAAAAACTTATAAAATTTATCCAAGAGCCACCTGCCTTTTCCCAAAATTAACCTTCACTGGTTTTATTTCTTATTCTGGACTATAGACAAATTCACTGCGAGGACAAACCTTGGAAAACAAAAATTACTTGTTGCTCCAAAGGTCATAAATGTAGCCTGAAGGAATTTTACTTCTATTCGAACCTATGGGATGTTTTCTATTACAAAGAAATGTTGGTTTGGGTTTAGAGTTTCAGCTATCCTGCTGTATCAGGTATCACAGAGCCAATGCCTAAAGGGAATACATTCAGTTGGGCAATCAACCAGAGATTGGCATCTAAAAGTAAATATATTTGCATTTTTCTATCTAATCTGGAAATTTATTTCCAGAAGTATAAATTCATAGAATCTCACACTGGTTTGGGTGGGAAGTGGCCTCCAAGATCATCCAGACCCACCCCCTACCACGGGCAGGGACACCTTCCACTATCCCAGGTTCCTCCAAGCCCTGTCCAACCTGGCCTTGGACACTTCCAGGGATGGGGCAGCCACAGCTTCTCTGGGCAACCTGTGCCAGGGCCTCACCACCCTCACAGGGAACAATTTCTTCCCAATATACCATCTAAATCTACCCTTTTTTAATTTGAAGCCATATTTCAGCATTTCATGGACTTATCACATTCATCTCATTAGAAGAAAAGCATCCTCCTCCGGAGGCTGAGAGATCAAGTTTTCAATTTTATGTGTCATCGTCTCTTCTGGTATAATAGAGTTACCTACTTTAGGAAAAAAAAAAATTAAAAGTCATTTGTGCTATGTGAATTGTTACTGTGGAGAACAACTCAGTTTAAGAGTGAAAAGGAAAACATGAGAGCAAACTTCCTGAGGGGTGAAAACATGAAAAAAAATTTACAACTTTTTCAAAATAAAATCTCCATCTATTTTCAGTAAATAATATCCAATTTTCCCTTGGGTTTCTGTTCAGGAACCACAGAACCTCTGCCACCCACAGCCCCAGCAGAAACACAATTCCTCCAAGGAATTCATGTCAATGCTAAGACCTACTGGAGCCACATGGGGATGAAAAGTGAGATTCTTTTATATAATTCCCTTCTTGCTTGATTCAAACCTCATTAAATCAAGAGCAATGTTAACCATCCATTTCAGAGGGTGTTGTGCAAGGCCCTTTTTTCACCAATGAGGCTGGAATTGTTTATTAATCCCATTATTTATTAATCCCACTGTCACCTGACTCCTCAGGTTATGAACACCAGGCAACACCATATTTCACTCATGGCTACACTGTAATAATTAAATAATATTAAGGAGAATTACCAGCAAATCAAGACTCTTAAATTCCACTGAAGGATGTTTAAGCAGACATTCCACAAGGGCAAACAGATAAATTAAGGTTCCCCTCAGCAATCTCTGTGACAACAGGAGAATACTAAACAGGGAGCATGAGGGACGTGTTGTAGCAAAATGTTTTGCCTTATTTTTAATTTAAATATAGTTATAGAGATGAAGAGCCTGGAGGCATCAACCATTGCCAATCAAAGCTTACATGATTAAGTCTTCTAAGTGTAGTGAAATCACCACTGCCCAGGACTGCTCGAGTCATCAGAGGGTGAATTTTTTGAGTACAAAGTCTTTTTTTTCTTGCCTTTTTTTTTTTAAGTATTTTCAAAAAACATGATTTCTCTTTGGCAAAGGAATCCTTTGAAGAGGCCCAAACAGCCTTTGAAGTGAAAATTGGGAAATCATTTCGTATTCAGACACCCATTTTACTTCCCCCTTCCTAAAACCGAAGGCATCCAACTCAGTGAAAAATTTATCTAATGAAATAGGCAGACTGGGCTTGTGACATCAGAAGCTTTCAAGGCAACAAAATGGCCCTAAAATGGAATTGGAGATGTCTTTGGGTGTAAATCAAAGACATTGAATCCAAATACTGGTTAATTATTTCAGATTAAGAGCTGCAAAGTGTAAGTCAAAATGCTGCAGTGTATCCAGTGCATTAATGGGCTGACGAATATGTTATTGTTTTGAGCTGCTGGCCCAAAAGATTTACTAAACCTCAGTTTAAATGTTCCTTTTCTAAGTCCCAAAGGCCATTAAGAACTCCTGGAAGTGGTAGATGCCACACAGTCCATTAGCAGCTGGATCTTAACGCTCTTCTCTTCCTCCTTCCATCCTCAGAAATGTATTTCTCTCCATGAATATTTCCTCAGAGCCTCCTATGTCACGAGTTTTCCCACGTACGTCCTTCCTCAGCCTCAGAAAGAATGAGAGTGGCTGATGTTATTCAGAAACCAGAAGTTTTAAGATAGTTCTCGGTGGAATGATGAAAAATCCCACAGGTTCCAGAAAGCAATTGGTAAATACAGGCTTCTACTTCCATAAAATGCAATTTATTAAATACAAATGTGTACCAATGGGAAGTGTTTTACTGCTGCAAATTCAAGCCTGCTGGAAGCACGCTCTGAAGTCAATAACCCAGCAGTAAAAGCAGCAGCACACAAATATACATCTCCTCCTATTCCACAAGCCACTCTTTTCTTCTACACAAGATTCCCATGAAAAAAACAGCTTCAAATTTTTACCTGAGCTTTCTAGTTGAAGAAATTGTGACCTTGTTTTTTATTTTTAATTTTTTTTTAAATAATTCCTCTCGACTTTAATCCCTTCTCATGTATATTGGATGTTTAGGAAGAGGGGAATAGTCTTCTTGAATAAAAAGGTCAAATAAATCATGTAACAGGAAAGCTCATAAATCTGTATTTATATTGGATGTAAAAGTAAACTCACCAAAGGTGATTTACTGACTCTAATAACGAATGTGACTATTAGGCCCTTAGATTTTATTAGTGTGGTGAAAGAACTTATTTTATGTTCAAATATTTAAATACCCACTGAAAGCAAATGTAAAAATATTGCAAATATTAAGCACTCAATTACCTCGAGTTATGTAAAAATTCATTGAAAAATAATTTCCTGCCTGCAGAATAATATATTGCAAAAATCTAAAGTTCCTGATTTCCAGGGAATCCAGTACATTTGATGGATTTATTTGGAGACTAAATGAGGAAATATTTGCATTTCTCACAGGAATGGACAGGAAGAAGTTGGCATTTGGAGTGCTGACCACAGGGCAGCTCTGGGGATTCCTAAGGAATCATGGAATCATTAAGGCTGGGAAAGACCTCATCAAGTCCAACCAGCACTGCCAAGGCCACCACTAACCCATGTCCCCAAGTGTCACATCCACACAACTTTTAAACCCCTCCAGGGATGGGGACTCCACCCCTGACCCGGGCAGCTGTGCTGGGGCTTAACCACTTTCCAGCGGGAAAGTTCTTCCTGATATCCAACATGAACCTCCCCAGGAGCAATGTGACCAAAGCCTCAGTAGAAACTGAGACTTGCTGATGCCTTGGGGTAATGCTGGGGAGAGGCAAGGTGAAGAGTTCTTACCTCACTCAGTAATCATGGGCTTCCTCTTTCCTGGTGGATGCCAGAATGAGAAGGACATGGAACCGTTGGAGCAAGTCCAGAGGAGGCCACAAGGTTGATAAGACGACTGGAGCAGCTGCTCCCAGGCTGGGAGAGCTGGGAACGTTCAGCCTGGAGAAGAGAAGGTTGTGTGGAAACCTCACAGCACCTTCCAGTGTCTGAAGGGGCTACAGGGAAGCAGGATAGGGATGTTCATCAGGAACTGCAGTGATGGGACAAGGAGGATGGCTAAAAACTGAAAGAGAGAAAAATTAGGCTGGGTATTGGGAAGGAATTCTTGGCTGTGAGGGGGGTGAGGCCCTGGCACAGGTTGCCCAGAGAAGCTGTGGCTGCCCCATCCCTGGAAGTGTCCAAGGCCAGGTTGGACGGGGCTTGGAGCAACCTGGGCTAGTGGAAGGTGTCCCTGCCCATGGCAGGGGGTGGGACTGGATAGGTTCTAAGGTCCCTTCCAACCCAAACCATTCCATGATTCCATGATGGTGGAAGATGAAGGTGAAGTACAGACACCATGAGCTGCTCCAAGGAGGGGATTAAAAACAAAATGAACAAAAACATCCCTAAATGTTCCTGCAGCCACAAGATGCAAGTTCAGACAAGACTCTGAAAAATAAAGCAGAAAACCCTACAAATCTCCTCATTTCACATCTCCCATGATCAGATCACACAACTAACAGGACACAAAAGACCTTTTCTTCCTCTGGTTGCAGAGCTCTGGTGATTTTGAGCCATTTGAGTTTAGCTCAATCCAAAAATCACATTAATGACAATAAAACTTCAGCTCTTCATTCACAGCACAGGAGGATGGGAGAGAATTTGTGTTGGTTTTAAGTTATTTGAGTTGATCACTCTCTACCTGCTTACCTTAAACAGCCAGCTGTGCTGCTGCTTTATTTTTCAGAGCTTCAATAAAGAAAATGCTGCAATTTTGTAAATTGTAGTCCTGCAATCGATAGCTCTATTTTCAATGTGCTTAAATCAAATCAAATACTTACCTGAACAGCAAACCAGGCAAAAACCTGAAGGGACAAAATTCAGAGGGAAACATTAGCTATGATTTAACTTGATTGCAAAATGCACTTCCCAAAAGATGATATAAGGGTACAACAGGTTTTTTGCAGCCCTCTCAAAGGAGTTATTATTCAAATCAATCAATTCACCAGCTGAGAGGGGAGATTTCCATACCCAGAACACCTGAGAGCTCCCATCATTTCCCCATATTTGGGGATATCACAGAATGGTTTGGGTTGGGAGGGACCTTAAGGATCACCCAGTCCGTGGGCAGGGACACCTCCCACTAGACCAAGTTGCTCCAAACCCTGTCCAACCTGGCCTTGAAATATGACTTTATAAGCCTAAAAGTAACTCCCACCAAATTTCACAATGAGTGGGGTGTGCAATAGGCTCCTCCCCAGCCTGTTACTATACTTAAATGCTGCTTGGTCACAGATTGGTAGCTTGGAGTATCTGAAATGAACCTTAGATTTTATGTTCACCTTCCTGTGAAGTGACATGAGAAACTTAACTCAGATTAATGCCTGTTTATACATTTTAATTGTATATTAAAGTGTGTTTTGTGGCTACATCAGAAACATCAGTGGCACATTAACTCACATTAGCTTTAACAAAAAAAAAAACCCAACCAACATTTGCACATTGGCAATTATTCTGCAATTATATGCAAATTATCTTCCCCACTAATTGCTCTGACAGGTGACTAATAGCTCCTCTAAATAGGGCGAGAGGTTTTACCCAGGGGTTTCCTCGATTATTTTCTTTGACCACCTTTCCTTCCAGCACTGAAACAAAGCAGAAATGCTGGGGTTTTTTCCAACCCAAATGGATATGCTCCTTCCCCAGCTCCTGTGTCTGTGCATCCCCCAGCTCAGGGACACTCACCAGGGAACAGCTTCTGCTCTGGCAGAGCTCCTGAGTCTCCAAAAGCTTTTCCAGATTTGCTCCAGAAATATCTGTGGTCAGACTTGCGCAGGTTTTTAAGCAAATGGGGGCTGAGGAGGGAACCTCGATGTGCCTTGGTGATCTCAGAGTTCTTTTCCAACCTTAATGATTCCATGCCTAGGATGCCCCACAGCCCTCACAGGGACTGTATGAGCAGAGTAAATTCTTGATAAAACCTCCACACCTACTCCAGGTGCAAATGATCTCAGTCCAAGTATAGATAAATAAACATCTCTTGGTGTCTGGGTTATAAATCTCCTTGAATTTGAAGACTCTCTGTGCTGTGCCGTGAGGAAAAGGAACAGTCTGGTACCTGTGAGGGGTCCTGGACACTGATTGGTGAGTACTGAAGACAACTGGCTGTAGAAATGATGACACCAGTGGAAAATGCTGCTCATTCAGCTGACAAATGTATATGAAATATAATCTTGCCCTACTGACAGGTTTACCAAAGGTGGGCCTAGGATGGGACAAACTCATTTTGTTGGATCATAGATTTGTTAAGGTTAGAAAAGACCTTCAAGATCATCAAATCCAACTGTCTTCCACCACCATGTTCACCACTAAACCTCATCCCCAAGTGCCACGTTCACATGTTATTTGAACACTTGTAGATATGGTGACTCCACCATTGCCCTGGGCAGCCTGTTCCAACCTCATTTCACATCCCACCAGCCATCTCCATAACCTCCCTGGGGAGGATGGGGACATACTGGAGAGTTGGCTCTTCAGACTACCGCGAAACCACTTCTGCTGTCTGAGGGCAGAGTGTGACCAGACAGGACCAGCTGCCCATGGTTTCCATGCTGGGGGAGAGAAAGTCTAAGGAAAAGTTGCTGCAAACCAGGGACAAACTACAGGAAAGGCACTGACCGCCATAGATCTAAAAGCTCCTCACTGTTGTTGTTGGGAGCAAACCTTTACACAGAATCACTGAGGTTGGAAAAGACCTCCAAGATCGAGTCCAACCTCTGATCCTCACCTTGTCACCCAGCCCAGAGCACCGAGTTCAGGATATGTTACAATTCTACAATTCTCTGCTGTCCTTCTCAGAGCCCCCTTCCCTGAGTACTTCCCTACAACCTCCTACAAACAGGACTTTGATGTACACACTGCAATACAACCCCATATGTTCCACACAGTCTCACTGTGAAAACGCTTCCCAGGCTTGTTTGCAAACACTCAAATGCTGCAAAACAAATGCCACCTCCTGCATGCAAATGAGAGCATTGCCTGGGAGATGGTGACCTTTGTTTTCCACACAGACCCCCGCAACTGGTGCCAGGATTATCTATACATCCCAAGGTGTGTTTCATCTGAAATGCAAAGCATTCCTTTACTGCATCTCTGCTTGGCTGGGAATCAAAGGAGTTTGTTTCCCTGTCCCTGAGAGCTCTTTGCTTGACTTTCACATCTTTAGAGGTGATTTACAATTTCTTCATTCACAGCATGGAGAGAGAAACAGGAATTCTGTGCTGTGAATGGTAGTCACTGTCCCCAGCAGTTGCTTCGTTATGGAATCATGAAATGGTTTGGGTGGGAAGGGACCTCAAAGCCCATCCAGACCCACCCCCCACCAAGGGCAGGGACACCTTCCACTAGCCCAGGTCACTCCAACCCCTGTCCGACCTGGCCTTGGACACTTCCAGGAATGGGGCAGCTACAGCTTCTCTGGGCAACCTGTGCCAGTACCTCACCACCCTCACAGTGAGCAATTTCTTCCCAATATCCCATCTCATCCTGCCCTCTGGCAGTGGGAAGCCATTCCCCCTTGTCCTGTCACTCCAGGCCCTTGTAAATAGTCTCTCTCCATCTTTACTGTCGGCTCCCTCAGGTCCTGGAAGGCCATAATCAGGTCACCCCAAAGCTTCTCTTCTTCAGGCTGAACAATCCCAACTCAGCCTTTCCTCATGGCAGAGGAACTCCATCCCTCTAATCAACTTAACACGCTGGAAGCAAAATAAATCCAAAGCATTAATGAGGAAATCAGAGAATTTGAAGGAATCAGCTGCAGGACATTCAGATTTCACATGAAAAGCAGCAGAATTATAGGAACATCACAGAGTAAATAGCACAGTGAAGGATCATTACAGGAGAATTAATTTAATGCTACATTACAGTACAGCTAATTTGACTACTGTAAATCTCCTTCTCTGCCTCCTTTTAGCTATTTAACAAAAAACAAGCAAAAAGTTGTGTATTGCTCTATGTCTTCCTACAGCTCCTGAAAACCTGAGTGCCACTGCAGTGTTTCATTCAAACATGACAAAAATACAATTTCTGCATCAAAGCAGGAACGATCCTCATCAGTCCTACTGCAGCCACCAAAAACTCAGTATTTCTGCTTCTTTTGACAAAGAAATCTTACAATATTTATGTTCTAGCAAAAAAAAATCTTCTTAAACAGTCAACTCCATGAATCCAGCCTTGTTCAGACATGATTGACACCTTCAGTGTCTCAATCATAAATAGATTGAAGCCACACAAATAACAGATGTAAATAGGAGCTTAATTCAATGGAAAAGTTGTCTAGAAACAGTTTTTGATAAATCTAAAGTTTTCTAGAAGAGTATCCAAGTGGCCTTGAGCTGATACCTCATAAGAACAGAAAACACAAACGGTGTTATTTTGCCTGGCTACCTTCTTATTTTTAAATGTTAACGATATCACTTTTTCTAAGCCCATTTTCTGAACCATTTGTAGTTTTTTGCACTTCGCAATGGTTACAATTCCCCCAATTTTTAACCTGAATTGCATGAAAAAACCACTGTCTTTTGCTGTTAAGCCTTAATTCTACCAGATTGTTAAATTACTCCATTTTATGCACAAAATATCCATCATGTTCCATGTCAAATCAAGCATTACCACAGCACATTATGCTTCTGTACACAACAGCAGAAGTGTTTATCCTGAGCAGCAACCAATCCATTACCTGATTTTTTTTCCGTGTACAGTTTGTCAAGTCTCTCAAATTAAGTTTTACATAAAATGTGCAATTTTTGCACAGCAGACCAAACAACTTGGCTGAAACATGGGTTTAATTAGAGCACTGCAGCATCTCCTCTGTGTGTGTGCAGGGTTCTTTTAATGAAAAACAAACCATAGCAGGGACTGGACACCTGATCCAAGGGCTTGCAGCAACCAGAGATAGTGGAAAGTGTCCCTGCCCATGGCAGCAGGGTGAATGATCTTTAAGGTCCCTTCCAACCCTTTGGGGACCTTCAGCTCAGACTGGAGTAAGTCTGGAAGCTTATCCATCTGCATTTTAAGCAGTTTATATACATGTAATCCATCCAGAAATTCACATCCAAACGTGCAACTAATTTCACCTAAGACAAAAATATTTCTTCTAAATATCAGAGTTTTGACACAAATACTCTTTTAATATCCAAACTTAAATTGACTGTAACTTGAATGACATGTGCCTGAGGTTCAAGAAAATTGTTGTCCTCAGTAAAAGGATAAAAAGCATTTAAGTTTTGGCAAAAAGTCCTTCAGCAAATGAATGGCAGGTCCAGAACAGAAAAACAGAATGACCAATTCTTCACCTCCCATCTCTGAAGACAGTGAAGGGTTTGGGCAGTTCTCAAGTCTTAGAAAACAATCATTTAAAAGATTTATCTGAGCAGTGCTCCATAATTCCAAACTGGAGAGTGTTAAGGGAAAAGCTACAAAAACATATTAAGGGATTAGAGAGAAGGGCTACAGAGCAAGATCTGCAAAGGTTGAAGCACTTAGTTTATCAAAGAGAGAGTGAAAGGGGCACTTTGATCACAGTTGGAGAAGCCAAAAAGGATAACAAAAAACTGCTGGAGCGAGCACTTCATCTAGGGAAAAACAGATATCAATTTCCAGGGGTTACAAGGGGAAAAGTGCCAGAATCACAGGGGAAAAAAGCAGCTCTTGAAGTAAAGGTGTGAATAATTAATGACTGAAGAAAATTACCAAAGGTTCTCGTGGTTGCTCCACTGCCGGAGGTCTTTAGCACAGGGCTGAGTGTTTCTCTGTGAGAAATGTTCCAGTTCAACTGGAGTTATTTGGCTTCAATTAGGTCAGAGGAATCCCACAGCCTTCACTGAACTCTTCACCCTACAAGGTCTCAACTTTGATGGACCTTAACAGAGAAGAGAACCTAAATTTCTATTAATTTCTTCTCATATCTATCAGAAAGTAAGAAGAAACACTCCAGGTGGAGAATATTTCCACCAAAAAAAAAAAAATGTTACAGCTAACAGTGCAAAGAGGCAGCAAATTTTCCTGCTGCTGCCGCCACAAGAGTTGTATTCCTCCCTTTTGAACAAATTCAGGGAGAAGCGCCTCGTGACAAATTTCTACCCCTCCAAATCCATCTCTGCTCTTTGCAGGCCAGAGACCAGAACTCATCCAGCCTAACTAACAAAGATAATTACCATGTTCAGAAACACATAGGTAGGCAAATTCTGCTGCTCTTCCACCACCTGTCTCCTCATCTTCTCCGCCTCCCCAAAGCACCTCTGCAGCACAAACTTCCTGGCTGGGATCTCCCTCACTTTGCTGAGCCTTTCTCCCAGTGGTGGCAACACAATTGGCCACCCTTAGCTCCATCCAACCCTAATTGTACTGCCCTTAATTGATTCATTAAGGCAATCACTGCTGTCAGCTCATGTGCTCAGTACAAACAGCAGCAAATTATTCAAAAGATGGGGTTTTTTTCCCCTCTGAGCAAATACTTTAATCAAGAGTTGTTGACTATTTTGGGTTCTCATTATCTGCATGGCATTTCTAAAATAAAAAGCAAGAACAAGCAACTTGTCATCAGTCAGTGACTTCTAAAATTTATCAGTTAAACAAGCAGTGGTGCTCCTGATTTATAGGAGAAAGGTTTTGGCCAAAGAGATGTTTCACGTACGGGCAAATCTGTTTGATATCCAACAACTTGTCAGTTTTCTAAACCTCTGCCAAAGGCTATTATTGATGGTAGAAGGCAAAACCAGCACAGAGAAGCCAAAATTTTTAACATATCACACCAGCCATAAAAAAAGTGCTATAAAAGAGTGAAAAATGCACAGACATTAATTTGACCTAAAATTAAAAGCAGCTTTTGCCCAAAACAGGATTTCATATGCCACATCTTAGCAGGTAGGTACAAAATTAGCACATAAAGTCATCATCTAGAATCACATGGACTTCTGTGACTCTTCACAGATCTGAAATCAATACATATAAATACATATAAATGTTTTTATGCTATATCATGAATTTGGCATCCTCTATCTCTGTTGAGGCCTGGAGCCCACAGAGCAAAGCAGTGAAGTGGTGCCACAGCACTTTAAACCAGAACAGATGTGAATAATCCCCATTATATGAGCTCTGTGTTCCTGGCAGCTGATGAACCATCAGCCAGGTCTCCAGTTGTGTGTCAGACTCCTCGTTTAAACCCCCACAAGAGATTCAGCCACTCCCAGAAAGGTCTGAAGTGACATCCTAAAAATTAGCAAATTCAAATAGTCGTGTGAGTGACTGTTCCCCCTCAAGAGGAAACATTCATTCTTTGCAGAATTAAGTCAATGCATTATTTATTTCTTCCTGTGGTTCTATTTGTGTTTTCTCCAAGTGGGATTCAGGGCAGGGAATGCTCCTAAAAGCCCGCCAAGACACTGTAATTTGTTGCAGGTGTTCATTGTTTTACACAGCTCCTTTTATACCACCCTTTGATTAGTCATGACAAGTTACCTCAGTGCAAAAGGTGACAGCCTTCGGTTCCTCAGGAAGCACTTCAATACAAATTTCCGATTAGTCTTGGCCTTGCAGGTGGCAGAACCAGCTGCAGAGGAAGCAGAAAGTGTTGTATCGCTTCAGGTAGATTCGTGTGCAGGTCCTTGGGGCTCCCCTGGATGTGTCGAGGATCAAGATGGTGGCAATGCCAAAGTCTCAGGCCATTCCATGCCTGGATGTCCCATGAAGGCTGTTCCTGCTGATCAGAAGAGCTCTGAGCATGATACCAGGACAGAGAGGGCTTGTCTGCTTTGACAAGGAACAAGTTTTTACGGTGAGGGTGGTAAAACACTGGCACAGAGAAGCTGTGGCTGCCGCATCCTTGGAAGTGTACAAGGCCAGGTTGGATGGGGCTTGGAGCAACCTGGGATAGGAGAAGGTTATCTTTCTGTTATGGGCAGAGGATGGAACAAGATAGGCTTTAAGGTCCCTTCCCACCCAAACCAGGCTGGGATCCTGCTCAGCCGTGGGGTTGGCAGAGGGCAAAGTGCCCATGGACATGGGGCAGGCAGGACACAGCCTATCCTTAATCACAGAGTCACAGCATATGCTGAATTGGAAGGGACCCACAAGGAGCATTGAGTCCAACCCTTAGCCCTGCACAGGACCATCCCCAAGAGTCACACCCTGTGCCTGAGAGCATCATCTAAATGCTCCTTGAGCTCTGGCAGCCTTGGTGCTGTGCCCACTGCCCTGGGGAGCCTGGTCAGTGCCCAACCACCCTCTGGGGGAAGAACCTTTTCCTGAGATCCAACGTAAACCTCCCCTGACACAAATTGAGGCCATTCCCTGGGGTCCTGTCCCTGGTCCCCACAGAGCAGAGCTCAGGGCCTGCCCCTCCTCTTCCCCTCCCCAGAAAGCTGCAACTGCAATGAGGTCTCCACTCAGTCTCCTCTTCTCCAGCCGAACAGACCAAATGCCCTCAGCCTCTCCCCACACAGCTCCACACGAGCAGAGCCGCACTTCCTGCTTTAAATGATGGTGTGTTTCCATTTTCCTAATTTTTGAGGCAACCTCCAGAGTCTGAGTGAGGGAGAGAAGAGTCAAGAGGGTGAGCAGGAAAGTGTTGCAGTAGAGAGGGATGAAATGAAGGTTGAGAGAGATGGCCCCAGGTGACAGATTGGCTGTCCCAGAACTGATGATAGTTTTGCTACAAATCATCAGAGCTCCTGCCTTGAAGATGGATTGTCCAATTCATCTTTGTGGGAGCACCATGGAGACACCAGGAGAAGAAGGGAAGTGGACAGGACAGCCAGATGTGGGGCCAGGATGGGAAACAACAGCTCAGCCCTGCTGGCACCCTTGTATGCCAAACAGTGCTGGTAAATTGGCGCTTTCTACCACCAAATTATCATCCCTTCACATCTAATGAGCTGATAATATGAGGGAAATTAATTACAGCAAAACCAGGGCAATTCTAACAGATAACCCAGTGGTGCCGCTGTTTGTGCTGGCTCGGAGGGACAGACTGGCTGGTCATTCTGGTCCTGCCTACAGCAACATTCCTTTGCCTTTTAAGGCAATTTCTTGGTTTTTAGGGTTATCTGTGAAGCAAACAGAACTAAACCCTATTAACTCTATGCCTGACACACGGTTTATAAAAGATCCTGAAAGCCTCATCCCTTCATGTGAAGTGCTCCCTCAGGAAGAGCTGTAAGTCATGTCATTATTATAAATGAAAATATCAAGCCTTAAAGGATATTTAACACTGTTCATGTTGTTCAAACGAAGAACAAAGCAGCAAAGCTTTGTTTAAACTTTCTTCCTCAGTATAAACCAAAGAAACCCCCATATTAGCACCGGGACCAGGATATTGTTATGGAACAGCAACAAGACACAAGCCAAAGGTAGATCTAGCCGCGTACCCAGCTTTTAGCACTAAACAATTAGGGAAGGAAGAACAGGGGAAATTAGCACAGAGGGAATTCTTCAGCATCCTAAATTTTGCAGCACAGTGGATTGTCACATAACTCTGCTTTCTTTGCCAGTTAAAAACTGTAATCCTTTGGGTGATCAATGGATTAAGTTTCCCCTTCTTGCACAGGATCAGCAATTAATTAGCAGGTTCACAGTCACCATGGCCTTTTCTTGGAATAATTAAAAAAAAAAGTATAATGCCACTTTAGGAATTAGAGCTTAAGATGTTTTACTTAGGGAAAACTGTTGAAACTTGATTTAAATAGTGAAAATTAAGCAGATTCTGAAAAGAGGAGATTTGCCATAAGCCTTTGAAAAAAATAAAGAAGAATTAGACAATATGATTCATATGGACATTCAAACCTCTTTCACAGAACACTGTGAGAATGCACCATAAAACAAAGTTTCAGAGGGCAAAATGAAGCTGTGATGGGGTTGGAATCCAGTTAAGACAAAAAAATGAGTAGGAGTGAAGAGCTGACATTCAACAGGAAAATAGAGCTGTTTTCCAGAGCAGGTACTTGCACTTAATATACGATTGGTTTGGGAAACCACTTTAGGGATAAATGCATGTCTAAGCAGAGGTAATACATCTATTTGCCTTGTCAGATCCACTTGTCAGACATGAACTTTCTCTGCTTCTCTTTGACGAAGACAGGTCTTTCACTTTTATGACCACTGAAAGAGAGAAGAAAGCTTATTTTTATGAAGTTTTCTAACCAAATAAAATCAGCAAACTGGGCCACAGCACAGATTTGTGTGTTACTTCCAAGCCTAAGCAGAAAGGCCACGTTGAAATAGTCCAGCTCTTCGGAATTAGATATTAGGAAGGAATTCTTCCCTGTCAGAGTGGGGAGGTCCTGGCACAAGGTGCCCAGAGCTGTGGCTGCCCCATCCCTGGAAGTGTCCAAGGCCAGGTTGGACAGGTCTTGGAGCAACTTGGGATAGTGGAAGGTGTCCCTGCCCATGGCAGGGGGTGGAACTGGATGATCTTGAAGGTGCCTTCCCACCCAAACCATTCCATGATTCTCAGTTGTTACCAAGATTCCAGACCTCCTAAGATTTGTCTTCCTTGAAGCAGCACATGAGACTAATTTGCTGCAATGATGTTTTTAGGCTGTGATAAATAAGCCAGATTTAAAGTAGATGTTCAACCTCCAGGAAAAAAAACACTAAAGTTGGTTGAGGGAAGTGACATCAGTGGCACAGGAGGAGACAACCTGCACCTTGAGTTAGGAATGGGCAAAGGGCCATCACAATCTGTTTTTCCCATATATTTGACTCTTTGGAGAGAACTTTGGGGCCATCAGAGATTATTAAACTATTATATTACTGATAGTAATGAGAAGAGTTAAAAAAAGGCTTTTTAGGGTAAACAGAAAGTCTAATAATTAATACCTGAATCCCACCAACGCTGTCAAACTCATGACACTCTGCATCACTTTTACCTCCTCACGCCTTTCTCCTCAAACCTTTAAGCAGGGAAAATGTAGCTCTTAGAAGGTTTTTAGATATGATTTGATAGAAGCAGCCCTGGACACGTGTGACATCAGTCAGTTCTGTCAGGTTTGCAAGAGGAGCAGCTCTGCCAGTGCTGCTTTGTGAATCGATGCCACGTTTGGTGCTGAGAAAGGCCCTTGTCCTGCAGCCATAACTCATCAGATGAAAACCTCTGGTAGGAACAAAATGAAATTTACACCTGGAAGGCATATTTGAAACCTCTCCCTTCAACAGGGCAAAGATTATCTGTGCAGAAGCATTATCTGAAGCAGGAAAATCTGTTCTGCTGACAGACAATATTTCAAATAATAACAAGATCCTGAATGGGGCCCTTTTTTCTGGGAGAACATTGGAATGTCTTCCTGTTACAGACTCACTACCACAGCCCAGCTTCACTCAACCAGACATGTATTTACTCAGCCATGTGAAAAACTAATAGGTGTCATAGGAATGACTTTTCAGGAGTGCCATGGAAAAATAAATAAACCAAAACACATGTCACACAGACAGCTCAGACTTTACATTGCAACAGTTCATTTCTGTCTGGTTTTGCAGCTGCTGCATTCTCTGCTTTACTTGTGTATTTCTGAGACCTGCCTTTTACAGCAGGAACTGTCCCAAGGAACCCTCATTAGGAATTACTGGGTGCATGAATATGTCTTAGAGCCCCAGGTTTCATTTAGAACAAGTTTTTCTTTATATACATATTTTTTAAAATCCTAATGTCTAGGACTTAGAAGAAATAGCCCTGAAAACTCTTTGAATCCCTCTTGAGCTTTTCTTCCCATGTATCTCATCAGAGTTTTAGGTTTTGAACATGCTCAAGGTTTGGCGCTTAAGAAGCAGCTACATGGAAGACCTATTCCAGCCATCTGACACTTCCATGGAACATTTTGTCATCCTCTTTCCTCCCCTCCTCTCCACCAGAGCCACCTTGGAGATCCCTCCAGTCCAGCCATGCCTTGCAGAGTTTGTACAAACCAACACACTCACCCAACCTTGAATTCTCAAGATTCCCAAGGATAACTTCTGATTTCAAAAGCCTGAAAAGAAAACAGAGCAGCAATGATGGCGTTCTGAGAACCAGGAGAGCTGCACTGAGATGGGGCTGCCCCACCCCTGGAAGTGTTCGAGGCCAGGTTGGATGGGGCTTGGAGTGACCTGGGATAGTGGAAGGTGGCCCTGTCCATGGCAGGGGGTAGGGCTGGATGGGCTTTAAGGTCCCTTCCAACCCAAGTCAGTCTGGGATCCTGGGAAAACTGGTTTCAGCAAGTTATGGGCTTTAAAACAATGAATTCTCAGAGAGAAATATGTTGTGCAAGGAAGTGCTCAAGACAGGCAGTTTTGCAGGGCACAAATTCATAATTCATTCAGAATTTGCTCCAGCCACAGGTCCTGGAATCCAAGAGTGGATCTGGACTGGAAAAAAGGAAGAGCCAGGAGAGCTTGGGCTGTTGGGCATTCACATCTCCTCTGCAGTGTTTATGCTATTGCCTGGCAAATCCCTTGGAAGTCACAGGAGCCACAGTCCCTCCAGCACAGCCTGGCACTTGTTTGCTCATCAGGAGAAGGTGACAGCACCACACACACACAAAAAGCCCAAATCCCATCACTTATCCAAGGATAGTCAGTGGTGACCTCAAGGAGTCAACACCCACAGCATAGGTTACAGCCAGTCCTAGAACCAGCTCTGGAGTGCCAAGAATTGCCAGGATTCCCTGATATTTTCATCCCAGACTCTTCAGATCAATATACTTCAGTACGAAAAAGGCCTCCCCTCTCCCACCAGTCCCCCAAAACATAACTAGCCTATGTCATGGAAAAACTCAGCCAAACAAGGACCTAGTGATTCTATTTTCCACTTCCATCAACAATGCAAGTTCAGTTTGCAGCATCTAAAATGGTAAAAATAACAATAATAATAATACAGGAAGCACCAGAACTGACATTTTAAAAGATTTGATTGATGTTAAAGCCCATGGGGAAAAAAACATGGAGCTTCAGAAGAGGTAGGAATGCTACTCACTAAAATAAAGACCTTGAGACTGAAGGGTCTTAATCCTAGGAAATAAAAAGGAGGGGGAAAAAAGAAAATAAAAATATGAAAATGATTTCTTGGACTTTTGTTCCTACAGAACAAAAATAACCCAACCCAACAACAAAAAAATAAATGTAATGCTATTGAGGCTGCAGTTTCAAAGTCCTAAAAGCCATAATGCATTCTGGTTAGAAAACAAATTTTCTCTCCAGTATTACAGGATTTAAGAGCAGCAGATTTTGTCACTGGATTTAACATGATGAATCAGGTAAATTGGAGGCTGAATCATCATTATATCCCCAGGCATCTGCAGTGAAATAGGAAGGAAAGGAAAATAAGAAATTAGAGAAGCACCTAAAGAATGTTCAGGAAATCAAAGGAACACACAATGTGAAGTGAAAATCACACCATTTTTTAGGGATGGGGGGCAGGGGGCTGGGAGCTAAAAAGAGATACAAGAGAGGGGTTTCTGAGCCTTCTTCCAGAGCTGAGGCTAAAACTGGACCACCACAAAGTCAACCCAAGAAAAACTGGAAGAACAGGAAGAATCTTGGTGTAAGCGATTACACAGTTGTAACAAACTGAAATCTCCTGAAATTATGAAGAATGAATCTGAAATAACTCCACCAGCAGCTGGACCAATAACCACGTCCCCAAGTGCCACATCTATATGTCTTCTAAACGCCTTCAGGGATGGGGACTCCACCCCTGCCCTGGGCACCTGTCCCAGGGTTGAACAACTCTTCCCATAAAGGAATTGTTCCCAGTATCCAACCTGAACTTGCCCTGGCATAGCTTGAGGCTGTTTCCTCTCATCCTGTCCCTTGTTCCCTGGGAGCAAAGCCCAGCCCCACCTGGCTCCCCGCTCCAGTCAGGGAGTTGCAGAGAGCCAGAAGGTCCCCCTTGAGCCTCCTTTTCTCCAGGCTGAGCCCCCCCAGCTCCCTCAGCCACCCCAAGTGCTCCAGACCCTTCTCAGCTTCGTTCCCTTCCCTGGACACACAAAGTGTCTAAAACTTGGAAGTGGCAGACGGCAGCAAGGTCCCAGGTAGATTCTGGTTTAGCTCTGACTCACTTCAAAAGTGCTTTGATATTTACTTGACAGTCATTTCAACTTCTTGCCTTTGGAATTTGTTATCTGCATTTTAGATCTGGATGTCCCCGATCCACCCAAAATCTTGCGCAGGGAATAGCACAGAAGGGACTGCCAGAGACTCTCTGTGGGGAGAAGTCCAAGGGTTCCTTGCATGCACCTGCAGCCACAGTTACCTGGGCCCGCCCCTGGGGAGAACACGGAGCATCAGCTTCAAAGGTGCCAGTCCCCAATTCCAGAGATCTAAGAGCCAAAGCACAGCTACTCTGAAACTTAAAACAAGGGAAATGTAGCTCTGTGAATTTACATAACAGAGAGAGAGTGGGAAGAAAACTTGCTCAGATCTTGTCTGTGTCAAAACAGAGTTCAGCGAGACAGTGAAAATGTGATCTGAGATTGTGGTGTGGAAGGGAGAAAAACATGCTGGAACTTGAGCAGAGCTCTCTCACTTTGGGCACCCAAACACCACAATATAGGAAAGATATGAAGCCATTAGAGAGTGTCCAAAGGATGGCAATGAAGATTGGGAAAGGCCTTGAGGGGAAGCCGTGTGAGGACACTGAGGGCACTTGGTCTGTTCAGATGGAGGAGACTGAGGGGAGACCTCATAGGAGTTACAACTTCCTCAGGAGGGGCAGAGGAGGGGCAGGCCCTGAGCTCTGCTTTGTGGGGACCAGGGACAGGACCCCAGGGAATGGCCTCAAGTTTTGTCAGGGGAGGTTTAGGTTGGATATTAGAAAAAGGTTCTTCCCCCAGAGGGTGGTTGGGCACTGACCAGGCTCCCCAGGGCAGTGGGCACAGCACCAAGGCTGCCAGAGCTCAAGGAGAGTTTGGATGATGCTCTCAGGCACAGGGTGTGACTCTTGGGGATGGTCCTGTGCAGAGTCAGGAGTTGGACTTGAATGCTCCTTGTGGGTCCCTTCCAACTCAGCATATTCTGTGATCCTGTGACAGGCAGAGAGGGGACATGTCCTCAGCCCCCAGGTAACACTGCACATGTTCATGGCCAAGCAGCAAAAACACCAAAGCACTTTGGTTTAAAACTTCTCCTGAGCAGCCTTTCAACCTTCAACCAAACATCAGCTTATTAGCAATAGGTCAAAGCCACATGGTATTTAACACTGGATTAAATATCATTCTCATTCTCAGCAGGGAGCTAGGATATTAACATATGTCTTGTCATGTATTTTCCCCTCCTGTTACATCCAATTAATTATACCTCTTTCCAAAGTCTTTCCTGAGATCTTATGGGAAAAGAAAACCCATGTCAGCAGGGAGAGGTTGAGCCTCAGGAGAGAGACAGCAGCAGGGGGAAAAACAGCTTTTCCCTCTTCCCAAAGCTCTGCCCACTGTGAGGTTGCAGGGAAACCAGGGCAAGCATTTTCTCTTGGTTCAACACACCTTTAGCTTTCATAAAGATTTCATTGACTGCGAGACTTCATTACTATTAATTAATACAGGCTGAAAACCATAGGTTGATTCATCCAGATTGGTGTCCATCACAGGCTAACAAAACATAGAATAGAATCAGAAATCCCAGAATGGCTGGGGTTTGAAGGGACCTCAAAGCCCATCCAGTCCCACCCCCTGCCATGGGCAGGGACATCTTCCACTATCCCAAGTTGCTCCAAGCCCCATCCAACCTGGCTTTGAACACTTGCAGGGATGGGACAGCCACAACTTCTCTGGGCAACTTGTACCAGGGCCTCCTCACTCTCACAGGGAAAAATTTCTCCCCAGTATCCCATCTAAATCTCCCCTCCTTCAGCTTCTGGATCATTCTGCATTTTTCTCGATAGTTGGACTATTCTGCTGGTAATTCAAAAGCCTCAGAAGCACACACATATTCACAAATTCACATCTGACCCTGCCCTCTGGCAGTGGGAAGCCATTCCCCCTTGTCCTGTAACTCCAGGCCCATGCAAACAGTCTCTCTCTGTGTTTCTTGTCGGCTCCTTCAGGCACTGGAAGGCCACAATCAGGCCACCCCAAAGCTTCTCTTCTCCAGGCTGATCAATCCCAGTTCTCTCAGCCTTTCCTCACAGCAGAGCTGTTCCATCCCTCTGATCATCTTGGTGCCTCCTCTGGACTTGCTCCAGCAGCTCCATGTCCTCCACCACCTGGAGGCAGGTGGGGTCTCACCAGAGGGGGCAGAGGGGAAGAATCCCCCTCTCCCCTGCTGCTCACACTGTGGGATCAGCCCATAAAACATGATAACGATCTATGGATATCATGACAGTGAAAACAAAATGCCTGTAGGCACTTCCACTTCTAACTGGCAAAACTAAATACCTAAATTTCCCAGTTTCTCATCTTTGCCACTTCTTTTTCCATTTTGAAATAAATATTCTTCACTTGGTGACAGGATATTCCAAAGCCTTTAAAGCAAAACAAAGTGCTCGAACATTCCTCTTGCACAGAAACATTCCATCTCTTTCACATTACACTGAAAGCATTTGGGCAAATATTTCGATGTTAGAAACATTGATTTTTCTTCTACAAAGTCAGAGATGTTGTGGCTGCAGCAGCTGCTGTTCACTGATGACACATTAATAGTCAACTTGAGCAGAAGTTACAACCTCAGGTTTTAAGGTGCAAGAGCCTCTTAACCAGAACTTGTTGAATGATTATTTATTGTCATGCTACCTATAGAAAGAGATCTGCATGTTCAGTAACAGCTGAGGGGAGCTTGGTAGAGCAGATATAAATACTCCATGGATTATCCCAAGAGCATTTGGAGCTAGAGATGTTTGTTTTCACACTGAAATGGTAAATACAGAGACAGAAGTCAAACTGCATCCGTGAGACACAAAAAAATATTTCAAATAAATCTTTAAGGTCCCTCCCAACCCAAACCACCAGACAAACATTTCCCATGAACAACTGGGATTTCACCCAGGAAAGTGTTTTCTAGAAACAAAGTATTTGTGCAGTTTGCAATGGGACATTATACCCCAGTAGACTGTCAAATGCCAGAGTCCCAGAGAGATAAAAGTGAAGTGTAGGTCATTGGGAAGCTATTACATGTTTTTTTCAAGCGGCCTTTGACAGAGCCAAGAGGTGCTCAGAGGTGAATAGAGGAGGCAAGAGGGGATCTTTTAGCCCATAATACAGCAGTCAAAATAATAGTGAAATTCATACATGCAAGAGGCTGCATACTATACCAAGCCTATAACAACCCAACCTCTCTCTAGGTTTCAAAACCCTCCAAGACTGTTAAAGTTCCCTTTTAATTTTGCCTGCAAACCCCCCTGGAAGGTCTCTGGTTCTATTAATGGCTCTCATTTATCATTTTAGCCCAGAACCCCTTTCTATCAGCTCTGTGATCAGCAAGTAAATGATCCTGACAAAACATCTTTGGGTTTTATGGCTTTCTAATCATTTAGTTATTATGGAGTTCTGGTTGCAGTGATAACTCTGTGATTTACAAGTTGTTCTTCTGGTTAGAAGATTTAATATTTATGGTGGTGTGCTTGTATACACACAGAGAATTTTAGATAGGTGCATGTGTTTTATGGAGGAATGTCACCTGCTAAAAATGAACTTTTGCTTAAGAATCCCAGGATCACTGAAGTTGGAAAAGACCTCCAAGATCATAAAGCCCAAACTTTGACCAATCCCCACCTTGTCACCCAGCCCAGAGTATTGAGTGCCATGTCCAGTCATTCCTTGGACAACTCCAGGGATGGGGACTCCACCACCTTCCTGGGCAGCCCCTTCCAATGCCTGACAACCCTTTCTGTGAAGAAGTTCTTCCTGAATTAATCAATAGGAAATTAATTCCATTGGGACAATCAGCCTTCCTTACCCAGGAGTCCCAAGGATGCCTGTGGATCAAGGACAGGCACAGTGATCTTTTACAGACAAATGTGTCTCCTGCCATTTCAGGCCCTAAAATCAAGTTATTGCTAAAAATGTAAGTCTGAAGATCAGAGGTCAAACTCTAATGATTGGACCAAAGCAGTCAGTGACACCTGGGGACACGACCTGGTGGTGAACAAGGTGGTGGTGCTGGTTGATGGTTGGATTTAATGACCTTAACTTTCATTTCCAAGCTTAATGACTCTGATTCAATGATCCCATAATCACTATTTATTTATACCTGTGCGTCCAATCAAGCTGTTTGCTGGGGAAGGAGCCTCTGGTTGCTCGTGTTGCCCAGACCTGGAGAATTTGGGTGCCAGTGTGATGCCACAAACCCTCCGATGGGCTCAGCTCGGTGTGGCAGTGACCACTTTGCAGCATCTCCATGATGGGCACAGACTCTGCAGTGCTGTGGGAAAACCACACAATGGTTTGGGGGATAAAAGAAAAACTGTGACAAAGCCATCAGAGAGTCAAACCCGTGCCCAGCCTGCCTCCCATCGGGTGCTTCTGATCATATATCCAAGAGGCACTGGTGGGATCTATATTATCTATGACAACTTTGACTGCTACAAAGATATATAATCTCATCTAAAGATGGCTCACTTACAGAGAAAGGGATCCCATAGGAGGGGAAAATGTATTTTGGGTTGCGGCAGAATTATTTTAGGGGTCACCGATACAATTTGTTGGCACCGAGAACTAAAGTTTTCATTGAGCAAATGGTTCTGATTCCCAAACCCAGACTCTGCACCACTGAAAATATCTATTAAATACTGTTTGTTATCCTGCATTTTATTAATTATACAAATACTGGAGACAACCTAGAGCCCTTTTTCACCTTTTTTTAATGGCAGTAAAACTTTAAGGACTAGCAATAAACCTGGGAAATGCTGCCTGTTCACACAGGGGGATCCATGGCTCTCATGTACCTTCTCCTGGGGGATCCTCTTCTGACTGGTGCCAGTAAGAAATGGGAATAAGCAGCATTTTTGGCCCCTCTATGGCTACTCTGGATCTCAGCCTCTGCTCAGGTCCCTACTAGAAAGAAGATGAAAATTCACTGATGTGCTCAGATACATCAAATTTCTTGGCAACCAAGAGATTTTGAGCCATGGGGAAACTTAGGATCCCCCAAGAAAGTTTCTTTAAATTAAACCTCGGCTTGCAGTGAGTTCTCCCCTCCTCACTGTTTCCTACACTGACTTCCAAGATCTCTTTTTGCTTCTACATTCCCATTCCTGCCCAAACAGCTTCTTCTGATCGAGAGAATCTTTTTCCTGAGCTCTGTCTTTTCCAGAGAGCAATTTTATTTTTCACTCACATTTCCTAATTTCCTCTGTATTCAAAGTCTTGTGTTTCATTCCATGATCTCTGATTTTAAATAATTCCTTCTCTAACTCAATCTAGAGAGATAACCCACTGGAGAAGCCGTTTCCATGGCAGCTCCAGAGCAGAGAGGCTTAAGACAGGGAGAAAATTGCTGCTGGAACTTCTTTAATGTCACTACTCGAGTTTCCAGGGGTTTTTTTAAGTTCTAAAACAGGAAAAACACTGTTGTGATCCCAACACCGATTTCTTACGTGATGCTTTCATGAGGGAGATTAATGTAGATGCTCACAGAGCTTTGCTCTGTCTGAAAGTCAAGATTAATTACTCCTCTAAGGCAACCACATGTGAGGAGTCCGTCAGCATCGATGCTCCAATGGCTCTTGGGTGGGAAGACACTGACAGATTTTCCTGGATATTCTCTGTTTAATGGCTTAAGTAGCAGCAAATACTAAGAATTATGTAGATTTATGATGTATTTTGCTACAGAGAACACCAGCCCTGAAAACCAGGAGCCTCCTGGTGCTGCACAGCAGGAAGAGCTGCTCCTGGGAATGTGCTGTGGGACGGATTATTTAAAAATAAAAGTTTGTTTATTCATTAAAAATAAATCTTACACATGGAGTAGGAATATAAATGGTATTAACTTGTGATGCAAACTATTCTCAAAACTTTCTGTCAGCAGTGTTAGTTTTATGACGTCCTGGGAGCTGAGGGGCAGCAAAAAGTGAAATGTTGGGCTGGTTCTCATTTTGAAAAAAAAAAAAAAAAGGAAAAAAGCAAATCTCTGTGGAACCACATCCTGTGCCACATCTGCAGCTCCAGGGCTGATCTTTATCAACAACACAGCCGTGGACAACCTCCTCCTGAGGGGAGCAGAGCAGGTGTCCCGGTTGTATCCATGTGGGCAGAGTCCAGGCTGGGGTCTCAGGGACATCAGAGCACGTGGGCACCAAAGTCAGCCTGGGGGACACGACTTTGAGCCTGGCCCAAGTCAGGGATGCACATAGACCCCCTGTCACCTTCCTGCTGTGGTGGTACCACCACCCTTCAGAGCACATCCCGCCTGAGCAGAAGGTACCAGGGAAGTGAATTAACACACTGGGCTAAAAAAAATTAATTCATAGATCCAGGAGAGGGATAAAAATAGACTTAAAAAGAATCAATCCTCTGTGTCTTTGATGACATTGGAACACTTCACTTCAACACATCCAAGAAGTCTCCTCTAGTGAGGAAATTCCCCCTCTGGACACCCTTTGGCTCACTTGGAACTTCCAGCCAACCATGAACTTCGAGACAGACATTTTGTGTGAGGCGTTAGGAATCTCTGATCCCATCCCAAAATTCCCTGATGGTCTCCCAGCAGGTCAGGGATGTGGGTTCCATGGGGGGACATCGCCATGGGCTGGCCTGGCAGGGACTGCAGGAGATTGTGTAACAAAATGGGCTTGAGCTGCACCACTGTTATTGGAAAGATAATAACTTTTTCCACAAATTGTCCTGAAATTAGGAAGTTTAGGAAATTAGGGATAAAACCAGCTGTCCTAGTAAACAAATCTCTTATAGAAAAAGTAAAAAAAAACCAACAACAACATAACTTTCTTTTCATTAATAAACTTTCATGGAAGCCTTATTACTGCAGACTATTACAATTTCAAGGCTTATATCTAAAACTTCTCTAAGGGAGATAAATATCCCATTAAACCATTCCTACATCCCTGAGCTCCTGCATTTTAAAGTCACCCTGGAGGTCAGAGCTCACAGAATTCTCTCTGCAACTTCTACTCTCTTATGAACCTCTCTATCAAAAAAAGTCTTTCTAGTACAGGTTGTTGTGGCTTCAACACAGACTCCAAATTTTGGCAGAAAAGATCTTACAGAAGAAATTTGGAGAAGCAGAAGTGGCTGTTTGTTGCAGACAGGGTGACACTGTATTTTTTAATGTGAATCTTGCTATAGTTTCATGTTCATCAGAAAATCCCACACTCGTTTGGGTTGGAAGGGACCTTAAAGGCCACCCAGTCCCACCCCCTGCCATGGGCAGGGACATCTTCCACTATCCCAGGTTGCTCCAAGCCCTGTCCAGCCTGGCCTTGGACACTTCCAGGGACACTTGGACACTTCCCAGCTGTCCCAGCCAATTCCTCAGATGCTGCAGGGCAGGATGAGGGGACCTGCAGCATCCCAGAGAAGCTGCTGTTGGACAGACCATCAGGGATGGTGTGTGATGCCAGGAGCCCCCCATGTTCCAGAGACAACAAAGGTTCTTCTGTTACCCCTCAGCACATCCTCAGTTCTGCAGGAACCCAGATTTTCATCTACATTTATCCACAGCTCAGCCAAGATCCCAGAAGTGCATCTTGTTTAAACACACTTCCCTTCTTCGAAGAGCCTCAGAATTTAATTTTGCTCTTCATTCAGAGCAACACAGACATGATCCCCGGGGATTCATTAGTGGCACAGAGGAAGCTTTTCCAGCACCCGGTGCTGCAGGAGGCGGATGGGGAATTTATTTTCCAGTCCTGCCCGAGGTCCACTGGCACCATCTCATCCAAATGCAGAGCTGTGCTTGTAAGGATTAGATTCTGGGGATTAGACTTTGTTTGTATTTACTCTTGCTTTATAAATTCAAAAAGTCATTTGAAATCCTAAAATGATTCACTATTAATTGCTATTACATTTTTCTCTATCACCAGGTAGAAAATTTCTTATCACCAGATGACACAGATTGCTATGTTTTTGGGGTTTTTTTTAAGTTTTTTTTCTTTTTTTCCAGGATTAGTTTCTCATGGAATTTACAGTGACAGTGTCATAACACACATTTTTGGGTGCACCATGGGTGTCCCTTGCACCAGTGTGGCACCGATGGACCTTGTCCCTTCCACCCCTGTAGGCCACACAACAGAGCAAACCCTTCCCATCTCATCCTTCTTCATCCTGAATTCACAGAATCCCAGAATCGTTTGGGTTGGGAGAGACCTTAAAGCTCATCTACTCCTGCCATGGGCAGGGACACCTTCCACTATCCCAGGTTGCTCCAAGCCCCATCCAGCCCGGCCTTGGACACTTCCAGGGATGGGGCAGCCACAACTTCTCCTAGCATCCTCTGCCAAGGCCTCACCATTTGCCTTAAGTGCTGTGGTTTTGGTGTGAGGGGCATAAATACTCCACATCAGCTGCAGAAAAAATGAATACAGAACATCTCAATCATGATTAATCTTATAATTAAAATCCACCAACAAATCTGCTAAAAATCTGAAGGCATCTACACCCCAGATGTGCAGGCCAGAAGCCTGGATGTGCCCACCTCTCACTAGCAGTCCCTTGGTGGGGGAAGCCACCCAAATGCCCCTTCCATCCAAGCCATGCCCTTCTCCGGGCTCTGGACCCTGATGTGCAGAGGCAGGAAGGACACAAGGATATTTGGCTGGTTAACCCCCCATCCAACCCCCACAGCATTTTGGCAGGGACAGGGTTCCCACACCTACACTTCACATGCTTGAAAGCAGTTGGCAGTGCCCACGCACATCACGATTTAAATATTCCTCCATTAATAATTCATACTCCCATGCCAGGAGCACCCCATGTCATCCCAGCAAAGATTATTTTTGAGGACAGAAAGCTCAGCTCTCACTCGGCATATTGGCAGCAATTAAATCTCTTACCACCGGCACTTATTTTACATTTCTTACCTCAGGAAATTACCTTTTTGACCAAAGGACCACCTGCTGCCTCCTCAGATGGCCCTAAAATGGAACTGAGAACATAATATTTAACTCATTAAGTCATAAACCATAATCTGTGTCAATTATTTGTATTTCCCAACACCCAGGTCCCCATCATTCAGGGACATGTCCAGGTGGGTTTGAGCATCTGCAAGGATGGAGATCTTGCAACATCTGAGCATCCACCCTTGGCTTTCTGAGCTGAAAATCCTTAAAGGAACCACAGGTGGTTCCAAGGACTGAATGGATTCACCCTCCACAGCAAATTGTGGGATGTGGCATCACCCCCCAACATCCCACCACCACATCAGCTCCATTACTAAAGGACTCCAAATCTCCATGGTTTTTTTAATAGTGCTAAAATCCTGACATTTCTGTGCCTACATCCCAACTTTGACTTATCCCTGGAACCAGACTCTGTATTTCCAACCCAAATTAAACAAAGATTTGACAGGTATTCATCTCCCAGAGCACAGCTTCCAAATTTTCTGTTTTCCATTAACCTCTTTCCCATGATCAACACTGAACATTTTATTGGTGCACAGGCTCTGATGTTCCTCTTTATTTATTTTCTAGCTCTAAATCATTCTTTCTGTACTTCCACAACTCAGAAATAACAGGAAGCATATGCTGGTTTCTGGTTTTCCCTTCAATTTTCAAATTACTTCTAAATTGTGACCTTGACTACCAAGATTTTGCCTACAGCAAGGTTTTATTGCCATGTTATCAACTCCAGAAAATAAACCCCTCACATTATAAAAGGAAACAGACCTTTAATTAACTGTAATGATAGTTCTGGGTACCATTATCACACATTTTAGCTACAATAAAAAGCTTTTAAGGGAGTTGACAGCAAGTTCAGCCCTTATTTCTCCCTCCTTCTCAGCACCCAAGCTGAAGGAAGAAGGAAAGCTCTGAGCTCCCTCTGTAAATGGAAAATTTGGAACATCTCAGGCACTTGAGCAGTGTTGGAGCCACACAAGCTCCAGAACTGGTGAAATGAGATGGACATCTCTCTGGAAGAACCTCTAGGAGACATGGAAGAGTTTGTCCAAAGGACTAAAAAGAAAATCTCCATGACAAGCATTTCCCTCCCTACCCTGAAGACGAAACAGCTTTGGGAAGAGCAACCCCCGACAAGCTCCTCCCCAGTTCACATTTAATTGTGTTTTCTCTTCCATCTTTGGCAAAAATCCCATTTTTTAACCTCCTGACTCTGTGGAACAAAAGGCTGGGGAAGAAACCCCTCTAACACCATCCGAGTTGCAACCTCAGGTGGAACAGGCAAACCAGAAAAACCTCCTCATTAAAAAACATCCTGACTCTGAGATTTTTGGA
Organism: Cephalopterus ornatus; assembly: GCA_013396775.1. Lineage (NCBI taxonomy): Eukaryota > Metazoa > Chordata > Aves > Passeriformes > Cotingidae > Cephalopterus > Cephalopterus ornatus. Next base: position 1,037,092 of record VZRE01008965.1, read on the forward strand.
TTTTCACATAATCCCTGAATCCCAGACTGGTTTGGCTCGGGAAGGACCTTAAAGCTCATCCATTTCCACCCACTGCCATGGCCAGGGATACTTTCTACTAGACCAGGTTGCTTCAAGCCCTGTCCAATCTGAGCAGATAATTTGGGCAGTGGGAATTTTTTGCCACTGGTTTTTGGCTTTTTAAATACCCACCCACAGCAGGATTGGGAAGGGATCCCTGCAGGTCACTCAGTCCAACCCAATTCCTTGGTTGTACAGCAGAAATTTCTTCAAAGTTCTTCCTGCAGAGAATAACAGCTTTTATCCACTTTGACATTAAAAGATATACAATCATTACTTATTTTGATTATATCCAACTGCATCCCAGGGCTCTGGGTACCATCCCACCTCTTCCCACCTCCATGGCTTTTCCAGGCACTGTTCAGCAGTCCTTAATCCACTTAAACATAGGAAAATCCAAATTTGCCCCGACGGCAAAGCATTTCCTGAATCTCCTATTCCATCACCGAGATGGTTAATATGCAAATTAGAACTTGTACCAACGTTTTTGCAGCTACAATTCCATGGCAGGAAAGGTATTTCCATGCTGAACCCAACTGGTGGGATGGGAATTGCAGCTCAGTCTCAACATTTAATTGGACACAGTAAATTTAATGAATAAAAAGGACTAAAAAGGCACCACAACAGCAACATTTAGCACATAAAAATTAGCATCCTGTGGAAAGAGAAACTGCTGGGAAGGGCTCTGTTAATGGAAAAATGTTCACAAATGAGCCAGTGGAACAGCAGAGGCCAAAGGAGACATCAAGGAAAATAAAACAAGTGTTTAGCTTTGTGTCTCATTATCTGCACTTAGGATAAACCAGGAGTATTTGCAGGCACAAGGGAACTAAACCTTCATTTGGAGACCACATAATCTGCAGGGTCATGGACTGAACCTCATCTGGAGCCACAGCATCTGCAGTTATCCTGGGGGGCTGATAAGGGCCCCCAGGTTTGGGGTTCCTGCCTGGTGGGACCCCCCTGCCCTGCTTATGTCTCCAAGGATTGCACCTTGCTGAGGCCATTTTTCCACATCTTGGTCCCAATGCATGGTTTAAAACTTAAGAATTTAATGGCCTAATCTATTAAATCCAATCTTGGTTCAAACTAATTTCTTCACCTGCTCTGGCCCACAGCTGAGCAGTTTTTCACTGAGAAATAATGGGAAAAGACCAAGGGAGAGGGAAGAAAGCCAAAAAGTCTGGTCTTCCCTTTCTCGTGTTTTCCTGGCTTCTCCATCACAGGAGGAGGCCCAGGAGATTCCTCTTTTCATCAAGATTTGAGACTCCCAAGGTGCAGTCAGATCTTCCAGTGAGTATATTCTGGCTGAGATTGTTTCTAAATTCTTGATGCCCCATCCCTGGAAGTGTCCAAGGCCAGGTTGGACAGGGCTTGGAGCAACCTGGGATAGTGGAAGGTGTCCCTGCCCATGGCAGGGAGTGGGACCGGATGAGCTCTAAGGTACCTCCTAACCCAAACCAGTCTGGGACTCCATGAATCCATAATTCCATGAATTTATTAAAAGTTGCTCCAGAAGACACACTGACCTCAAAAAACACCTCTTATCCTTATATCCCCATTTTCTGTCATTTTGCTGGTTTGCATAGAAGGAAAATTGCCCTTGCAGGTGATAATTAAAGCCACAAAACAAGGAACCAGCACTTACTGAAACCAACTCTTACTGATGCCACCAACTTCCTGCTCCCTGGTAATTTGTCTTTTTAATTTAAAGAAACTGTGGTTTAGAATATTGATGTATTCCTCAAATCTACCTTTGTTTTCCAAGGTTGCTCCATGCCAAGTCACTATTGTTACTTCTGTACTTTTGTAATCAACTGATGAAATAATCTCCCCAATAAATCCAGTCACTGGAGGCATTTTGGCCTGAATTGCCTTGGTGGTCCCAAGATGTCACACCCCGTTCTTTGCCACGTGACAGGACACAGGTTATGAGACCCTCCCCTTTCAGAGCTGATCGCTCTGTTATTGCTGCCATCAGGGGAAGAAATATCAGCCACAATTTATTTTCTCGATCTGCATCAAAACCTTCCAAAACAGAAAGAAAGAAATTAGATTTTCAGCACTCCGAGCTCGCTCCGATGTCGATAAGGAGCAAACCCCTGCTAGTCTGGAAATGAATGTTTTCATTCTCCAGCAACCCCAGCACCTCAGCTGGGAAAAATAACAGCTGCATTAATATAAAATACACTACTTGACCAGAAGGAAAGCATTTCAATATTCTGCAGGGAAGCCTCTCGAAGGGCATACTGTGATAAAATATAGATATGGTTAAAAACGAACTGTGCTTTAATATGTTAACCAGGAACAGGCAAATCAATGACAGCAATTGCAGGTTGCAACCAGGAGAAAGAGCCCTGGTTGGGTGAACATCCAGAATGTACTGCCTCATGCTCCCAGAGCTTGATTAGGGGGTTTTTATGTGCTGGGTTTGAGGAGATACAAGACATAGAATTTCAAATGGATGGTGAGAATCCAGAGCTGTGCTGGCTCTTTGATCAGATTCTCTTAACTCGTAGTAACTCAATTTTTAAAGGTAAAAGCACCACTCCAGGCCACAAACACTTATTTTTGTCATCTTTTTAACTTAATGCCACCTCATTTTACCACTTTTCACAACTGCACATGTTTAGATGCTATTTTTCATATCTTGGACTCAGTGATGTTAGAGGTCTTTCCCAACTTAACCCGTTCTGTGATTCTCTTTTTTTATTATTATTTTGATCAGTTAAAGAGTTTATAAATATTTGCCTTTTAAATTCAGAATGGCAAAACATTTTCATCTTGAGTACATCTAAGGTATTTCATTGCAACACAGAAATTATCAGTTGCCTTCCATCTTTCTGAGCCCTGTCACTTAAAGCAAAGAGGTGTTTCTCATGGGAACATTGACTGTCCTCCTGGTGCACGGAATCACGGAATCATGGAATCACAGACTGGTTTGGCTTGGTAGGACCTTAAAGTTCCACCCCCTGCCATGGGCAGGGACATCTTCCACAATCCCAGGTTGCTCCAAGCCCTGTCCAACCTGGCCTTGAGATGGGATGGGGCAGCCACAAGGTCGAAGGAATCTCAGCCAGGATAGACTCAATGAAAGATTTGGCTTTCTGGGGTTTTTTTTGATTTTCATCTTTCTATTTATCCTGTGTACTCTTGTCTTTCTTTTTGTCATGCCATTTGTGTAATCCCAACTCCCTCCTTGTTTTCAAAAGGTCTAAGTCAAATCTGAAGTACTACACCATTCAAGCATCCCTTCAGTAAATCTTCTTGGCAATTAAGAAACAATGATCCTCAGGTGAATACTCGCCTGAGAACTCCCCATCTTAGCCAGAACTGCAGAATCAGCTAAGATTAGATTTCCTAAAATACTCTTGCTTGGTTTTCAAAGGGGAAAATAGTCCAGAATGGAAATTTCTAAAGGAAATTCCCCAAAGTCGCCTGCTTGTAGGAGAGGACCAATTTCCAGACTTCAGTGGTTCAGTCCAAGTGACAGATCTGGGACATCAATATGGGCAATTACTGCCTGACGTGTTCCTCCTCTTTACAGTGCAACCCCCTCACAGAAGAGCTCATGTGTGTCTTTTTTGCTCAAACTTCTCATTAAAATCCTGAATTCTCTCTGTGACTGACAGTCACAGTTCTGCTTGTCCTGCTGACCCCACTTGCACTGAGCAACCAGAGATTCTGCCTTTCCCTTCTCTAAGGTAAAATCAAACCATTACAGACACTCTGGAGAGCCTGATCTGAACCACGGACACCTCCAAGTGCCTGATCATCCCCACCAAGGTCAATGTCATGCATTTACCAACAGTTTTATGGCTGAAGGTGTCCCCAGCAGTGCAGCACCAGGAACACAGTTTCACACTCTTAATCCTCTACTTTTTAGCGAAGTCATTTAATGGTTACTTTCTCCACAGGTACCTTTTTCCCCAGAGACTCAACTCTTGAATTCACTGTCCATTCAAACCAAATTCTTGATTCAAGGCTTTCTTCTTGAGTTGATCTGTCCAGCTGAGTGATGCTTCTTTCCCACCTGCCTATGGTAGGAGCAATAAGACGATCAAGTGTCAGCAGAGAGGTAAATCTGTGGTACGTCATCTGCTTTTCTATAGTTTCACCCAGTTTAATAATAAAGAGAAGAATTAAAAGGTGACCCAATAGTCCCTGGTGGTTCCCCAGAAACTACGAAGTATAAAGTAAATTAAAAGTAATTTTAAATACCTAAGCAATAGCAAAGCACGTTCTGAGGAGAGTTGTCATAGAATCTCAGGCTGGTTTGGGTTGGAAGGGACCATAAAACTCATCCAGTCCCACTCCCTGCCATGGGCAGGGACATCTTCCACTATCCCAGGATGCTCCAAGCCCTGTCCAACCTGGCCTTGGACACTTCCAGTTACTCTGGGTAACAATGAAAGCAACAAAGATGGATTTATAAAGTAAGAGCCCTCAGATCTCACCTGCTTCTCCTACAGCATCACTTCCCAGAGCTTTTTGTTGCACAATCTTGCCACTACCCACAAGCCTATGAATCAAACATAATTAGCTTTATTCTGAAATTAAACAGGTGCTTTTCAGTTTATTACTTCCTGGCCTCCCCCTCAATGGAATCTGATGTAGGAGAGGTTTGATTTATTCTGTGCTCAGGAATTATTCCCCTACAATAACCCCAATACAAAGTGATCTGTTGGAGGCTGTGTTACCATCCAGGCTCCTCAGCATCTGCCTGATCCACGTATCCAGGCCCTTGGAGAGGTAAATAATTGATAGGAAACGACGCATTTTTCATCTTCACAGCTTCTTTAAATCCTTTTTTAATGTACATCAGAGCATTCCTAGGACACCACAGTGCTAAAGGAGGTAAGTTTTGTTCAGGCAAGTCAATAATCAGCAGTATGGCAAAAAAATAGATCACTCTGGATATTTAATGGATATTTAGCAACATGGCCAAAGCTGATTACTATTATTATATTTTCCAGAATTACTATTGACGAAGAGAAAATTGAGTATTAGGTCCATTGGCCAAATCAGGAAATTACTTGCAAAGCCCTTTATTGAGGGCAACTCTACTGTCAAGTAGCGCCCAGCATGAGTACCAAGATACACAAGGGATACAGCAAAAACAGGTCCTCTGGTTTGGGGGCAATATTGAGGTTCTGGAAGACACTTAAAAACATGCAAAACTGAAAAAAAAAAAAAAAGAAGTCATAAATGGTAAGATATTCTTTTCCTGCTTTCCTATTCCCTTTCTCCTCTGATGTTCTAGTCTTTGGTTACTCAGTATTAGGAAAAATACAAAATAAAATCAAAGCATAAAAGAACAACAAAGAACCAAAGAAACCCCACCAACAGAAAAAGTAAATGAAAAATAATGAAAAATAATAAAAGCAATGAAAAATAAGTTAGAAAGGTAAAAGAAAAGGTGAGAGAAGAGCGAAGGCCACGTGGGAGAGAAACAGAAAGAAAGGGCTGATCAGTGGTAGTTTTAAGAAGAAAAAGAACAGCAGTGTTGTATAAAGGATCAACCAGACTCTCGGCACTTCTGATCAACATCCCCTTCAGAGAGACTTCAGAAAAGTCCTGCCATTAGTAATTCACTGTGTGCTCTGCAGGAAACCTAATTACAGCCACTGCTCCAGAGCAAAGGCTCTCTCCTCCCACCATCTCTGAACCTCCCCCTCCACATGCAACAGCACTTTTTCCAGAGCTCAGTGCACGTGGGGGGATTTACACCCCACCCACGGCAGATTCCTGTGCCCTTGGAGTGCACATGAATCAGCTCAACTCTCTTCACTCTTCTCTTGCATCAACAGTAAGAATTTTATACCTGTAAAACTGATAAAATCTAATTGTGGGGGGAAAAAAACCACCTGCATCACAAAAAACACATTCACAGGTTGGAAGGGACCACTGAGGTCACCCAGCCCAACCTCCCTGTTCAGGGTGGGTCATCCCAGAGCATGTTACTGAGGGTTTTGTCCAGAGGGCTTTGGGATTTCTCCAGGGAAGGAGATCCCACAACCTCCTGGGGCAACCTGGCTTCTGGGATGATAATCAGCAGCCATGATTTGAATCCCACCTTTCCATCCCAATGCACACCTTGCCAATTACCCTGATCTCATACACCTTTGTCATCACAGTTCCTCAGGACCTTCTCCTGCTTCTGTTTTCATTTGTCTTCCACTTCAGTGTTTTTCCCCAAGTTTTCCCTGCTGCTGTGAGGCACATCACAGGCTGCTGGAGAGCCCCAGGATCAAGCTGACAAGAGGAATGTTGCCTCTGGATTGCTGCTTTGAATTGCTGGGGTCTGACACACCACCACTGTTGTTCAGGAGCTGCTCAACTCTCATCCAAGGATTTATAGCCCAGTAGGTATTCCCTGCACATGCATTTCCCACTGCTTTTTGCTGTTTCTGAGCAGAATGGATGCACAAGGGTAAAATCCCTTTTGACAAATCCCCAACCCTGCCTGCCTGGCCCCGGTTACAGCCACACTCTCCTCCCACAGCCCTTCCAGAGCTCCCTGGTGAGGGGGAGGAGGAGGATTCACGTACAGGTGAGGATGTCATTTCTTATTACTCTGCCCTTCTCCTCCCAGATAATTAAGATGCCTTGTCCCTAAAGGTCCGGAGATCCTTAGCAGCCTCCAAGGAAGACCCTGAGAGCAGAAATAAATGAGCAGGGGTTGAACACCCAAAGTCTTTGAACTCATTGCTATGGATTCTCCCATCATTCCCACCTGACACTCAGTTCCTTCACTCACCTATCCCGAGCCTTCAGAAAGTCTATCAGGAGGAATTTCTTCCAGGAAAGGGCGTTCAGGCACTGGAAGGGGCTGCCCAGGGAGGTGGTGAAGTTCCCATCCCTGGAGGTGTCCAAGGAAGGTCTGGATGTGGCACTCAGTGCTCTGGGCTGGGTGACAAGGTGGGGATGGGGCACAGGATGGGTTTGATGATCTTGGAGGTCTCTTCCAACCTCAGTGATTCTGGGATTCTTATATCAGGAATTAAGTGCATGGATCTCAGGAACTGCAGAGGCTCCTCATGACATTTTCCCTCGACACAGAAACAATGTCATTCTCCACTAGAAATTAAAATCAATTAAGGGCCAGCAGAGCGTGAGGCATTTTTGTGTGCTCTTGAATTTAGAGGGCTCAGTCCTTCTGAGCAGAAATGAAAAATAAATACAACTGGAATTAAATCTCTCAGGTTATTAGACAAATGAGATTTCTCTCTCTGCTGCAGCTTCTCTGGCCTTTCATCCAGCCCTGTTAAAGCCAGCAGCACATCCTGCATGCCTGATGGGAAGTCCCCCTGCTCAGAGCAAACCTGAACCATGGAGAGGGAAAGTCAGTGATCAGGTCTAGCTTGCAATATTCCTTGGATTTCTGTGCTCTACCGCAAGGCCTAATCACGTGTTTTCAACCCAGATGAGAAATTACACATTTATCAGCTGTATGAATCAGAGCTCCCATGGATAATCTATTTTGTTCCCACCACATATCTTCATTCTAAATAAGAAACTGCTCATCAGTCCCCCTTTAAAATCAGATCTGCTGCTCTCTGTGCTGGAGGAAGAAGACAGATCACTCCTAATGGGGTCTCGTATCCTGTTACAAATGCCCCAGGAGAAGGGAAGAGAACAGAGAGATGTGTAACCAAAGAACGTGTGGAGGAGGTTCACTGAGTTGAAAAGAATCACAGAGAGACTTCATGATTTATGAAATGAGTGTAAGGCAAAAGAAGAAAGTTAAGCCATTAGATGAAGATCCATCTAGTTAAGACATATTTTAATTTATTTTTCCTGTCTCCTAATGATTGGGAATAGCTAAGGAGCCTTAGATATGGGTGACATGTCCCTCCAGCCAGGAAAAAAGGATGGGAAGGAAATGCAAAAGAGAAAGAGTTGGAATCCAAACACAGTGGGGTGAAGCGCTTAGGGAGAACACCAGTTAAACCAGTGGTACCAATTAAAGGCAGAGCAAGGATGACACTGACATCTCCAGGTGCCTTTATCCACCCACCTTTACAGTGTGAATGCAGTCAAAGAGGGTGAACTCAGGCCATTCAAAAGCCAGAGGTAAACTCACTTATTTTAGTAACTATTCCAACATATGTTTGAGGTTCAGAACTGAAGAGATCAGGATTTTTTTCTGTTTGTTTCTTTTTTTTTCCTCCAGCTTTTCTGTTGTTCTACAGTTTCCATCAAATCATAGAATATCCTGAGTGGAAAGGGACCCACAAAGATCATCAGTTGAAACCAAACTCTTGCCTATGCCTGGTCCTGCAAGGTAAAAAATACATTTGAATCCCACCTGTGCCTGAAACTCCAAAGAGTAGCAGGGCTGGTGCTGAGGGAAGGGTCCTCTCCCAGGGGGAGGCACGAGAGGGACCCCATGGCCAAAGGGAGGCTGCACCTCAAGGCAGCAATAATTAGGAGCAAAACCAAAAGGAAACACAATCAAAGCTGACCCTCAAGAATCAAGCCTGGAAAAAAAACAGGTGACTTTCAAGGCTGACTAAAAATAGTTTGCTCAGATTTCTTTGTAATGCCTTCAAAGATGGGAAATGACAGAAGAAATGAGAAATCAGAGTGACTATGCTCAAACCACAGCCCAGTGAGGTCAGAGGGGACTGTGGAGATCCCCCAGACCAAATCAATCAGCACAGTAATATTTCCTTCCACACCTCAGGTGAACAGGTATTTACTCTCTCCCTTATAATAACACTCCCACTTTTGGACTATAACCCCAAACTGATTATTCCCCTCCCTCTTTTCCCAGTCCAGGCACAATCTGCCTCCCTTTTACACATTCCCCGAGGATGATGGCAGCTCTGTTTGCTCCAGCAATTTAACTTCTTCAGTTCTATTT
>VZRE01008966.1:0-268864 GCA_013396775.1 Cephalopterus ornatus
TGGGCACACTGCTGGCTCATGTTCATGTTCATGTATAAATGTTTAGATAGGCTATGTTACAATTTTTCAGAGATAAGATCGGTTTTACTTCCATTATTTTATTCATTGTAACAAAAGTAATTTATTTACCGCACTCTAAAGGATAGTCAACTCTAAATCATACTATGAAGAACAGTCTCTTCTAAAGCGACTATCAGCTCTTATTCTTCCCCAGTGGGACTGAAAACAGAGCTGAGCTCCAGTTTTGGCCACTCTGAGAAAGACTGGAAGGCAACCTCACAGTTCAGGAAACCGCTGTGCTCCCTATGTTTATCTCAATTAGGACTAAATTCACATGTGCTTGCAGCTCAGCATCACACCGAAGTTAAAACCCAACACCTCACAGAAAAAGAACTAACAAGGTATAAATAATGTGTCTCCTAGTTAACTCCACTCCTGAACATGTTGGACACACCTATAGGTGCAATTCCGTGGCCTGAAAGTACAACATACATCTTAAACTGCTTCATAGTGCCATGTTGTGGAAAGTGGTCAGCATATCAAATTGTGATTTCTTCCTGGGAAGGTCCTGGCGCTGTGTGCAGCTGCTGTAGGTAGACTGTCATGCTCATCAAACGCTGGGATAAGGTACTGGATGCACAGCATGTCATTTACACACCACACCATGCTTTAGACTGCTCTTGGCCTGTGCTCCACTGAACAGTACAGACACAGATTTTGACAACACAAGTCACTGCTGATTGATCACTCCGGAAGGAGTCCTTTTTTGTGCAAAGAACCATTTTTGCAAAAATGGACCATTCATTTCGAATCTATGATTTCTGAATGCCTAACCACTGAACCTCATTATCACATCTGAGATGGAGGAGGAGGAGAGGACAATGTACACATACTTGCAAAAATTAAGGAAGTGGATGAGAGAAGCAAAAGAGTGTTTGCACAGGAGGCAAGGTACAGGGATGCAGGAAACTCTGTGTATTTGTGGAGATATGAAGGCACAGGTATATGTTCAGGTATACAAATTAAAGAAAGCCATAAAGAACAAAAGCCAGAAGCTTTTAAAATAGAGAAGGAAGTGAAAAACTAGCTTGGCAAAATGCAGGATCTCTCAATCCAGTTAAAAGGGATAGCTTGCACTGGCACCTTTGTGCAGTGAGAATGGAATTAGAATGCACTGTTGAATCAAACAATGCTAAAAAGTTGATGAAAGATGCTTTTGATTTGAAAACACTGAAATTATCAGTGGTCACACTGTGTTTGATTTTTCATGTTCTTTTGTGCTTAGGAACACCATTTTTCAGCTTGGGAGAACCAGAGAAACTCCTTGAAAAACCATGCTAAAGTGAAAGGTGGGACAAAGGTACATGTCTATGATTAGAGTAAAATACCCTACAGAGATGTCGAAAGTTTTCTTAAAAATGCATTATTACCCCCAAAACTAATAAATAAGCTTTGTAGCACTCCAAACAGATCAAGTCAGAAATGTGCAAAAAGGTTCTGAAAGGACTCAGTGTTAACAGCAAATTCCTCAAATGAGGACTGAAGAATTTGTGATTCCTCACAAATGAATGACAAAATTTATCAATGATGTGGTGTACAGAAGCAACATTTTCACATTACTTTTTTGACTAAATTTTATGTTTCCTTACATAAGTTTTCAGCATTTGTATTCTTTTCATTTCAATAGATATTTTTCCCTCTTGGTGATTCTACGCTTTCTGGTATTTGAGATAAATGAGAATGGAGAAGAACAGCCCACTTGCCTGCAGTGGAATAGGAATTTTCGTCTTTTCTAAGGCAAATAAAGTTTAAGTAAAATTGAAATCTCTTTTTGCCTCAGATCCCAGATGACTTTTTTAAATGATTTTGATCTGTTCTTATTTTAGGTTCTAAAACACTTGAATAACTTCCTTTTTCTGCCTACCAGCCTAAAACAAGCATTTGTTTTAGACTTGAAACTAGGTCAGAAACTGACAAAATACAGTGATAGGGCTTCTTTTTTAACAGCGCCAACTCGAAAACTTTTTAGCTTCTGGGGATCCCTCTTTGCTGAGGGCTACTGCAAAGGCACCTGTATTTCCATCTCCTGTGTGGGGTGGTGCTGGGCATGGTGCCAGTGTATGATCCCCTGCCATCCTTGCTGAGTGTAAGAGGAAAACAACCCAGAGGTTACAGAGGGGATATTTGGTCAGGATCTGGAAAGCATGGAAGAGCTTCCCTGCAGAAGTGCAGCCCCCATCCCTGCAGTATTTCCAGCAGGCAGCAAATGAGGAAAATACTGGGAATTCCGAAAGAATATCTAATCAAACCTCTCCACTCCCTCAAATTAATCTTTCCGCATGTATCTACCTCAGACCAAGCCTGCTTCTAAATCACCTATTCACACTTCTCCCTTCACCATCTCTAAAGGGATTCCTTGCCCCTGTGAATGTTAGTGGAGATCAAACTACAAATCATCACAACTATTTCAGACTTCATTCATTTGCCAACTTTCTTCAACTTTGGGCTGCTTCTCAAAGTAAACCCCTTTAGACACTGCTGGATGAAGAATTTTGCAGTACTATGTTCACCAAAGTGATTAGGCTATCTGTGATATCTTTTTCTACAAAATTGTTCATTTTAAAGGATTTTAATACATCGAGTTACAGTTTACTCAAAATATTTTTAAATCTAAAAGCCTATCATAATTCTTGACTGCAGCTGGTGAATTACAATAATTAATCAGCTGGTCGCTTCTCATGTTTAATGGATTAGCAATAAAAAAGTTGTAGTATTTCAGATTTTTTTTAAGTTATGCCTACATGAGCAAATACCTGAGGCCTTAGTGTCTCCTAATATCTTAAGAACAACTACTTGCTGTGTGAAAATAGCATTTTACCAATGGCTCTTCCATTAAAGCAACCTTCTGCCTTGTTAATGTCATGATCTTATTTTAAGATCTTGACATTGTTACAGCATGTTACTGCAAAAGAAAATCTTTGATGTTTTTAAATACCAGAGGAATAAATACATATTTCTAGTGGTAACTTATGATTCAAAATTTTTTTCTCCTTATAAGAACTTGACCTCTCCATAAGACATATGCAAATATAAAAAGAACTTCACTCAGTGCTACCCAAAATTCCAGTAATTGGAATGTTTCATCTCTTCTAAAAGTAATTTATTTAATGCTTTGAGATATTCTGATTGTCTAAGACAATACTATAGTATGTGTGGTATGTACATACTAATTATTTTCCCTGAATACAGGAAAATACACCGCTTTTGAAGGTTAGCATTTCCTTGAACATATTAATTACCTCCAAACCCACAGCCTTCAAGGTTATTGTAATTTGTAGCATTTAAAATTGTATGTCCGTTACAAAAGCATGCCTATTTGTTTGCTTGTTTTCACTGATGTTTCTGGCAGAAAGTATGATAATTTTCATAATTTCATTCTAGCATGCAATCACACGTAGGCCATTTTGAATGTCATGTGTCAAATGTCTAATAATCTGATCCAATGTATGTTGAAACTAATAGGAAGACCCTTATTCATTTCACTGAATGTTAAACACGACCTCATATGTAAAACACGAGTAAAACCCATTTTTATATTTGCAGAATATGAAAGTTTGAAATACATGGTGAATTGCAACTATGAAATTATTTGATCTCATCCTGTTTTTCCACCATCTCTTCATTAAGCTATGCACAAAAGTCTTAACAGAACAAAGAGGAGGTAGAGGACAACCCTTATGCAGCTTAGAAATAAGATCTCCCTTTTCTTGGCTATTTCATGTGGCTGTATGCAATTCAGATTTTAATGTGAAGTTCTGCTGTCTGTCTTGGTATTGTATGTCTGTGACCTCGAGCAATTAAGAGGTATCACATAGCTACTGTGCATTGGAAAGATATGAGAGGCCATTAGAAAGAAACAAAATACATACTGTTGTAATTCTCTGAAATGTGATGCTCTTGCTACATTAAAAATGAAGAAAAAATCAAAACCAGATCCAGAAATAATCAGAATGCTGTGAGGAACAGGAGAAGATTACCAGCTACCAATACTGCACCACTACAGTATTTTGAAGTCTGTTCTGAGTTATTCACACACAGCCTCAACAATGTTTTTGTTAAATAATTGTAAAACTGCAAATGATTTCAAGAAAGGCTGATTCAGGTCTTCCTTTCCTGAGGAATACTGGCCCATTATTTTCTGTGGGTTCCTACAGCAACTACCACTTTGTTTTGTACATTGACTATTCTAGCTGAGTGACTTGAGGACAATTCAAAGTTGCAGGAGTAAAACCTTAATGTACATATCTGTTTCTGAATAACATTTCTAAATTATCTTACACAATTTGGTAAGCTAGGACAGGAAAGGACAAATCAACACATTTCACACAATGCAGTTCAAGGAGTGGTAGGTCAGAATAGAGAAAAATCAGGATAATTTCCAGGATTTTTGTCAGTTTGCAGAGCTATATATGACTAAACAATATCAAAACCAATGCTAACATCTATATTGAATGGTGATACTGCTTATCCACCAAGTCTGGGACACTTTTTCTGCTAAAGGCTGCAAAATTGAAAGTAAAAGACAAGACCGAAATGTCACAGTAGAGGAGAAACCTTGCAACCGGATGTGTAGCAAACTTAGAACAAAGTTGTATAAGAATCACCAGTGCTGAGATCTGCTTTGAACCTATATCAGTAGGGCAGAAAGTCCTCAACTCTCCAGTACAGAGATTACTAACTTGATCCTTATACAGAGTTTTTATTCTATTTGGTACCAAACTATATTCCTTCTTGTATCATATGTAGAAACAGTTTATTGAGATGAAAAATGGCCTCCTTCAGACAACTGTAGTTTCATTTACTTCAATTAATTCCTATCAGTAAAATCCATAACACACAGCTTTGTTTTCAAATTAACTAATTAAAACATATAACATCATCTTTGTGGTTTGGGGTTTTTTTTATAAATATACATAATTTGTGCTTCTTTAGCTATTGCTTTTCCTTCATATATTAATAAGTCTGAATATTAATTGAAACACATCATTGAACAGTTAAACTACATTGGTTTCCTTTGAGAAGATGCCAATATTAACAGTAATTTACAGTCCTTTTAAGTGCTTTTCAGTTTTTGGTTTTAGATAGTTCTTTTTCTGCTTTTCAGGAAATGGAGATACGGTGTGACATTTAAGAATTGAACTTCCAGAACTTTACAGGAGTCTCTTTTTTGGTATGTTAATCCCCACATAAATGCTGTAACATTCAGGCTGCAATCAATAAATGAACATCTTTGTTGCAAATATAAACACTGTTGATCATCCCAACTATTTGACCATTTTTCATCAGTACCCTCAGCACATTCCACATGGCTTCTTCATATCCAGGTTCATCACAGTAAATAAGTAACAGCTCTCAGAAGAGAATATGCATAGGCATTTTGATCAATGCTGCTCACAGTCTCCAGCTGTCCCTACTACCTGAGTAAGAGAGAAGAAATCTCTTTAGTCTTGTGTGGATTAAGGAAAGTAAAATTTAATTACTGTTTAGAAATGCCAATGCCTTCCACATGCCAATTGCCAGCAAACAGTTTATTGATAAAGATGACTATCCATACTCTAGCAATCTTGCGTGAGTTCTCATCCACTGGAAAGGAAGCTGGTGGTCTGTGTGTTAGAAAAGCAAGATTTATAACTATTTTGACTCTTTCAACCAAATTTGAAGTTTGAATAAAATACAATAAAACTTTAAGCTAGTCAGTGTGAACACAACAGCAAATCAGAACTCATTTTGGAAATCTGTGGCTAGGCTTTTATTGAAACAAATTGCTGAAGACTGAAGTTGATTAGAAATTAGGAAATGAACAACATAAATTTTTAGAAAAACAAATTTAAGGCTTCCTTACAGATGTCACCCAGCTGATAAAACATTTGCAACACCTTAAAGAATATTTTTAACACCTTACCTTCCTTGGTTTTTGTTTGTTTTACTTCTCAAATGCCATGAATAAATAGTGGCTCATTTTTAAAGCTTGCTATTTAAATCAGTGACAGTATTTTCACCCGTATCAATGAATTGCAAGTTGGGCAGAAGCAAGTTAGAACTGAGCTTTTAGCATAAAGCCAGCTTTCATTTTTACTAGGGCTAGTTTTAACTAGACATCTAGATACTTGTCGTATTTGTAAATGAAGCATGGAGGCTTCCCAAACATTTGATTTCAAGTACAGGCATTTGCTTTTTTACCTTAAGCTATGTCTTTCTAGGCTGCTTAAAATATTTAAATGCTAGACTGCCTTTCAAATACAGATTTTCCACTTTTTCCAGGCATAACAGGATGTGCAGAAACAAAATGTACCTCTTTGAGAGGATAGAGCAGAAACCGGCTTACAGAATATGACTGGTAAGAAAAGCAAAGCTACAGTCTTCTGAGAATCTTAGGGTGTCTGTAAGGGTCCTCTTTATAGTAAAACAGAAAATTCCCTTAAAAACATTTTGGTAAAATAAGAGTTCAATTGAAAGTCATTACCTTTAAAGATCATGTTGTTGAAAAAAGAATTTGAAAAGTAAGAAAGCATGAAATTAATCTACAGTTAACCTCGGAAAAAAAGCCTTTTAAAACAAAGACATTAACCCTGATAGAGCTAAGTAATACCACCAACAGATGAACATTTTGACCAGACTGCAGTGGGACAATGTGGGAAAGATTTTAGAACTGCAACTCAGTTTTACACGTCCTCTAGATCCACAGACTACATTACATGGTTCAGTGCCAAATGGATAGCTATAGCTGTGAGCTATTGAGTACAGATGATTGCGATGATACATTTCTCTGAGACCTTCTTATCTGAAACAGATAAGACAAGAATTGCACTATTTATCTGAACTGCAGAATGTGAGGTGTTTATTATTGCTTATCTTAACTTCAGGCCCATAAATCCACTGTCTTATATGTCAATACTTATATTGCAACTTTCCCACTCAGGTGTCTTAATTCACACATGGCCTCCTGCAAAAACTATCCTCATGCTTCCAAAATAGGTCTAATATGAACAAAGTTACCTCTTACACCTAACATCTGCTCACCTCTACCTACTTGGTGTATAATATATACTACAATAAAAATATTGTTATAATATTGTAATTCCTGGTTCAATTGCAACCAAGTATGTCAAACAACAGTGATTCATCGTTCCTCTTAATTCCAAACTTTCAAGCCACCCATTTATAATTTCTACTTTCATGATGATGTACAAGTCCTTAAGGATATTTTCCTAAAGATAAGAATTGGTAGCTGGGAATCTGATATGGGTGTTAATGACTGGAAGGTATAACATAATGCTGGAAAGGGTTAATGCTGTCTAATTTACCAAGTGACCTCCAGATATCGTCACTTTGGCCCAGCTGAAGTGACTGATGACTGGAGAGAAGAGGTTAGTAAATATCTCCTAGGTATTTGTGTACAGCATCCTTGCTTACACCCTTTCAAACATCTCCAGAGAGAGGTTGATTTATTGTACAGCTTCAAAAGAGACTTGACAAACTCTTAATCAAGGGATCTTGTACTAGCACAATAACATTAATGCCAGTGTCACCTTTCTCCACTATTCTCTTTCTATCCTGTGGATTTAAGTGTTCTAGAAACTTTTTCCGTAACTGAATATGGGTATAAAGCAGCAAGCCTGAAGAAAAATACTGCCTGAATGCATCAAAGAAATAAATTACTCTGACTGAGAATTTTTGGATCAACAACTATTTCCCACTTAAGTTCTTTCTTGAAAAATTATTAGATAGAGGTAAACCATGCACTTTTCCAAAATCCCTCAACCCCCACCCCACTTAAACAAAGAAACGTAAATAAGATTTTGAGAGTAGGAGAAAAAAGTCCATGACACTTATGGGAGTTCAACAGATTTAGGTGAAGAAGCTCGTCTAGGAATCCTTGCCCAACATTAGAGAACCGCAAACAAGCTTTTGTTACATGCATTATGGATCTGCTTTTCTCCAATACTGTAAGGTCTGTCCAAGCAAATGCAACGGAGTGTACTTCCTTGGTAAGAGCAATGGTCACTGTTCACTGTTCCGAAACTGCTCTGAAAACATTCATAGAATTCTTAATACATATTCTGAATATATGAATATCTATCATCCAGAAAGATTTCTGCATCTTACAAGATGTTCACATTAGAAAATAAATTCTAAATTGTGAGAGTCAACATGTTTTGCTGGAAATCAACACAGCCATGCCTGATTGCACCATCAAGCAGTTTGTTGACATTGAGACATGATACTACTACCTTTATAACCAAACACACTAAATAAAAAGAGAAGAAAAGGGCAACGTGATCTAGTAGAGTTATATTTAGATCTACTAAGGAACATTTATGTTCTGATATCTTGTACAAAGGATCTAGATATTTTTAAATTCATACAATATTGTTATTTCACATACGTTCATGTATGTATAAGCACATAAGGTTTCAAATCCAGGCACTGAGGTGATTGTCAGTGTTTGCTTATGAAAACTTGTTTCTGTTAAATGCAATGAGACAGAAAGAGAATCAGTTCGGTTACAAAGTAAACTGGTCTGTACTTTCAAAAGCCCTTGATAATTTTAAAACCTAGGACCCGTGTTTCAAGGACATATCACTAACTACTGAAGCAGAATGAAGCATTCTCATTGTGAAGAAAATTTCATGGTAAAAATAGCCTTTGAGTAAGTCACACAACATTAGCAGAATAATTAGTCTTTGACAATTGTCAAGGACAATTCAGAATAACTTATTTTAGAGGCAGGCTTTTTTTCTTAAATCCAGTAAGCAGAGGTATAGAATGACCTGTAAGGTACAGCATTTATTTTTCTCATATTGTAACTGAAATCACCCATATGTTCAGCTATTTGAAAGCTTCCACAAATAGAGTATGTTATATTTACAGTGAGAATCTTGAAGCTCATTGTCAACCACCACAATGCAGAAGGTTTAACTATAATGCATTTCTTACACTGACACACACTCACATCTCCCCCTTCCTGTGATAACACCTTGGCTATGTTGGCAGAGCCTGTATCCTTGCTTCCCAAAACTCTCTGAATACATTGTGTATATTAAAAAATCTATTATAGGTGAGTCACACAGACTGTATCAAATCTGAAGGTTAAACTACAGCTGACTTTGCTATGCTAGACTGCCAGGTGCTTTAAGCAGAAACATCCCTTTGGATGTTAGAGATTATTCCATCTGGGAATACAAAGAAGTAGCAGATGCTCTCCAGTACTTCAGAGGGGTATTCTGTTTGAGGTCATTCACTGCAAAATCAGGCGCCGTCTTGTGCTGAAAGTTATGAAAAGGTTTCCCTGCCTTCTGAATCAGTACCTTCATAATGATGAAAATACACAAACACCCACCACACAAAGGACATCAATACTTCCTGCCAAGGACATTCCAAAGTCTAGTTTGGCCTCTCTGGGTTTCTTGTATTTTTCCCTGAAAGAAATGATAATGCACAAATACAGCATTTCTGCTGTAACCTCAAGAGGGATGAGTCTGTCTGCCCTTAGGCTTTACTTTGGGACAACTTGTAGAGACTAGATGAGAAATTAGGCGAAAAAATGTGATTTTCTCAAAAAACTACTGGCTTATTGGAAAGAATATCACGACTTTTCTCCAACACATTCCCTGTATCCTGGCACTCCACTGGAGAAGGGCAATGCCACATGTTCTTTTTTCCTCCACATTTTTCAAGAGTTTAGAAACAATATCTTATACTATGTGTCCCCACAGCCTCAAAGACAGTACAGCTATTCTCAGAGGTGTTCCCTTAAAGAACTTCCTGTGTCACTATGTCACAGAGGTACACAGCCGGGAAAGTGGCCTCAGTCACTTTCAAAAAGGAGTGGCCAGTAGTTTCCAACAGTCTGGTGGTTGCTAGCTGCTGTATCCCAGTGCAAGTGAGCTTCCAGTATTTTCCCTGAGGACCTGTCTTAAGCAGACCAGGTTTCAGCAGCATAAGGCTGTCTTTTCACCACTCTAGCTCTGAACTATGCTATGTGCAGAGCCAGGAGAATATGGGTCACAGATTTGATGCTATAGTATGCCAGGGGGACTTGTTATTTCACTTGTATGCTCTCCGTGGCAGCCTGATACACCTTGGCATGCAAAAATATGTGCAATGTCTCACTGTCCAGGAAAGTAACACATATCACCCCTGGGTGAATTTGAAAGCCAATGGTTTTCTGATTAAATGCGCCAGGCAACACTTGTCCCCCATTTGCACCAGCAAAACTCCACGCTCTTCATCAGAGTTCAGTTTGGATATGTGTGCACGAGTGCAGGTTAGAAGAAAAACTGAGATTTGTGATAAAATTTTTCAGCTTATTAGGATTAGGGTTTCCTCAGGAAACCAGGAATTCTTCTTATGTATTTAAACTATGATAATCTGCAAGGCTCATATTTTATTTAGGTGATTTTTATGCAGTGCAAATTAGCTACAGATTGGGGAGATACTGAATCAGTGTTTTGAGCCATTGCATCTGTGTTTTTCCTGTTGAGTTGATGGGTACTGGCTTTCATGGCCTTATAACCTACTTTTTTTGTTATGTCAGGCACTACTATGAGCCTGGACGGCAGCTAAGATTTTTTCTTTTTTATAGTGCATAAAGTTTTCAAAGTTCTACTGCTACAACTAATAAGCAGTTTCTTAGAATAAAATGACACAGCTGCAGTTAAAATTATGTCCTCTCAGGGATTATCAAGCCTTATACATCATAATGCCCTCTAACAAGGAATAAGTTTAAAAGTTCAGGGGAATCATTAATATTTGTATAATACTTTTCAAATATTTTTATATTAAATCTTTTAAATTTCATGTGATACAAGTATATGTTAAAATATAAGAGAGAGAACACCTCTGGCTATAGAAAATGGTTATGTTTTGAAGGCATATTGAGACATCTTATTGTGGTCAGCATTAATCTGGACTAATCTTTTACTTTCTAATATTATACATCTCTATATAATTTCCAGGTTCTAAGAAGGTGTGACGAAATACTTATTTGGGCTTTGGTAGGTGCTCCAGGAATAAGCCATGTATATGAATGCAAGCAAAGCTCTGACATTAAATTGGATTTTTCTCCAAGAGAACCTTTGAGCTTCTTCCTGAGCTGTGTAAAAGCCTCTATGCTGCCACTCAGCTGGGAAAGCTTTTCACCTATTTTTGTACTCACCACAGTCTGCTGACTTCTCCAGTCATATGCAGATGCTTGTGTAACACCAGCATAATATATAGCTTTATAAACTGCAGAGAAAAAGGCCTGTGCAATTTCATTCTTGTTTCATTTTCTTTTGTGACCATTGGGGTTGCTTTCAGAATCATGAAAAGCACAGGTTACATTATAAGATATATAAAATAGGCCAAAATATCATCATTCCCAAGCACACAGCCTCCATCCAATCCAAGCACGGTCCATGGCATCACAGATGTCACAAGATTCTTAGTTTCAAACCCAAACAGCTGTGGCACTGCTTTCTTTCTCAGGATGTGATGAAAAATTCATAGAAATGCTGCCTAAGTATCACGTTCTCACTTTTCTTTAGCCACCTAAATATAACTTTCATTTCTTTTCTTCATATGTATTTGGTTTCTTGTTTTCCTCGATACATCATTCCACTCTGATCAGACTCTCTTCACGTTTTAGCTGCTATCATTTTCTTCATAGTTTCATTCACGCCTTTTTCAGGGGAGCACACACCACTGAGATTAGCAGGAGATGGTCACATCACACAGTCAGCAACAAGCTCTGCCCTGCCTAGAGCTCACTAACCCAGCTTCCCCTTGACTACTTTTCATCCAGATGGGACAGTTCAATAGAGACTGTTGGACTGATGATTTTCAATATCAGCAGTTCCTCTCTAGAGGGTTCAGCATAAATGTAGTAGTTCACCCCTTTTGTCAACAAAAAAAACTCCTAAAAATGATTAAAGTGCTTATCATCTACTCCACTTAAGCTTCTTGCGGTTTGAAAAGCTAAACTGAAGGAAGGAAATGTCTCTGTTCAGTGCCAAAAGTCCAAACAAAGGCTGGTGAAGGAAATTTGGGATTTCTTAATCCCGTACTTCATAGGAACATGAACAAATACTTTCCATTTCTAGCTTCTTTCAGCCAAGAGCTTCTTTTTTTATCATACATATATACATGTATAGTTGTTTCCCCTCTGATATACAATCATTGGATAAAAAAGCATTTTGTGCTATTTTTATACTCACTATTATCAAAAGTAATATGAAGACATAACAGTGAAGAGCTAGAAAATTTGGCCCTGCAAGACTGTAAACCTTCTCAAAGAAAATGTATTTTATACAGAGCAGGAACTAAATTCTCCCTAAAAAAAGGAAACGGGAATACCGTGATCTCTTCAGGCACCTGCAGTGTCAGGAACACTACCAGTAGAACAACAGTGGAATCTATGACCTGACTTCTTGTTCTGTCACTACTTGATTAACCTTTCTCTAACATCTAATACATATTTCTTATTCTCATTTTCAAATAATAAAAGGCTTCAGCTTCACAGAAAGGGTGGTCATGCATTGGAACAGCGTGCCCAGGGAAGTAGCTGAGACACAATCCCTGAAGGTATTTAAAAGCCATACAGATGTGGCACTTAGGGACATGGTTTAGTGGTGGACTTGGCAGTGTGAGGTTTACAGCTGGAACCAATGATCTTAGAAGTCCTTTCCAACGTAAATGATTCTGTGATTCTATAATATTGTCTTCTTCAGAACACAGCTGAATCATCTGCAATAACTGGTTGTCAAGTATTTCCCTTCCAGTCGCTAAGCTGAATTGTTGCGTTACTTACTGCTTTGAGGATTTGGAGGGAGAGAGGACAGCAGATTACTTTTTCTTCTTTTAATGGTATGCTGCTGATGCAAGAGGTAATAATAAAGCATGGGGTGTGGGAGATGATAAAACTGGTACTGCTGCCAAATGCTTTACACAACTAAATCCATGCTCTTGGCATATCGTGAGGCCCCAGTTTTCAAGCATGTGTATGTGGGAAGGCAAAAGAGAAGAATCTAGAGTTAGTCTTTTCTTTTAGCAAGAAAGACTTATTAATTACATGAAAATAACATTTTGGCTGTTTTTCATTTTACATTGTTGTATTTTTTTATTTTAGATTTATATTTCATCTAGTTGTAGACATAAGCAACCCCACAAACAACCAAATTCCCCAAAGTATAGAAAGTTTAGAAGAATCCCTTTAAAATTGTTCAGATCTAGGTTCTGCCCAGAGATTATAAGGGCAAACTTAATGCAGAAATACACAGAATAATAAACAAAAATAAAACAACCTAAATGACCAAACTGAATGACTCCCTACAGGTTAGAAGCTTGCAAATGAAAAACTAAATATTTCTAAATTACTCCAATTTTCTAGATGCAAAGAATTCACCTGATATTTTTATTAATTAAGCATTTCAGAAGCTAAGTGTTCAAGTTGCTATGGTTAAAATGCAATTTCAAGTTGATGATTAGGTGGCTTGTTTGTTTATATGGCAGGGGGTACTGGGAGTCATGTTTACATTTGAAGTTATGGCTTTTGTAGAGCACTTCGTAACAAAGTAAATAGCCATAATGTGATTGGAACAATAAAAATCTGTGTTTTTTTAAAAAAAGATTATTTTCATACTTCAACAGCACACACAGGAAAAGAAGTCATCACAAAAAATCACTATCTGCATGATAGCTCTCTGTAAAATATCTGTAGAGTAAATATCACATTCATTCCCATAGGTGTACAGGAGGGTCTTCTGAGAAGAAAGGTGGGAAACTGGGGAAAATTAGCAATATCTCAAAAGACAATGAGGTAGCAATAGCCAAAGACTATCAGCAAAGCCACAGCTTTCAGTTACTTCCCGTTGGAGGATGAATCAGTATTTAGATGCTAAAATGTTTATGTATTTCACCACTAAATCATATCAATACAAATTTTTGAAAAATGCACTCTGTTAATATAAAAAATGTTTGAAAGTCTTGTTGAAGTTGTTGAGAGGACTACACTGTATGAACTTGTAATGCATAAGCACATAATTTTGAGAATGTCATTGTTACGACTAGTGTTGCAACATTCATATCCAAGTATTGCCTATAACATATTTGCCATTTTATATTCTAGCATATTTTCTCCTATTAAAAAATTTTTTTCCTTACTGAATTGAAATGTGACATTAAAATCGCATAAATTGTTGTGTAAAAACTGAACTTTTTCAAACAATGCAAAATGTTCAGATTTCTTCTTTTTATTTCAATCCAGCATATTTTTATTTCAGCTGTCCATCCGGGGAGACGAGAAATTTCTTTCTCAGTTTTTATTAGTTAGCAGCTGATTAATAAACACACTTGGTTTTGAAAGAAAATATGGACATAGAGTGCAGCTGGGCACTGAGATTAGGCTGTTTTAAGAAACAGCATGTTCTTAGAAATGTGTTGAACAAAAAATAATAGAATGAGAAAAAAATATCTACAGTGCTAGCTTTTATGGTCATTGGATCCAAAAATGATCAATCCTCATATTTATTACAATAATAAGCAGCCTGGTATTACTTTTTTAGACGTTCACAGTGCATAATTAATCAGGGACTACTTAAAGTAGAGTGAAATGTGTTTATGTTAGACATTGGGCACATATCAAAGCATCTCCCTCTGTTTCAAAGTCCTATCTTTCCTTTGTGTAAGATTATCTATTCATTACCTCCTTATCTACATTCAGGATTTGTATGTAAATGTTTATGGAGATTATTTTTTCCCGTAGTGATAAATCCGTCGTCTTACCTCAAGATGTTGGTTACATATTTGCTACTTACAACATCCTGCATTTATAGAGTGTAATAACGGAATATAAATATTTGTACCAGATGTCATGGTTCATACTCTGTTCTCAAACACTTTTAAACTTAATGGCTTAGACAAACACAGGAGTTACCTGGACCAGGACACAGTATGTTTTTACTGGGAGCAGAGAGTCCTGACTGACACCTGATGTTAAAAAAAAAGAGTGGTTTGTTTCTTATTTAAAAAAAACATACAAGTATGCACATGTGCATGTGTAGCACAAATTTAACACACAAAATTGATAGTCCAAGTACAGTTTCTTAAAATAAAGGCACAAGCAATTAATATTTTCTCCTTTTATCCAATTGATAAACATTCACCCTACCTGACCGAATTATTTCCAAACTGCAGTTCCTTGCAGACATCCACTATGGTTTGTGAGGCAGGTATCAGGAGTGACTTTGGGAACAAAACCCAGGGCAATCCCCACAACCACCACCACTGTCTGGTCCAGGTACAAACATAGAAACTAGTCCAGAGATGAGAATTTTACATAATCCTCTGGCAATAACACAATTATATATTCAACTCTGCCACTCAAACATCTTCACCCTTAACTGCAAACCGCGAGTTACATCTGCACTAAGTCAGTGTTTCATAGATATCAAATATCATAACTCAGATTAAACAGGAAGATGCAGCAATCTCTATCCAAGTATTACACACATGCAGGCGTTACTGAATACAGAATTTTTTTCCTCTTTAGTTATGGATCATCCCATTTCAGTTTAGAGATAGTGCACAATTTATTTCCCACTATGTAAAATACCAGGAATTGGGTTGTCTTAACTCACAAAAATCCCAGACAGTGCAAACACACGAGAGCGATAAACTGAATGTCAGTGGTTAAATCAATAATTTATATAACAAAGTTAGAGGTGAATTGAAAATCTTTTTACATATTCCCTGAACTTCAGCAGCAGATGTTGAGTTGGAAGATAAAGTTGGGCATTCAGCACAAATGAAATGCAAATCCGACTGTTTCTTAGGTCCCACTACATCCATTCTGTTAAACTTTCTGCCACCAGTTCTTCAGTGATGCTGCACTATACATTAAAGTGTTATTATTACCGCAGTAGTGACACCAACCTGAAGCACAAAAGTGACCTTTAGAAGTAGAGAGGTCATGCAAGTGACAGCTTTTAATATTTAATAAAGGCTTAGAATATATTTTTATACATTCATAATATTGAAGACATAAAAAGTGATTTTTAAACTTGTCAATTGAAGATATAAAAAGTAATGTTTAAACTTTTCAAAAACTTTTCTTACGTTGGAGATACAGAGTTTTTAAAATATATGGTTTTATAGCTGACAGAGTGTCATTGGAAGAGATACTGACTATAAACATAATTTCAGTACTTGAAAGAGTAATGAATATCCTCAAAACATTACTATAAATGCTCTTATTCTGTATTGTACCTAAAGTAATTGTATGTGTATAGTAATTCTTTATTAAGTTTGTAGCAAATCATAGAATCACAGATGCATATATGCATTCTCTGATTACATTTGAAATATGCATTGTAAGAATTAAAATCTATCTTTAAAATATCATATACCCTATAATAAGCAGGCAGTATGATTATTTGTCTAAGCAGGGTCTGAGTCAGGCAAAGTTCTATGATCACACTCTTAATTTTCCCACTTTGAGTTCTTACTCCACCTTTATTCCATGATCTGCTGTAAGAATTAATTTCTTTTAAAATAGGCCCTTGGTAGTCCAATCCCCTCCCCAGAAATCATAGAATTAATCACAGCTAAGAGACAATTTAAAGGAGCTGTAGCTGTGAAATAACAATATTTGGTATTAAATTGACCCATGGAAATAAGACTTTGTTAAAGCTGATTCCATAAAAAGCTGGTTTCAAAGGACCATGAAAAGCAGATGGATTCTGAGAAGGAATTAAGTGTCTGCTGGTAGGGGGGTGATGGTTTGCTTCATTAATAAAATGTGAACAGCAGGAGGACACTAATGAATAGGCACCCTAGAACTGGCATACCAAATTTATTTCATCAGGCGTGCACATTCACACACTCTCAAAATGAAAAAACCCCTCACCTACCCAACACAGTTTAACTCTACTGAAAAGCTGAAGGAGTCTGCAAAAGGATTCTTCTAATAGCAATGTAAATGTTGACTGCATGATAACATTGAAAGCCCTGGAAAGATCTCTGAATGCTTGGCAACTTTCCCCAACAGGTGGCCCACCTTTTATGTTGTGTTTCTTCTCAGGCTTAGCTTTCCCAAAATTATCTCTTAGTACACTGGCAGCCTGTGCATATACTAGACACTTCGCTATTTTCCTATGAGCATTTACAGCTCTTGATGGAATGTGATGACATCACACAAGGAAATTACAGCAAATTTAGGTCCGTATTCCATACAGCAGTGACTTAAGTATCCAGCCTCAAAGACTGCTGCTCTCCAATCTTATTAAGCAGAGAAATTTTTGATTGTGACTGAAGATCTCTGACTCAACTAAATAGCTGTAATAATGGTTGTATACGACAGATCTTTACTGGGGATTATAAAGACCAATAAAAGTCTTCTTTAATTAGACTGTGCAAGGCTTAAGACTTAGATACATGGATTGTGTCATATACTTTGGCAGGGTGTACAGAAACATCAAATAGCAAAGTATTTGTGTTCAGCCATGACAAAATGCCTGAAAAACTCTTATAAGAGAAAGACAAAAATACAAGGGAGGGATTCACTTAGCACTAGTGGTGAGGACTGCTGCAAAATGATTGATGCGGCTCATTTTTAACACACATTAAAGAACCTATTTAGCATTGGATTTTTGTGCAAAAAGTGTCACTTACAACAACCCTTTTCTTTGGTATACAGTTTCTTCTTCAAGGCTTACCATCTCCTACACGGGTCAAAGCCCATTCTCACCGTTTATGAGATCTCAGGGGTTCATTTATCATTTAAGTCTGTACACTGTACTCCAACCTTTCTTAGCTACAACAACATTACGCTCCTGAAGAGTCAATTTGGCTCCTCAAGAGTTAGCATGATGTTTCTCCGCTATGAGTTGAACACATTAGGAAAAGACTGCCCAGTCTCCAGTGTAATGAAAAGACATTGGAAATCCCTCTGGAAGTGCCAGCATGATGCTTCCACACTAGAAATTGAAATCTATTCAAGGAACCTCCTTGCTCTTGGAAATGGCTTTGCCAGACAAATGTTGAAGCATAAACATGTAATTGTTGCCTTTTGTACCACTGCATGTTAGTGGCTTCCTCACTGTTTTCTCACAAATCTCCTACAGGAGCAAGACAAATTTTAGTGGTAACTTAACACAGTTTTATTGACATCTGAGTAGTGTGAGAATCACTAAGTAGTTTTTGTTCTGTGTGCAAATGAATGTATTTATAAGAGAGACCTGAAATAAGCCAACAAATCTCTGGGTTTGCTATGAAGAAAAAGCTACTTAACAAATCTATCTAAACATAATAAGGAAAGGTCATTAATATTGTGTGAGGGGGTTTGTGGTTTTGGGGTTGTGGTTTTTTTTTTCTTTTTTTTTGTGTTTTTCTGTTTTGGTTCAGGTTTTTTGGGGGGCTTTGTTTGTTTGTTTGTTTGCTTTGGGCATCTACATGCTTTTCCGGAGGTTGTTGTTTTGTTGTTTGGTTTCTTTTTAATAAGCTACTATCATATTAATTGTATTAAATTCTCATTTTCTTTCAGTATTGTTATATGCTTCATAATATCACAGTCCAAGGTGCAAAGAAAGCAGAGAGATGATTTTTGTAGGTTTTTTAAGGAGTTCTCTTTCAGAAATCTTACACATGTTTTAAGGAACCCAACATTTCCCTTACAGTGGTGTCCTATTCAAACTACTTTTTGTGTAAGGATTCAAATCTGTGAAAAAATAGTCGTTCAGAGGAACTGATTAGAGGAGAATATAGTGTCATCAAGTACCAAGCGTATTTCTGCCTTTTCTGCAGAGCTAATGGTAATGGTAAGATGATGCTTCTAAAAGCAAAGGGGTAAAGGTACAACTAAACCACTCATTTTTACATTTATCAACAGGTTATTGCTATATTTTGCAGTTTTCACTCAACTCTGTTAATAAGTGTCTAAGAAATCATTACTTTGTCTCATATAGGACAACATTTATTGTCCTATAGCACAATAGATGTGCTCTATTCCTTGAAGTTTGGAAGCTGGTGCAGTAATAAAACATGCATTTTCTCTAGAAGTATTGCCTTTTCCAAAAGAAGACCTAAGATAAGGAAAAAGTAGCCTGAGAAAGGACTGCTGTAATTTAATACAAAAGGCCAGAAAAGTGCTAAGAGTTAAAGCATCGAAAGGAAACTAGTCTTTGAAGTACAATGAAATGGCATTTTTCCTCTGGAAATTATTTGAAGCAGAGTACCACAAATCACCCAGTAATCTTACGTGAAATTCACTGTAAGATTTTAACGCCACTTTATTAACTTACATACCCTGTGCTCTTCTGCCTATTACAGAAGAGGTAGGGTTAGGATGTCCAGAAATGAATGTGCCTTATGCATCCCAACCTTGCTTTCTACAGTCCTTTTTCTCCCTGAGGCAGGATGGACTTGGTTACGTGTGGCACAAAGCCGTTGAGGCCTGGCTGTGAAAGGGCAGAGCATCTTCAAAGCAGAACCACAAGCTGTGATTACGCGTTTCCTTCTCCACCAACACAACATGTCTAAACCCCCATCAACAGTGTGGAAGCTGTCACCTTTGTCCAGGGCCCCTCAGAGGCAGCGGAGTAGGGAAGTGATGTTGTGCACACACTCCCTGTTCCCTGTGGCAGTACTTGTGAGTTCGGGCAAACCTCTAGCACGTGCAGTAACTGCCTTGTGGCTCTAATACTGCCAATACAGCCACAGCTACTAATGGGCTTTAAGAGTATTTATTTCAACTCTGATCCTTTCTAAAAAGCACATGGGACTAAAAGAGTATTATTTGTATCCAGTAAATACTTTTTTTCAATGTTAAAAAGGCAGTGCTCTGGAAAGCCCTTTAATAATCGCTAGTAATTATATAACAGCTGTAATGCCAGAATTTTCCCCTCTCTTTAAAAATCTTATGCATGCTTTTCTACCAAAGATTTCAATTTACACGAAGAAGGTAAAAATCTGAATTTTCTTTAAAAACATAATTTTATATTTTCTCCTCCCCTCATTTGTAACATGAACAAAGGCAGCTAGATGAGCTTAGAATTTGGTTTGTTAAAAAAAAAAAAAGTCATCTCTTACATTCTAGAAGAAATATTTAGAAATTATTACTTTACATTGAAAAGAATTTTCATAGTTTAGACTAGTAAGCTTTAAATTAAAATGTAAGAACATTCAATACACAGAAAGAACACAGTTATTTCTAAATGCAGAATAATTGTACTTAAGGTATTTAAATAAAATTATACAGTTTATATATACATATGTAAAATACTTTTAAAAACTCTTTAATTTGGCATACAAAATAATGCATGTGATATTAATGCAGTTTCACCTATACCTGATGAGAAAGCAGTAGTTTTCTTGGATATGTACAGTCCCAAATTCCTTCAAAATAGAACTTTTGGAAGGCATTTATGGGTCTAAAGTTTATGTGTATATGATTGTTTTGGAGAATTCACCACAATGATCTGAAATACTGCCCACTGCCACTGATCCTTCTACTGATTTCCTCTGAGAAAAGTCAGGCTCCAACTCCTCCACACAATCCCGTTAAGTATCTGTAGACAGAAATAAAATCTCTCTTTCTCTTCTCCCGACTGAACGACTCCGGCTCATAGCTCTCTTCATACACCTCATGCTGCAGTCTTCAACTATCTCAGTGGCTCTACACAAGCCTCAGTCCAGTATATCTTGGTTTATCTTGTACTGGTGAGCCCACCACTGGATCCAGTGTTGAGCAGAGAGGAAGGATCCTCTCTCTCAGCCTAATTAATACAGCCTAGAATGCAGTTTACCTTCTCTGCTCCAAGGGCACACTGATGATTTCCGTTCATGGTGCTTTTCACAAGGATCCCCTTGTTTTTTTTTTTGCCAAGCAGCTTTCTAGCTGTTTGGGCCTCCACCTGGTCTGAATATGGGGTTCTTCCTCCCATTTATGGGACTTTGCACTTGGATCTGTCATACTCCATAAAGTTCCTCTCAGCCCACTTTCTCATCTTGTTTAGCTACTTCTGAGTATCTGCTTCCCATTGTACAGATTTCTCATAACCTGAAAACCTGCTGGAATACTGCAACCTGCTTTCTAGGTTGTTAATAAGGACACAACATAGTCCTGGCCCCAGTGTGAGTCCCTGAGGCATGACATTGATAACTACCTTCCAGGTGGACTTTGCACCACTGGCCACGGCTCTCTCAGCCCTGTGGTCCAGCCCATTTTTCACCCATCTTCTCATCCACCTTGGTTGGAATTTGCTTCATAGTTAACAAAATCACATTGAAGTTCAACAATTTGCAAAGATTTTTCCATTTATAGTGATGAAGATTGCAAATTGACTCAAGAGATCACTCCCCAAACCCCCAAATCTCCATATCCCCAGTTGTGTGATAAAATCCAAACATGATGTACTGAAATCCCTAGGGATTCCTCATGACTGACAGAAAGTCTTAACGATAATAACATTCTTCAGGATCATTTGAAATAGATGCTACTATCTAAATATAAATGTACTATCATTATTTCAATGGGCAATCACTGAGGTAAACAGCAACATTTCTATCAATGTGAAGAGCTCCACTGCAGACAGGTGCACATACATTTGCATGTATCTGGGGCACCAGGCACTGGCACACTATTTGGATTCAATGGAAAGCCAGAAATGGAGGATTTTCAGCATGCAGTTTTCAAACACTTCAAACTATGTTATGTCTTAAGGAAACATAAAGGCACTTTTGTTCTTGTTGCAGGATGAAGACATAAAAATAAGCTACTTCTGAGTTGCCCGTTCAAAGGAAGAATTTAAAAAGGTCTTATAACCTGAAAACATCTCTCCATCTAGATATGGCAGAAGAATATTAAAATTATTAAAATCCTTTGGAATATCTGACAGTTAAATATAACACTAAACGTGAATATTTTCAGGTGGAGATTTCTACAAGAATGTACTTTGTCTTAAAAAAACAGGAGAGGGAGAAGAAACAAAGGAGAATGGTAGGAAAACTAAAAGAATTTCAGCTTGTTGCAGGTCAACTACCCACAGGTATAAGTATTTCAAAGGCCAAACAGATGGGCATGCAGGAAAACAGCTCCTGTAAATAAACAAATGAACAAATAAGTAGTCTCATGAAGTAGAAAGTTAGTGAAGGCAGAAAATTATCAGAGATGTCTACAAAACTTCTCCGTCATAACCTCAATAATAAAACACTCAAATTTCAAGCACCCACACTGCAAGACCTGATTTTACAATGCCATTCCCAGCAGAGGTTGCTGCTCTTTTAATTTCTTCCATACAATCACATTCAGTTTGGATTTAGGAATCCTCGCTTGTGCCCCAGCTTCTCTGTGTTCCAAGACATGACTTTCTTTGCTGAACAATGACATTAGTGCCATAAAAAATGATGAAAAGATTTACGAGTTCAGCTGATTTTGTCTACAAAAACAAGGCTGCAACATGCAGTCAGGGAACTGAATGCCATATGGACAGAAGAACATGACTGAATGTGTTAGCTTGCATCAGTGCCACTGCAAAGCTTATGCAAGACTGTTTATACTGTGAAAACATGGAAAAACATCCTTTTTACACCCCTGAGCAAAGCATCTGAGTCACTACAGAAGATAAAATTATTAGTAAAACATTCCACTTTGGTCTATAAGCTACAGTATACTATCAACTATGTAAGTCAATTTATTTTTTATAAATTAGATAAAGGAATGTTACAATAAAGAGCTTTTTATATAGCAGTTCTGTGGCATGTGTGTATTCAGGCAGCCATCAACTCTACTTCCAAAAATGTGTACTGTGAATGGCAAGAGAGAAGTAGACAGAACAAACTTGGAATGGTACTCAGACTTGACATTCATAAACAGTAAAAATTTCAAGTGTCTGGAGCAAGCAGGAACTCTATTATGCCTAGGTATTTCTATTTTTCCTACAGTTCCAAAGCAAGAGTCAGGGATCTAATAGAGAATTACTTTCCTTATGGTATTCCTGCTGGTAGGTAAAACTGGACTAGATAATAAATTGCAAATATGCGATGAAGCCTCTAATTTATTTGCATATATGCTCAGCCCTTAAGGGACCTACTGATACTAAGTGCTATAAAACACATCATCATTGTCTCTAAAAAAAATTCCTGCCTTGCCCTCAGTGATAAAAGACAAGACTACCATGCTGTAATTACAGACGTTATTTCCCAGGTGAATTCTACCAGATTCTAGCTTCAGAACATAGATGCCATTATTCTCATATTGAAGAACATATAATTTTTAAAAAATAAATCCATATGTGTGTATTGATCTTTCCTTATGAACAGAGGCAGCAGAAAACATCATGGAGATGTAGATTCTGAGTTTGTACAAAGGATTAATAGAAAAGTTCAACTATATGCATTGATTTGTACTAAAACATGGAGAAAATTAATCAGCACAATGACAAGAAGCAAGATGGAAAGTTGTTCAAAAGAGTAAAGATAAACTGTTTGTTTAAAATCAAAAGTTCCATGTTAAAAATGTTGAAGTTATTTCATAGTCTTCTATAAATAAAGGAAATCTCAATATGGTGAAAATATTAAGGAAAAATAATAAAAATAATCACACTAACACAGATAATTTGACCCTTAAATTAAGGAAAAAACCCACCAAACAATCTCAGAACTTTTTGTTTTATGAAAACTGCCAAATATCAATTTTCTGTTCCAATGTAGAACATATTATTTACACGTTAGAATTTTTTATAAAATGGAAATTCTATTCTCAATTTATGGTACTTAAAAACAAAGCCAGTACAGCAGAATCTTCCTAAGCTTACTGAGCACAAACATATGGTTTGGTAGAAATCTTGTTCTTCCTTACCATCTTGCTGGCTTCTTTGTACGTCTACAAGATTTTACCTAATCTTGCAAAAATGGAAAGATTGAACCAAAGTGATGCTTTGCTGACAAAGATGTCACAAAATTCTATACGGTTTCCAAAGAAATTATTTTGCCACTTCAAATCATCATTAGAAAAGAAAAGAAAAAAAATGTCCATTTGAAAGGATGAATTGCATCGAATCCTTGAAAAATGGCCATATTACATTATGCTTGGAGATTCGCATTGATTGTATGCTATGGTATCTTGCCTGGACACTTGACAGGGGAAAGCTGTGTGGGGGCTGTTATTATGTGCAATGTGTGTTTTGTTCTGGGACAGCTGCAGGTCCTTTATGTCAGATCTGCTGCACCTCTTGATGAGATTGCTCCTTGACTAAATAGCACATTGAAGATAATGACTCATGTTTTTTATCTCTCATATTTCAGTAAATAAATAAAACCCACCAATCACAACTGAAGCCCTGAACCTGACCGAAATAAAGTGAATGGGAAAACATTAATTGATCAACTGGGGGAAGAATCAGATCTCAGCAGAGCCAACTGGTACAATCCCAGAAAGGATACTAAATAAAACACCTGCATAGAGCTTATTTCAGCTTATCTCTGAGGGTGAAGATTTAACCTCATTTTTCATGGTCATTTGGGCTTTGAAAGAAGTAATAAAATTGGATGTCCAGATGCAATTAGGAAAAAATAACAAAAACCATCATACTTAATATTGCCATTACTCTTTTGATTAGATGTGCCTTAATATTCCTTTTTACACAATTAAATACTTCAGCTTACTATATATTATAAACACTCCATAGTAGTTTAAAATTATTATAGCTATTAAGATTTTTAAAAGCATTATGCAAATTCTCTTTTAACTATAAAACTATTTTATACAACTAGAAGTCAGGAAAGAAGAGACTAGTTTAAATATAAGGAGTGTATACAATTTTAAAATTATTTTTGCAGGTGGCATGTAGCAAATATATGTTCCATTCTTAGTTCAGACATCAATTTTTTAATCAAGGCCAAGATGACTGCAGTAAACAAGCATCACATCAAGAAATATTTTTTTGAGATAGCATGAGAAAGAAACTTACTTTCAAATCCTGTCTACTCCTAATTAATCATGTAAATAATAAATGCAGATATATTTTGTAAAGCATATAATTTTGTTACTAATTCTCGGTGCACAGTCAGATAAAGCTATTTACTTATTTCAAAAGGCCAGCAAATACAACATTCCTCTTTTTGCAGTGCAATGATTATTTCATAAACACATATCACACTGACTTAAGGTGCTTGGAGACCCTGTTTCAGGAAAGAGAAAGAGAGAAATTGTTTTCAAGACTCACTAAGAGCTGATTGGTATATTTTAGGAGTCATTAAGCCCTTGGTAACAAAGAACCTGCCATGGTCAGAAAATCAACAGACCAACTTCAAAGAGTCTTAAACAAAGATAAAGGTGATTTATCCCACTGTTATCTCACTCATAAACCAGAAATGAGCAACCTGCAATGACCTAATTAATTTTTGCTTGCATCAAGAGTTGTCAACCCCAATATTTTATGGAAATTATTAGCTCCAGCTCATGAAAAACACCTGAAAATAATATGTATATTGCCTTCCTCGTGATAAAAGCATTTTTCCCTCTCAGTGGGTAATGGCTTGCTAGTTGTTTGCTCAAGCACAAAAGTTACTTCTGCTGTATGAAATGGGCACTGCTGTTTGCAAGAGATGGTCACGTTCCTTGTGCTGGCTGCTGTCACTTCCAAATTCCACTCTGCAATTTACCTGGCTAGTTGCCCTTCCTAAGTGTGCCGAAAACTGTCCCAAAAAATGAAGCTTATCATGAAATAAACTGTAATTACATTCAGTTTCATTTTCTTCCCTTTAGTCGCCCACGTCGTTATGAATCTCTTTTACCAGAAACCTAAAGAGTATATTCCGGATTTATAATTAATTTTGTTGCCACATTGCCACAACAACTTTTTCAAAGTACCTGTCTAATATCTGGGTGCTTACTCTGCAGAGGCATGACCATCCTTAAATGAAGACAGTGGAAAATTCCTGCCGCATCCTGGAGATTCACAAATTCTACTTGCAGCCAGGCAACAGGGTGCCTGCTCAAGGACAGCACTAGTGTTAGTCAGGCAAGTAGCCCAGCAACAGAAAAGTAGTAAGATGAGCACCTGAACTTTTAGAGAATCTGCAACATGCTTTTCACATTTTGAATCACTTGAGAAGCTAATTTGCCCTGCTGCTGGAGATCACAAAGGACATTTTCAGTAATTCTACCTGAATGAACGGGGAGGCTTTGGTTCATTTCTAGTACCAAGAAGTAGTTTCCTAAGCTCAGAGAGAAAACTAACATTTTCAAATGTTATCTTGATGGACAAGAAAAGTTGAGACTTCCTTCTGAAAAAAACCAAAATGTCCCAATCTTTTAACTCTCCAGCATCATAATTAAACATTAAAGCAAAGCCCCAGACAGTATGTACTTTTCACTCAAACTCTTCCAACTCTCTCCATGTCATAAAGAGAATTTAGTGAATGAGAATCCCTTCATCTTCAACCCACATCTCTGTCCCCTTCCTGACAGGAGGGATGTCACACTGTATGCATTTCTTAAGAAGTCAACAACTGCTTTCCTATGAAGACAGGATGAGAGTTGGAGTTGTTCAGCCTGGAGAAGGTAAGGCTCCTTAGCAGCCTTCCAGAACCTAAAGAGAACCTACAAGAAAGCTTCTACAAAGGCATATAGTGACAGGATGAGGAGTAAATAGCTTTAAACTGAAAGAGAGTAGGTTTAGATTAGATATTAGGAAGAAATTCTTTACTATGAGGGTAATGAGGTGCTGGAACAAGTTACCCAGAGAAGCTGTGGATGCCTCATCCCTGGAAGTGTTCAAGGCCAGGCTGAATGGCGCTCTCTGATCAACTTGGTCTGGTGGAAGGGGCTGGAAAGAGATGATCTTTAAGGTCCCCTTTAGCCCAAACCATTCTGATTCTATGAATCTATGATAGGTGAAAGTTTTTTTCTCAGTCGCTGATGAGCAGTATGTGCACCTTTTGGAGGCAATGGTCCCAGCTTCACTGAAGAGACCACCCAAATATATACTGAGACGTAAGCAAGAGAGATGGATGAGCACCAGCCAACTCAGGGCTGGCTAAACACCCTGCTTTAACTGCAGAAGGATGGGAATCAGCAAAAACTAGTATCCTCTCTTAGAAAAACTTACTATCTGTTGCACTTCGCAACAGCAATAGGAGCAGACTGCTATCTCTTAAGAAATCACAGTCCAAGATGACAGACTTCCCTCCAGTCCAAAAGGGAAGATGACTTACTGAGTCTGTCTTGACAGCACCCATGGTATTTTTACCTGGTGCTGCCTTTAACTACAGATGCTGTCTCGAACCAGCATAGATAATAGGTTCAGCTTCAGGTCAACAGAATTATTTCTGTTCTGATAAAAGCCTGGTCCTCCCACATCTGAGGTTTATGTATGCCAGCACGTCTAGCGCGAGATGTTTCAGGGATTGTGTAGACAGCAGGTTGCATGATTTGCATCAGGGTTGTCTCAGTAATGTCATGCTGTTGCTAGATGAGGTATGTCTTGGTTCTTTGTTTAGCAAAGAGGCTGTTCTACTACTTCATCAAAATGCAGGGGGATAAAATTAAGTTTGCTGAGGATTTACTGAAGCTGTGCTATTTCTCAAACAGGTAACTGTAAAGAGCCGCGTACTGCTGCCACTGACAGCACTGCACTGAAGTTTTCTGCATTGATCCAGCTGCCACAACTTGTGCATCATGGGTTACCTGGTCCTTAGTTCTCACACTTGCATGTGCATGCAAGCTCAGTGTGCCTGCAGCTCCTCCCACAGCAGAAGACTGCCTACTGCATTTTAGTGAAAGAGGTACAGCAGTGGAGTAACTAAGTTACGTGAAGTTGAGTAGGGAGTATCTGTATAGAAAGTGAAGTCTACACAGAGAAATGGCTCATGTCAACACGCACTTCTTCATACATCCAATAAATATATGTACAGCTGTGGGCTTTTATGACTCCTGCTTTTGCCTGATCCGGAAAAAAGTGAAAAAGTCTGAAAAGCAAAGGTTTTGAACTAAACTAGTGAAATCATGAAGAGCAGTGTTAATGGGAAGATTAACTCTCTACTGAACTTCCTGCCCGCTTGCTTCTTTCACGAGCTAACTTTTTTATAGCATGTTTTTTCTGTGGTTGTTTTCCAAATGTTTTTGAGGACTCAGTGTCATCACCACTCTGGGACGGTTTTCTGTACTTGTGCAGATGACAAAAGTATTGCTGCAATGCTTCTAACTCTGCAGTGGAAAGGGTCCAAAATCTAGGAGACTGTCCACCTGTCCTTACCATCAGGAAATCTGTCTGACATGATGAGAGTTGCTGCGTGACAGGTTGGGTCACTGCTTAATCTCCCCGCAGTTTCTGTGGCCAAATCCAGTCCAGCAGAGGTGAAGGGACCAATCTTTTTATCACTGTTTGTGAATAGGGATCAATAATTACATCCTCCCCAGATCTAAAAATAATCAAGCACAGTCCCTTAGTAACTTTTGTATCTAGACAGTAGCTTGCAGCTGTAGGGACTCAAGACAAGCAATTGTATGTACTGTTGCACTAAAGGAAGATGCCCTGAAACTCTTTTACCTCCACAAGTATCATTACATCATGAACCTGAAATAGTCAACTGAGTTTTCTGATCCTTTTCAGACTAATTATTTGCTTATAGAAAATTCACATTTTTCTGTTACTAGGGTTCATTTTGAAGAATTTCCACAACAGTTCCCTTATTGAATAAGCTTCTGGAAGAAAGAAACCTGCTTCTTTTTCTCTTTCTAAAATGGTCCATACAAAGAACATGCTTATGAGCAACCATCCGCTGTGATCTCCCAGTACAACTAATTCGATTCTCAGATCTCAGTTTTAAGTCAGAGATATTGGCACTTGAAGTAGAACAACTGTTTAGGATGG
This sequence comes from Cephalopterus ornatus, assembly GCA_013396775.1. Taxonomy (NCBI): domain Eukaryota; kingdom Metazoa; phylum Chordata; class Aves; order Passeriformes; family Cotingidae; genus Cephalopterus; species Cephalopterus ornatus. The sequence continues at coordinate 28,911 of VZRE01008966.1, forward strand.
AGTTCTTCATTTTATATATATATATACACACATATACACATATACATATATATATATATATAAAAACTTATAAGAACTGTGTTTTCCACTGCACTTAGGTGTTGGGGAATAAACCAAGGCTTTGTGGTGCTCAGTTAAATTCAAGGTCTGATGGTTACCTCTTAAAACAACAATGGTACTGACCTGCGAGCACAGGAGGACTCTCCTCCTACATCTGGCACTGGTTCTGTAGGAGTAGGCACTGTGTCAGCAATCAAACCCTGAGAAGTTAAAATACACCTACAAATGGCTGAGCTTAGCCAAGTGGAAAACAACATGGCTACACCAAGGAATAAACACACCCGATAACAAAATTTTCCACCATCAAATCAAACCAAAGAGACAAAGCCAAAATTAAACTGGACATTTGAAGTGGAACTAATTCATAACAATGAGATAAAGCAAAACAATCCACTCTGTTCTGGTTCTCATTAGACAAAATATTCACCAAATACGACACTATTTAATCACAATATTGAACTTGAACACATCAGTGCTTTTTAAAAGGAAATTGAGTTTATCAGCCTTGTCTTCTCACAAATTCTGTTTGCTTGAAACTGCACTACTTGAATACTATTCCTTCTGCTTATTTCAGATAGTCAGTCTGAGCTTTACAGCTTGATCTGTGCCCACTGAATTGCACAAGACAACTTTTCTGGACATGGAGTGAGAATCTGTATGCAGCCCTGCAAGCATACATCTCAATAACTTTACATCAGTCTTTTAAAATAATTGTCCTAGTTCACCCTTGTCTGAACTAACTACTGTTATTGATTAGCAATATTCTAATCATCATAATTCTATTCATGCTTAATATTCTTTTGAAACTAAAAGAAATGAGGCAGTTCAATAAATAATTTCATGCCATGATAACATTGCAAATGAGAAAAAAAAATCTAATTTATATGTGCGTCTATGAGAGAAGGTACGTCAACAGCCTTGACATGCTCTGTTATATCAAAAGGCAAGCCCATCTAGTCTTAGCTCCTCGTCCAAATGCAGTCATGAAGTATGAGACTGTAAATTATTGACTTTAGAACTTCATGACTTACATCAGATCTGATCACAGTTACTAATTCACAAGTTTTTCAGGTTAAACTCTTTTATACTGCATGCTGTTTATCATGTTTATAACAGGATAACACTGACAATTCATATTTAATCTGTGATCAAGTAAAGATACAAGAACATTACTGCAACATTTGTATCTTTTCCATATCATTCATGTTCAGCTGGTTATTTCTACTGAAATACAATATCATACGCTTACTGAAATAGCATAATTGTGCTTTTAGATCATGTGTCTTATTTTTAAAGAATTTAGGAAGTAAACCCTTAAGAAAATTTTGACAGACTTCCTAGAACTTTGTCAGCTGCATCTGTGGGAAGCACACCCTAGTTCATCACTCGTGCCGTTAAGAAAAACATTGAATAGCACTGGAATCTGAAGAGATCCTACAGAGCTGCCACCAATTTTGATGGTGCAAGGTTGGTACTTGCTACCTGGGAACAGTTTTCCAGCCAGTTTTACACAGGGACCTTAGAGAAGATTAAAAAAAGGTTAGAATTCTCAAATGTCTTATAGAAAGTAATGTTATGGAGACAAAACCCCTAAAGGATTTTAATTTTTTTTTTATCTGATGTTTTTTCTTGCACAGAAGCCCTGTCAGCATCCCGTAGCGTAAATATAATAATTACAGTGCTATTCATTCTTGCAAATGTTGGGTGTTAATCTTCTCCTTCTTATATTCTAGGCAACGACAGATACTTGGGGCTTTTTTAAAATTTTTTCTCTTAATAGTATATGTGCTCTATTCTAGTTGTCCATCATCTCATCCACCCCACAAACTTCAAAGATAGTTATCTTTGCCATTTCTGAGATTTCATAATCTGGTTTATCAAGATCAGGATTTAACAATTTTTAAGATGTTCCTAATATGTTCTTTCCTTACTGATTACCTTAATGTTAAAATAATATATCTATTTCTTACTGAAGGAGTTTTTCTTTGTATCTTTCTGTTTGCAGCCCTATTTGCTAGCACTGGATATACACATGAACCCAAATGCAGAACGTGCCACAGGATGGAGAAATATAGTTCCTCTTAATGCTGCAGTTATTCCCCCATGCATATATGACACAGATAAGTGCACAAAAGTACATGTTGATATTTCATGTTAGCTTTGTAATTTGCATATGCTTTTAATAATGAGGAAAATGTGTCTTGCCTAATTAATGTAAGGGAAGTAACTCATGAGGGATTCCAAAACATTATCCCCCTCTGTGATGGATTTAAGTAATTTTTTGTGGTCTAGAGTAATTTATTGAATTTGTAAATTGGTAATAAACCTTTCACACACTTCAAACATGAAATTCTAATTTGGCATGGAACCTCAGTTTAGTTATTGTCCTTTCACTTAATGTTGTATGTGTAGTAGGGTTCTAATTCCTATATCTTCTCAGTGTGGAAAATTTTTTCTTTCTTTTCATATGGAGATCTGAAACATTTATTTTAAATTAACACGTGTTAAAATTTCAACATAAAAATAAAAATGCAAAATATACATGCTGACTAAGATGTAAGGATTTCTCAGAGTTGTTCTTCCACACACCTAGTATATTTGGTGATGCAAAAAGTTCTAAACTTCTGCACCATGCTTCTAGTCCCTGAATATCAGAGTAGGAACCATACTAGCAGGTCTTCACATAGTTTGTGTTCAATGTTTTTATTCATAACGTTATCCACATTTGGCACAGAAAGCAGATGGACAGACAACAGAAAATGTAGAAAGCTGCTATGAATTTCTTTCTTTCACAGCCAGCTGGGTTTCTTCAAACAAAGGGTTTTCTAGAAGCAGGTTAATTTCTTCTTTTTAAAGCTCTGTCATTTCAATCCACTTGTAGAAAAGACAGAGAGTCTTAAAACAGTACTTGACTACGTACGCAACATTAGCCTCCCAGGTTTTCTTGGAAAAGGCAATGTTAATAAAATATATTGGAGAGATGATGTTTTTTGTCAAGAAGCACAAGTGAGTAAGTATCATTAAATATTGACAGGTTATTAAAGTGAGATTCTGAGGGGGGAAAAAAAGAAGACAGACTTTAGAAAGAGTTTCTTTATATTATAACATCAAGTAGCCATATTTCTGAGGAAATAAAGGGCAGTAAAAAAAAGAATAATCAATAATAGAACACATATTGCCTTTCCTTACCGATATGGATTCACATCCACACTTTTTGTGTATGCATCTGTATAACTTTATTTGCATGAAATTTTACTGGTAAAGAGTTGTAAATTTATAATTAGTTGCTTCCCAAATTATATTACACTTGTATTTTCTAACAAAATAAGTGCAAAGATAGCAATTTAAAACAATAATAAAATTGGCAAAGAGAAAAACTAGCACACCAAATTTTATCAGTATGATTCACAAAGAAACCACAAGAGTTGTATAGTGGTGGAAATTCATCAGAAGGGTCAAACACGTGCGGAAGATCGCAGTGCAGAGATTCACTCCGATAATTAATGAAATCCATTGACAGCAACATCTAATGCTGTGAATTTTAACTAGAAAAAATAATGAGTATGGGGCTTAATTTTTTTTTTTTAAACAGAATTACTTTTGTTTCCTTGTCATAGGTAGATCTTTAGTATGACCACATCATGTCCTCTCAAAATATTTAGTAAAGCTACCTGGTTATGTTTTCCCTTTCAAGGAACATGTGCAGCTGTTGAAATCGCTTCTTTGATACTCCCAACAACCCTTCCCAGTGGCACCACTCCACGTTGCCCCTTCACAGTGTGTAGGCTTCTTGCTAGAGCCTTGTGACTGGAGCGGTGAGCTCAGCACTGCTGTCTCACAGTTTTATTCCCATCTTCACGGCAGATGTTCTACACTACTTCAGAAAATTGCCTAATCTTTCTCTACTCCTGCTTTCTCCACAGTGAAAAGGAGTGGGTGGGAAGGGAAAATAATAGCCACTTTTGCTGATAAAACACTTAGAATATTACACATGAGAAGTATCATACGGACAGTAAGTAACTGCAATAAAGAAAGAATTACTATGAAGTTTAAAGCACTTGAAGTGCTGTGGGAAAATTCTGCCCCTGATTTTTAGATGCTATTCATACTTGGACGGTTACTCCTTGGTTCATCATAAAGAGTTTCCTGATGTGTACAAATTTAAAGGACTGTTTTATAGATCATAAAAATATGTACTCAATTACTTCAAATAACACTTGGGGAACTGCATGTAAATGGTGCATAAATTGCTCAATGAATCAAGCCAAAGTGTCTTTCCAAATCAGGAACCTGGGGGTAACCAACATCAACAAACACATACACACTGTTGAGACAGGAAAGCTTATTACTGCAGAGCAGTTTTCATCTGTGCTGTAAATAAAACAGGGGCTTTAAACAAAGCCACTTCAAACATGCATCTGCAGCAATTCTATTATTAAAACTGGTTGTGGCTCAGGGACAATCAATGTACTTTGCATCAATATTGCTTTGATTTGCATTACAGTATACTTGTACAGTGCATGGATTTATAAAACAGCTTATTCTCCACTATAGATGTTCCCAACAAGCTTACTTAAGCCCTATATATCAAAAGCTCTAAATCAAAGATTTGACTTTACAGAGCTTTAGTAAACTGACTTCATGGAGTTGTAATTCTCCTCTTGCCTTTTGCCAAGATGTGTATTATCATCGTCAAGGCCTCTGAAATGCTTCTAAAATGATTTGCACAATGTGTTATATTTATTATGATGCTTTAAAAAAAGCTTTTATTAGTTCATCGGGGGCTTATTAGTATTTGTTTTTTTGGTTTTTACCTTTTGACCCATCAAATTTTGGATTTAAATCCTACTGAAATGTAGAATTCAGTTGATTTCAGTCATAAGTTCACAGTTTCAGGCTCAAAAATGAACAAATAGAGTATGACTGTTTGGGTCATTTTTATACACAAGACAATTTTAAAGCTTCTACTAATTTATACGGAATACACTAAGATCTCAAATCCCAAATCTTGTTCCCACAACCTGACCAGTGGAGAAGAAAAAGAGATACAAGTCCCACGGTTGATTCTTATTTCAGCTAAAATACATTCTTCTGTCAGTGCATATGGGAAATTACTCTTGAGGCAGAGAGCTGGTTGCTGGTGAAGGGGCTGGTGAGAATTCACGTGGTTTGGCTCTCACTTCCTCCACCCACACTTGTGCTAGGCAGGGTCACCTAGAACTCCTGGGGAGGAGCACATTCCATGGCAAAGGGACCTTGCCCCCACCTCAAGCATCATATTGCTTCTCTGCAGCTGTGAAGCGCTACAGATGGTGCGGCCCTAATAGTGCCTTAGCACATAATATTATTCCTACTTTAACAAGCATCCTCAAGCTTTGGAGAAGAAAACCTTTCTCAGATACTCAGTAGTCTTCAAGGCTCCCCTGAGCAAAATCAGTGAAAGAGGCACACAAAATTTAAACGGTTTTCCTAAGTCACCAAGCTATTTGATAGCTGTGCAAGGGGCACAGATTTTGTGACATGCTTACAGGATAATTTGTTGATACTTCAATCTGGAGAGCAAAGTACAGGAGAGAAGATCTACACTGCTTTGAGATAGGGGCTATTGATTTTATGTTCAGTACTGCATTATTAGACTGCATTGGGAGCAAAGAAACCCACCATCTGAATATAAAAGGAAAATACAATTCAGTCAGTACAGAATAAAATAAATATTAGTTCTGTCATCCAACAACATTATTAATCATGCCAATCACTTCACACAGAGCAGAGGTCCATAAATATAGTTTTGACTTCTTGACTGTTTAAGATTGATAATTGCTCCTGAACACAAATGAATCCACAAATGTGTATTCTGTTGTGTACTTTATCAGTCTTCCATTTACAAAGAATACCTGACTGGACCTACTGCTTCTAATAACGCAGTTCAAAATAATTTATATCAAGTTTGGTTAGGAAAAGCATTTTTTTCCTCTAAGTATTCTCTCAGCCTTTACTTCAATAATATCTCAATACCTCACACTTGAAAATAAACGGATATGCACTATGCCAATTATGGCAGCAAATAAGACTTTATATCACGTTTTCTGGTATGCACTTTTTATGCACTTTTTATGCATGGAACAAGTTCCTCATAAACATAAGCAAAGAAAATTTATTTTCCTCCTTTAAACTTCTGCTTGTGACTAGTGCCTTTCATGATGTCTATTTTAAACATGAGTGAGTAAGCAGTTTGGTTACTGTTCTCATCACACTGCTCAGAACCTCCTGAATGTAACTTGTGCTGTCTTTCTCTCAACATCACACGGTATTCACCTGCTGTCCACCTGCTACATAGACAGTTCATCATTTAGGCCAAGCATTAATATCTGTTGTGATGCAAAAAGTTCTGATTCTGTGAATAGCATCATAAATACTGATAGTAGAGCAGTTGTGGTAGAAGTAGCAGAAGTAAGAATCATACCGGTTCTATCCGATGCAAACTTATTATAATCTTCCCTTTAATTTACTGAAGCACAAAGATAGAATAAATTTCAGAGTTGTCAAATAGCAGACACACAGCTAAAAATCCAAGTATTCACTTACAGAATGATTTTCGGTTTTGAAGATTTGGTGGATGTTTTTAACGCTTAACCTAAATATAACAGATGACTGGATTCCTTGGGAGAAAAACTAAACTGTATTTTTGTAATCAAGCAAAAGCCAACTATTGTCAAAATAGGTTGAAGGATCTAACTTTTCAGAGAGTACTATGCCTTTGGGAAACAGCATGCAGAGACACCAAAGAACAATATGGCACACAGCGGGCAAGAGAGAGCATCTACTCCTGTGGATGCTGTGGAGTTAATGTTTGTGGATGCATTTACAATACGTCCAGTGTCCAGAGGACTGTGCATACAGCATCTCAGCTAGGAATAAAAAGTAGAAAAATCCTGTAGAAATGGGACAACACTGTATTTCAAATAAGTGTGCAAACAAGATCAGAAATGTTTGTGGACAACATCTGAGATCTCTGCTTCTTTAAGTAGCATTATTGTATATATTATTTGTTCATGGATTCATCAATACTTGACAGAATTAGGAATTGAATGCAAACTTCCAAGTCTTCACAATGACAAACAAAATGTGTTTTCTTGGCTACTTCACATACCATACAGTACAGAAAATTCAAACATGCCAGCGACTATATAATCAGTTAAAGAAGGCCAAATTCTGTTCTTTCATTTAGTTTGGAATGCTGCATTTAATTCAATGACATTTGCATGGATTTAAATATGCCACGTATGAAATTGTGCTAATGCAAAACTCAGTCACAAAACTTTAGACTTCATAAGGTCTAAGACGTGGCTTTTAGGGTCAGGGTTTAAGTAGGTGACCTCTGTAAGCCCTGTGCTGGGGTAAATTTTACCTCCAAAGTAATCTTTTGTAACAGCCTCATAGAAGAGATAGCATATCTCATTTTTATATCCATTGATCCCTATTTATGATAGATTAATTTAACCAGGAATGTTTATATAAAACAAAGATTTTTGACCTCCAAGACGAATATTTTCTCCAGCATCTAATGACATTACCAGACCACTGACCAGTGGCTTTACAGTCCAGAAGCTGTTCTCGTTTTCAACCCTCATATGTACCAACCCAACAAAAGACTGTGGTGTTGCTGTATATCTTCCATGAAGAAATTCATGCTTTCCTGAGATTCGGAAGCTTAAATTGCTCCTCTGGTTAAAGTAGACAGCAGTGCTATCTTTATCAAGCTGTTGGATGCTTCATTCGATTGCTTGAGTCATTGGCAAAATAGCTTGAGGCCAGACAGGTATATTATTCTTTAGAAACAGATGGTGATGCACACGGGAGATTTGAGAAACACACATTCTTAATGCAGCAACAGATCTCTCCAAAATGAGCTGTCCAATTTGCTATGGTTCATATAAAAATTCTGTTGCTACCCTCTATTACCCCCCCATTAAAAGTACAGTATTTGGAAACAGGCATCAGCAAAAAGGCATTTCATTTTCTTGGAGGCAACATCAACAGAAAAGAATAACAAATTTATTTTTGTATGCAGTGGTATTTTGGCAGTCAAATTCAGAAAATTTATGTTCAAGATAAATACTAGATAAAGATGGTTTTGTCACTAATGCCCAAAACACATAATTTTCTGAAGAAAATTTAGTAATTTGATATTATTCTTTTAATTAACAACTCGGGCATGGGGGCCAGAAGAAGGAAAAATTAAAGCAGTATTATTGCAACCATTTGTTGATTATTATCTTGCTATTTCATCATTCAGTTATCTATCTGCACTTTTCTCATGGCTTATTACAGACATATCACTATTTCTTTCCAACCCTCTTTATTTAAAATTAAATAAATGAGCATATGTCATTATTCCCTAGCACAATATTCAGTATTGCAATCACAACATTGCTAATGCCAGCTCTGAAGTGGGAAATAAGCATCACATGGCCAAAACTGCTCTTTAGTTTTCTAAGACCAATGAAACTTCATCTTCCAAACAACCACAGAATCTGGGGGGTTCAAGAGAGAGCAAAGAAAACCACTACTCCTACACAGTCACATTTTTGTTTTCATTTTGGACTTTAGGTTTCTAAATTTGTACTTTTGTATTTGGTGAGAACCTTGGAGAGAAAAAAAAAGTAAATGAGTCCCAATCTCCTCCTTAAAAGTGGCAAGATAAATATTTGTAATGGTATGCAAAGATCTTACTCCTCATATTACTTAAAAAAAGAATCATGTAGGTTTTAAAAGTATCAAACAAATAATCTGGTAACTACCTCTCAAGCCTAGCAATGTTCCCAGCATAATCACCTGTCACAACTAAAAATCATGAGCAGTCTACAACTTTATTTTTAATACAAGTTGGTATTTACCCTTAGCATTGTAGGTTACAGGGTAGGGCACTATAGTAAACTTTGAAGTATGCTCAGCACTTGTTTATAGTAGCAATTAATTTAGAAATCAGATAGTAACAGTTTAGTAGGATCTGCAACAATTCTGACTCTCAGCAATTCGTCTTATTGAGGAGATGGAATTCAGATTGGACAACAGCTTTTGCTAAGGCAAATATACTGCAGCATTCTCCAGCTTAGAACAGTTTATGTTATTGCCAGCATTAATTCCAGTTAGTATCTAAGTATTTGTTAGCATTTTTTTGATTACATTTTTCAAGAACTTGTAGTTTACAGCATTGGCCATCTTTACAAAAGATGAAAGAGTGAAAGACTATATACATAATAGCATACAATGGTTTGTTCATCACTATTGGTCAAACACAGAATTAGAACAGGTAAAGGGAATGTATACAATTGCTGTAAAAATGGAAGCCATGACAGTATTTAATTACCTAGTTAGCCACAGAAGGTAACGTAATTCAGTAATTTTATGGAGATCTAAGGCGAAGTAAACCACCAATGCTGTAAGAGTTTCTATTTTCCAACTAAGTAAGGATGCACTCGCTTGCTTATGGCTTTTCCAGAACCTATTGGGTACTATCTGTTCTTCAGGAAAGAAAATAAAAACAGCATTAAGTATTACAGCTAAGAACAGATTGACTCATCTTCTCATTTACAAAATGGGGTGACATCACCCCTCCAGCTGCTCAGCATGAGGGAGGTCATTTGGTGATAATCCTTGTCAAATGTGTCCAGCAAGCACAGATGAAGAGTGGAGCTTTCACATCATAATAATCTTCTTCCCTCTGAGCTTGTGGACTCTCTTTTGGATGAACACAGCATGGTCCAGGGCTTTACATGATTTCAGGGGATATGTCTAGCCAGGATGAAATGGAGCCAAGCAGAAGCAACTCTTGGAGGCATTGTTCCATGGCAAACTAGTCAATAATCCACCAGAAAATCCGCTGATGTAAATGCTGATTGGAGATGTATTACCTCTTGCTTCTTGGCTTTGCTCACAATATGTGTGGTCATTGTGGGCATGCACAGGGAGGGAGTAAACAATTTAAACTAGGCCACTAATGCTCACAACTGAATTTTTTCAGCAGGGAAAGAAGCCAGATCACAGCATGAACTGTCCAGAAGTCTCTGATTTTGTCCTGAAATTTGCAAGGAGGTGATGAAGACTTCTTAAAGATTCTTAAGTCAGAAAGGCACATAGACACGCTTTGTGGCTCCCAGTCACACTCAAGAATTTTCAGCAAGTCTCTTTCATGCTGTTAACATGAGAGGGTTAGATGTATCTTCATGCAGAAGAGGGAGCAGGTATCAATCACAGTACCATTGGATAATACATTACTTGTAGTGCAAGTATTTAGAAAACTGGAGACTAATTTTATCAAGAAGTTGCAAGAAGGAACACTAGCTACACTATCATCAAATTTTTTTTTTAAAGTGCTTGACTAAGTTTCTGGAATGGAAGCACCCTAGATAGGAAAATCATTACAGACACTTGTTCAAATTCCATTCGATTTCAGGGAAGTACTTTCCATTGATTCTAATGGCCTTCACATCAGTCTTCAAACTGACTTTTTTTTTTAAATGCAATTGCACTTCTCATTCACAAGCTACTCATGTCTTTTCAATAGCCAGCTAAGACTAAGCTATATTTATTGGAAAGTTTCCATGTTCAAACTCAGCACAGAGCAAAGGGTGCAGCAATAGGGACAAGTAGTCAGAACAAAAAAAAAAAAAGTAAGTACAGTTTATTTAAAATGTACAGTCACTGAGGGCTACTTGATTCCATTCAGCTAGAGAATTATCGGATAGGCACCATCTCGTCAGAACAGAAAAAAAACCTAATAATATTCTGATGAATTTTAGGCTACCTTCACTGTTCAATAATAGTCTGAACAAATAAGCAGAAAATAAAATCCTCTGTGGAAGGCACTAGTCAACTAAGACAGCCTAGAGAGTGGCAAAATCTATAAGAATCTTCCCCAAGGAGCTTTGATTAGTCAAGTGGTGTTTCATGCCTTACAGGATTTTCAAACATTTCAGTATAAAGAGCGAATAGTAAACATCTACCCATAATTATGTGGTGGAGGTTTTTTTCTCTTTTTCTTCAGAACAGAAAAAAAAAAAAAAAAAAGGTTCCTATTGTGGGGAGCTGGCATTTTAACAGAGCATCCATGAAAAACAGTGGCACCTTTATATCCAGGTATCCATTCCGCAGTGCATCTGAAAATACTGAGGCATGATAATGCCACTTCTGTTTACACTGAGTAGCACCTTGCAAAACAAAATTTACTACCAAAATTACTCTAGTGTCTTGAATATAAGAAACAGAGGCTGGAAGCAAATCAGTCATCAAATCTATTAGTCCACAATGACAAAGGTCTGGGCAATAAGCGTTTTGTTCAGGTAGGTCTGAAGAAAACTGCTTTTTATCCTGCTATGTAGAAATTAGTTCTCCCTACTCCACAGGAAGCTTTCAAAAACAATGCAAATCAAGATCACAGGCCACACAAACAATGCTTAAGGTTCCTGAAATAGCAGGGGACTTGTTATATTAAACTTCAAAATGATCCTAGGACAAGACTGATCCTCATATTACAGTCAAAAAATAACAATGGCACTAGCTGATATCCCTGCCAAGTTCACTCGAGGGGGAAAAATTCAGCTTGACCTCAAATCTAAAGATAAACTTACTGCCAAGCAAGTGGGCAAGACTAAGATATTTTTCCATGGGATAAGCATGTAACAGAATACGATTCTATGTAATGAAAAAAGTTTTAATCTATACAAGCCAGAATCACAGTACAGATAAATACAAAACAGAACCACGGTTGTGCGAATGGATTGAGCCTTTCAACAAAAACAAACTGTACTCAGAGTCATGCAGGAAACTGTTGTTCTATTTTAATTGTACCATAAGCTGCACAGGGGAAAAACCTCCCATGGAAAGGAATAGAAAATAAACAGGTGGTGACCATAGAGGCAATATTTTAAGTAACCTCTTTAACTCCATGGTATTGCACATCTCTCTCTTAATTTTCAATTTAAATACCAACATTTAACTGAATAACTTGCATAGGGTCTATAAACTGACAGAACCTCTCTGCAGCAGCAGTAAAGGAAAAACTTGCCCCTTCCTACTTTCAAAGCAGACATTTTATAAATATGTTCTTTTCTGACTTTCCTCCCATGCCTCATCAGCTTTACTTCCTCAGACTGTCAGATTCAGCCAAGCCCCCTCTGGATTTAGGTATCTCATTGTCCCTTTGAACAAACTCTTTGGAGCAATCTTATGAATTGACTGACCAAGAAGATTTATTTTACTTCACATGGAGTCAATTCAAGGTAAAATCAACATAAGTGAATGGAACGATATTGATACTTCTGGAAGAACTTTCAGGCCCCACTCTAGCTTTCACATAATAACTACAGTTTAGATTTCAGAAAACAAGGTCTTCTAGCATTTTCCCTTTCATTCTCAAAGGATTAAAATAATGCTGTTAAATTCCTCCCAGCAACCCATGAGCTTCTGAATTGGGTTCATGAGGCTCCAAAGTCTATTGGCATGCTGGGCAAACAGGAAGGTTGCCAGGTCTCTTTCCAGTGTACTTCTTGTTCTACTACTTCCAAGTGCTTCTTTTAGTCATACCTCTGAGACAAAGATTTTTTGCAAAAAATATCAGGGTGAGATATGAGTCTTATGCTGTTCAGCAAAGCTTTTCTCTAATCTTTACCCAGAGATGCACTCCATGTATTCTTCTCTGTATATAGTCTCCTCTGCTATTTTCAGAACCATATTGAATCTATTGCTACCTGAGAGGGCATTAATACTAACAGGTAAAAGTGTTTGTGCATAGCTTCCTGCTCCGCTCAGCCACGTGGCCTTTGGGTTAGGTTTCAATGTGGTTTTGGTTTTTTTATTTTATTTTTTATTGTTAAGAGACACTTTCTCCTGGAAATGCCACAGTATTATTTTGTGTTGTTTTAATTATTCTTATACTGGCAATAAACTGAATGCAGCTGCACTGAAACAATGATACTAAACTTTGCATATTTCATAAACACGTGTTTAAGAGTAACACCCAATGATACAACTGAAATTCTTACCTATTATATAAGTAAAATTCTCATCCAATGCTTGATGGAATACTAGCTTTGTTCCATCAGCTAGGAGTAATCCTATTCCCAGAAATTTTTAATCTGAAGATTCATTCATTTGACTCCTCTGCTAAATTTCTTGGAGTATATGATAAAACTTCCTCACACCATATATCACCACTCTCTGTGACAGGATGAATTTCTTTGCTTAGGTTGACGCAACCACAGATTTTAAAAACCTTAAGCCACTGTTAAAGACTCTTGGAAAATTCTGCCTTATCTCTTTCTTCAAAACTCTGCAGTGTCATTCTTGAAAGACTGATAAAAAGGCCTATTCTTCTGTGTAACCATGATATAAAACTTCAGTATACCCATTGTTCCATAAAGTAAGAGGGAGCCGAGGACCATTCAATTGCTGTGACCCTTCCTACAGGTTATATTCTTCATCTACTGTTACAATCAAATACACAATTTCATAAATACAAAGTTTTTTTAAGTCCCACTGTCTCCAGTCTTGGAAATATCTTTTCCAGAGTGGGCAGATGTTCAGCATTACCTCTGCCTCTTCTGGGAACACTGACAATTCTCTCTATAATAGTGTTGAAAGATAACCTTCAACAGATTTTCTGTTGCTCTCTAGGAAGATCCAGGTGGTAAGAAGATTTCATATGGCAAGCCGTTACATTTCAAGTAGCTCTTTCAGAGTTTTTGAGAGGTAAATGTCTTCCTGTCTCCCTCTAGTCTCTGTGCTGACAGTTTACAACTTGCTGCACTTAATTTTGACCCTACACTGGGGTGAGACTAATCCTAGTACCATAGATATTTTTGTCTAACTAAAGGCAGTGAAAGTATAGCTTATACAGGAAATGGCACAGGTGACAAAATACCCTCAACTCTTGATCTTTATTCAGGAAGCACAGAGAACTGCTCCTGTTCTCAGGCATTTGACTGGACCTCATCCTGGACACAAACTGCAACCCTTGTCCCTCCTGAGTAATTTCTCTTTAAAGACAGTGGGTATATCCAAAGTTTTTTCCAGAAGGTTGCCTTTCTTCATTATGTTATAATCTGAGAATTAATTTCTAATTCCACTAACCCTTTGCTTTTGCACTCAGATCTGAGGCATTTTGTGAGAATTTTCATTTTGTGAGAATTTCATTTTGTGAGAATATAGAGAGCATGAGAGTACAGCAAACAGAGAGCGCCAACAGGCACTGCAGTTTGCAGAGCACCCTCTGGGTATGTTTTGGGAGTTTCTAGATCTTCTGAGCACAGGGGCCAGGATCATCAGAGAACTCCTAGGACCTCTCTGAGAAACATGCAAGTGCCTCCTACCAAGAGGTGAGGACAAGATAAGGTAAGGCACAACTGTGTACACTAGAGGAAGATCTAGCAATTTCTAACAAGCTTGGTCAGATGCCCTTGACTCAGGGTACCTGCAGCCTTTCTTGTAGTTTCCTAGCAATTAGAGAGACTCAAGGACCCTTTTAGCTGGTGGTAGGGAGAGACCCATATAAGAGCCAGGTCTAGAGCACAGCAGTTTATGCAGAACAATAGGAAAAACATTTTATTTATTTTTATTTATATATATATACACAAATTTATAAAAGAGCTGCTTTATTTTCCCTTTTTTCGGTGTTTTGGGGACTCACATCACGGATTTTGGATGGAACTTGATAACTGTCCTTGCTTCTTCAAGATATGGCAATTATAATTCTGAACAACTTTGAGTTTACAAACAAGCACAAAACAATTCCCTTTATTTCAAAAGTACCTTTTCTGAGCTTGATTGCTTTCAGCTGGCTTTGTGTTCTCTACATTGATTCTACATACAAGTCTTGTAAATTGTTGACTGTTCCTTCCACTAGAGTTGCTAATCCTGTTGCTTTGGGGAAGATTAGATCCCTTTCTGTCAGCAATAATCTCTAAATATTCCTATCACAATGCCACAAGAAAATCTATCCTCCACTTTCAAACATCCAAGCAAGCAAGCAGGTTATATGCCATGAGTCTGACCAGTCAGCTCATCTGTAGCAAGAGAATCCTAATCTAATCCTGCATTATATTGCCACCAAACCTCATAATCTGCAACAGATATTCCCACATTTCAATCTTCTCAGTCTTTTTTGTACTTAGAGTTTTCCAGTCATCACTATTTTATAAAACATAATATGAAGGAGTGGTTCATTTAGTTTTCCTTCCCTTTGGCAGATTTGTAAAGTAATTCTAAACATTCCTTTATGTTTGACCAATTTTAGCTGATGTACAGTGAACAAATGTACTATATGCTTGTGTTTGTAATGTTGCTGCACCTCACCTTCTACAAAATAGTATGTTTAAAAATAGCTGCATTTAGAACAATAAGGGGGATATGCTGTACAGACACACAGTGTGCTTCTTTCTAAAGGCTGCACCTTCTCCCCCCATTTCCTTTTTGGTTTTATGTTAAAATAAAACCCACTAATGTTGAAAGCACATAGCTCTTTGTGCTCAGCCATTCGATTACAGTAATTGTATTCTACTTCCCAAAATTCCCCTTTCAGATGCAAAAGGAAATTTTACCTTTTCTTTTGTTTGTTGTTCTGAACTTCAGAACAACTCTTTGTAAACCCTATCCCACAACAAGCTGTGTTTCATTTCTAAAATAACTCATAAGCTTACAAAGCTAGCTAGTAAGGTTGTTTGGTCCTCTGGGAAGAACGCTAATAACGCTGCATAAAAAATTATCCGATTAGTATTTCCCAGTGACAAAACTGCTATTCCTCCATCCTCCTTAGATGTGCAATTTATGCAGCTGATGACATACTGATCTTAGACATATTGTACAGCGTATGCTGTATACATATGACAATGTGATAGCATTGGATACAGCTAAGACTACTTACTTCCTTAGCACCGCACCTGCTTACTCTAATCATTATGGACATTTGCATGTTATTTTTATTTTCTTTTAATATGGGATACAAAGAGAATGAAATAAGTCATAACTTCCTCTACATAGTTTACATTTTAGCTAAGTGACACCTGTCATTGAATGAGACTTCCATTCAGATGAGATATTTACAGAATCGATTTTTCCATCCCTTTTTATCTTCACAAATCATATCTTTCATTCTCTGTTGACGCTTAACCATCAATGGATTTTCCACACTGAAAAAAAAATAGTATTAAACAATGCATGCTTCAAAAATACCTCTCTGTCCTCTCAGAAAGGTGTACTTCCAAATTACAAGCAGTGTACAGAACCAGAAGCTGTGCTTCTGATCTGCACAGTCGATACCTGGCTTCCAAACCCACGCCTCAGAAAGGCTGTGCAGGAAAGCACAAGGCTATTCTAAAACCGCACCAGTAGAAGCAGGCTGCTTGGAGCAATTTTTTGTCCTTCTACTTCAAGGGATCCAAAAATATTTTCTAAAGACCTGCACACACACCGGTGCTTTAATGAACTATATTCCTCATGATGAAGTCCCTATACATTGAAGGATCCTGCTAAATGCCTTGCATGTTAGTTGTCATTAATGTACTATTCAGAACACATCCACAGAGATTTGCTCAATAAACTGCAGTTACCACACAGCTTCAAATATCTTGCTTTTGTGCTGCTCAGTAATTCATCAATCCTAGGATTACTATAATACCCACAATATTCCAAACTTTAGAGTGCTGCCAATGACTACAGTATAAAAATAAAAATTACCAAAATGTTTCATCTCCTCATCATAAATGAGGACTTTCCCTATGAAATCACAGTGGCCTGGGACCAAAGATGGGCAATAATCAACACTCCAGCACTGACAAGTTTGAATGCCATTATTTCACAAGACAACCAGGCGAGAAATGAATGTATATTCAAGATAACAATGATTCTCATCTTCCAGTGACTCACAGAACCTACTTCTAGATCTGAAACATAATCCAAAAAATGAAAAACTGATTGCTTTCTCACATATAATAATACATTTTAAAATCCTACATCTTCTGTACCTTTCTATCTCTCCCTGCTACCTTGAAAGCTAGACTTATTGTAATAAGGGAAATAAGTTTTAAAAATAGGTAATGAAAAGGAGCTTTCCTAAAACATTGTAAAGCTCCCTAAATGTCCAGCAAGATTTAACCTGCAAACCCTCTTCTACACCTAAAGCAGAATACACAATTGGATATGAGGAATTACATTCTACTTTTGCCACATAACACCCAAAACTTAATATTGATAGCCCAAGTCATACCCATGGATCTTTGACATTACACCAGAAGTCTGTAAGAGTTGTGGGGCAAAATTACAACTATATTAATGGTAGCCTTCTGAAGAAAATATTGGTTTGTTACTCAGTTCTTCAAGCTGGCCTATGATGGAGAAACAAACAATGGTTCTAACTCTAAAAGTTAATATTTAAAACACAGATATATAGTTCATTCTATGAAGCTGGATGAGATTAAGTATCTTTCAAACATAGAATAAACCAGGGCCTAAATGAGTCAACAGTGTTATTGTTGCTGCTATTACTACCAATTTTTAAAGGACACAGGTTTCAGTGTAGAGGAATAAGTATACATTGCTCTGAAAAAGTCTTTAATATTTTATAGAGATCCACAAAGTAAGCAATCATCTTGAGCAAACAAGCAAATACTGATAACTAGTAGAAGATGTCTGCAAATCACACATTACCTCTTTCAGGCATTTGGTTTACCTGCAAAAAATCTGAAATTTACAGCAGAAATCTGTAAAAGTAGGAAGCTGAATTTGCTTTAGCTGTTGGGATGCGGCAAGTCCTGCTATTTCTGCAAAAGATGTTATTTTAAGGGACTGTAGGTCATTGTTGCTACAAGAGTACCAGAGAAAATGGGATGAGAACCTTTACACTGCAGTCACAGATGAGCAAAAGAATGGTGTACATTGTGTGGAACACAGGAACAACTCTCGTCTGTATGTTTCCTTTCTTTTTCATTACGTTTGACATTTTTGAGACTTGTTGTAACTTCTGAACTGCCTGCTGCAATGAATGGTAGTAGATCAGACTTCATTTTGTTGTATTATGGAGTTGCAGAAGAAAAAGAAAACGTGATAAATTGGAATGACCTGGCAGTGGTTTGAAGGTTGAGATGGTGTCCTAGATCTTGCTGTCAAACAAAATACAAGCTGTGTGTACATATTACAGAAGTTCTGTACATAGAGAAAGAAATACTCTGTCTTCCTTGTTCTTTTGCTGTGCTGCAACATATAATGTTGAAGAGGAAATAGGATATGACCTGTGCTTGTTTTTCCCAGCATGTTTAATGGTACAGCAGCTACTTCTGAGAGTCCACATTTGCCTGGGACTCCAAAGTAGGATACTGCCACACACAGACAGTTTAAGGTCAGTCCTTTTACTGTTACAGCTTGCTTGGAACAAAAGTAGAAGAAAAAGTTGGTTTCTGGTTGTCAACTCACATGTTAAAAACCACTATAGATGCTATAGGCAAACTAGGCACTGTTTAATCCTTTCCTCATTTAGAGAGAAAGAGAGACCTAGCTATATAGGTTCCTTAATGCCAATGCAACAGACAAAAGCATACCGTATTACTTTTTTCACCCATCAACAGAATTGTGGTCATTACAATTCTTAATTCTTAATACTTGAAATTTAGTCTGAGCCTATTTCCCCTTGATGTAACTACTCCGTGTTGCAACACTTGGTCAAAACACAAGAAGGTAGCATTTGTTTTGGAATAGCCAGTGCCTGAGAATTCATTTGTCAGAGACAAATAAACAGTAAGTATTACTGTTGCAAGTGTAACCTAACAATCAGAGCTGTCATCCAATCTGTTAAAACATATTTAATGATGCATAGAACTCGCATTTCATTTCAGGCATCCAGGACTGCATTTCTAGCAACCTCTGACTTGAGCACAGCTTTTCTAAAGAAAGCAAAATAAAAAGCTCTGCCACCCGTCTACCCATAGTGCTTGGATGAAGACTGCATTGAAGCAGCTGTGTTTCCAGGGATTGTTCTAAACTGGCCATTTGGGCCAGTTTTCTACTTGCCTGGTGTCACTAGAGCAACTGAAAGGAGTCAGATGCATGACTGGGATCTAAGCCTCCAAATAACAAATCCTCCTTCGTCCGTGAGTGCCAACTTTCTTGGACAATTTCCTCTGATATTATTTCCTTCTTCCTTTTCAGTTTGTTTTAAGACTGCCAAAGCAATGATCTCAATATATTATCAGCCCTTCAGATAACAGTTTCAGGATTATGAAGAATAGTTGAACGAGTAGCAGTGGAGCCAAGTTTGTCTTGTCTGGTACTAAATCAACATTTCAGGAATACTTTTTTTCCCCCTGGTGCTAAATGTTGAAACAATCCAAGCATTTCACATATGGTAGTATTGTCTTAAATCCTCCCTTCTGTTTAGTCAGCTTCCATGTGTACCATTAGACCACTGTTTATACACTATGAACCATACGGGATTTCTTTCATACTGTTTCTTGGTTCCCTTCATGCTGATTCTACAGCTTCTTTCCATCATTGCAGTTGTCATTCTGATAAAAGAGAATCTTCTTCTTTATGGCAACATAAATCAGGAGTAGGTTCGTTGGCTTGAGTGAAGTGATTCCTCACACATCTCTGTGTGTGTGGGAAAAAGTACTTTCATGTTAGAGCACTCCATTAAACCATAATTCAGTGTCTGCAGAGAGCAGGACACACTGGCATTCAGTAACAGGTTAAACAGGAGAAAAAATATCTGAGTGCTGCACCTCAGCTGTGGAGGATTTGGCTTTGCACTAACTCATTGGCAAAAGAGATGCTGGAAGGGGAATTCTTAGAAATCACAGAAGAAAATACAGACTCTTGAAAGGGTCCATTGTCTACCACAGTAGCAAGTAAATTCGATGTCCAAACCCGCAAGGCAACTTCATCTTATGGACTCATAAAAATGAGGCTTTCGGTTCGTGGGACAGCTGTCTATTGGACTGCCTCCATGCTGCAGTCTGGTGAAAGCAGCCACCAAGTCAGGGATTTCACAGGTCATCTGGTCCTGGAAGCTGGACACAAGGAAATGTCTCTGTTCTGGATTAAAACATATGGTGGCCATAATCTTTGCACCTCTGTCCCCTCTATTCAGTGGAGAACAGCCATGAACCTAACAAAAGTCAGACTGATTTGACTTGATAGCTGCTGGAGTCCCACACAGTACATGCTGTCCATCTGCTGTTCTCTATATCGATTGTTTTGGTTCCCCCCTATGTGTCTGTTCTGAATATTTTTTTAAAAATGCTTTGTCCTTAGAATCTGCCACCTATTATATCATGCCACATGTGTTTGTTGGTGCTTCATTTTACCTTTGCTTTCTTTACACTTCATCAAAAGCAGAATACTGTACTGTCTTACTAGATACTTTTCCTCCTACAGCAGTGTTCTACTAATTTATATAACACTGAAAAAGCAACTCCCAGGACACTTTAGGGAACAGATCTTCAGCAGACACAATGTGGCTTAGCTCTGTGGGCTTCAGTGAAGCTGCATCAATTTACACCAGTGGATGGTCTGGCCCTGCTGCAGCTATTTCATCTTTGAACTAATGCAGCAAGAATCTTAACTCTCACAGCAGAACTGGCAGCATCAAGAGATGGGGAAGGAAGATCCACACAATCAGTCTATGGGAGGTCACAACCATGTTGAAGAATATTTGAAGGGATCCCCTTATTTTGGGGTTTCCATGCTATATTCAGCAAGCAGGTCTACAAAACTAAAAAATACATTCAATCATAGTTTTCTTAGTTTTAGAACAAACTCAGTAAGGCTGAGATCAACTGCTGTTGTTAGTTCATGATAGAGGTGCTGGGTGATGATGATGATGTCTTTCTCATCAAACCAACAGAACTTATTACAAGATTTAGAACATGTATTTCCTGTACCAAACCCAGTGCTCCATGCTCACAAGCGTTGCTGACCGGGGCAGTGGGAAATTGCACTTTTCATGTCAGTGGAAATAAGAAAGACAAGGACTTTGTGACTTTTTATCCCCACTTTCTCAACTTTTAAAACAACTCTGCTGTCTCACAAATTGGTGTGCTGTACTGGTGAGCTACTCAGCGAGTGGAGAAGTGGTGATTTTCCACTGAGTATTACAATTAACAGGCCTACCAGTTCATGGATTCATTAACTCAAAATGAACACATTGTTTCATTCTTTTTCTTTTTAGTTGCACATGGTTCATTTCAGACATAGTCCCCTCTGCTTTCAGCAGGATCAGTAAATTAACACCAGTGAGACTCAGAATCTATGAAAATACATCCTCTGAGCATCTGTTAAGTAGATTTTTGTTATGCTGTATAAATGAGGATCAGACCTAGGTCAGGTCAAGAGCTGTGAAGGACATGCTAAATGTATCAATTTGCAGCAATCACTAATCTCTGTTGTCTGCATTTTTAAGAGACTAAGTAATAGCTTACTCGTTGAACCAACACACAGAATTATTGATAGGATTAACATATACAATAGCACAAGGAGGAAGTCTCCAGATTTAATTTTTTTTAACATTTAAATTACTCTCAACTGAAACTCTGTAGAGGTTTTGCTGTTTGCAGTTTTTGATGGCAGAGAACAGTGTTAGAAGCATTTGGAAAATACAGCAGGAGTACTCTAAGCACATCCATTAAGAGACACAAGCCTGGAAACCTTCCAAAAAAACAGAAGTTCATGTTTATCTACATTAGTCTTCACATTCTTGCCTCAGCAGCGATAACGGGATCAGAATAGATTAGGATGGCTAGATAGACAGATAGACTGACCAACCAACCAACTATAGACTGACCAACTACCTCTGGTCCCCTGTGTTGCTGTTGTCAGGAGTCTACTTAACATACAGTAGTGAAACAACACATACAATGCATTACAGAGACAACATGTATCACATCAGTGGAGAAGGCAAAAATCTTGGCTTCAAAGGCATTGTCCATCTTGCAGCTTATCCAGACAATGCCTTTTATCAAGTGTTCCTCATACTGGAGAGGCAAAGGACAAAGAATAGCTATGCAGATTAATTTCAAAAAGAAACAGGCATTTCTACAGGACTCCATAAAATGGCGAGTCATTTCTTAAGTCCTTACTCAGCAGTCTCATATCTAAACTGGAAGCATTGGTACTGCTAAACATTAACAAATTAAATTTGTTTCATTATATTAGAACTAACTCTATGACTGTTTTACAGTGCAGCCAGCTGTCCCCTAGGATTCTGGCTAAGACTGAAAAATTCTTTTTTTTTAAAATTCTAGTGCTAAGGTAAATTTTCCTCAAGGGGCAAAAATGAGAGGCTGTGCAATATGTAGTGCCAGGAACAGAACAGAGTGACAAGAGTTGAGTCTCTCAAGGACCAGACTTCAACATGATTTCATTTAGTGCTTCAACAATGGTCTCAGTCTAAGAAAAAAGGCTGTGATAATTAAACCTGTTGATGACAAGGCCAGGGTCGGGACATGACCCAAGACACCACAAAAAACCTCCCAACATTGAAAAGGCATTCTATATGTAAGAAATAGAAATAACAGGCAGGAAGAGTTGTACAACCTTAAGAAATGTATTTATGAAAGAAGAAATAGTAAAATAAGGGACAAAAACATTCTTCTGTAACTTTGGATCTCATTATCGAAAGCACCTCCACAAGAACAAGAGAATTACAGCTGTTGCAGACAGTCAACAGCCACTCAAGTGAGAAAGGAAGCGAAAGGAATCTACCTATATTAAGCAAGCTCCTCTGTAGAGAGCACACCTGAAACTTTGCCTTCAGTACAAATTGGATATTTAACACTGTTCAAGACCACCTCAGTGACCATGGGGAAAAGAAAACATGAACTGAATTGATCTTGCTGTTTTGCTTGCGCTGGAGCAGGTGTAGTTTCATTATGTACAAACATGTCATGAGGATGAAAAAATGACTACTTAAAGGCAAATCCTCTAACAAGGATGTATACATTATCAGGACTTAATAAAGCAGAAGGAACATTAAGACATAAGAACTTAATTCAGTACTTCTTTAGCTTTACATGAAATGTTTAGGTTCATGTCCAGTAACTACTGTTGTTAGCATGAAAAATTGGGACATTCAAAATTCCCTGTTATGATATTGGGCTGAAAATGAAAAAAACCAAACATAAAAATTAATAAATGTATTGCATCCTCAAGTAGAGGTTTGGAAACAATCCACTAACATGTTTGCATTTAAAACATGGGAAGTCTATTATTCCCCCTCTTATTCCAAGAAACAATTTTATTTATCATAGAATCATAGAATATCCTGAGTTGGAAAGAACCCACAAGGATCATTGAGTCCAACTCCTGGCCTTGCACAGGATTTAATCAGTACATCAGATTTTGCCACTTTAAAGCATCTTTTCGGTGTAGTAAACTGAATACTAAAACAGGAAACCGAAGTGTGTTTCATTTAACTGAAATCAATGCAGACATCTGGGGAAAAATATTTTAATGGACATCTTTACTCAGGTATAGTCCTTAGTGACTCAAGCTTCGGGTCAAACCCTGAGATCACAATTGGAATAAAATTTTATATTAAAATACTGCCTTAAATGCAACTGTTTGTTAAGATGGGCCTCATTACTAAGAGTATGATTGTTGTAATTAATGATTTTGTTTCACTTTTGAAAAGAAGTTTTATAAATGCTGCTGGAACAATTATACTTAATGATATATTTCAATTTCATTTTAGTTAAATTACAAAACCACAAGGATCATTGTTTTATTGCAGAGCTGAAGTAAGTTTCTTTTGAATCACTCAAATCAGCGTTTTGCAAGGCATTATCCTCAGTTACCTACAATGTTGTTTGTCAGGTTATTCTTCTAAGGAAACATACATTCTGGTGAAAACTTCACTGGAAAGCTAAGAGCCTAGTCCAGAACAGTATCTTTACAAAAATTATTAAATTATAGTACAGGAAAGAACATATAGATCTGATAGTAATTTCCACAATGAGAAAAAGAAGCTATCTGAAGGTGCTGTGACTAATAAGTCACCAAATCAACACTTCTTTTATGGCAGCTTTGGAGAGAGACCCAAATAAATCAGATTTGTCATAACTCTAAATACCATTTGAAATGTCAGCTGGGATTTCAAACTCAGCGTACCACGGCAACGTGTTTGTAAGCCTTGACTGCACTTCACAAGAAGTCTGTTGTTTTCAGAGATGAAGAAGCCAATTTCTTTAGGAGAAATTCTTCAATTTTTTACAATCATCTGTTCACATCAGAGAAAGATGCTCATTCTGTTCAATCTGAATGTACTTTTTTCTAAACAAGCACTCTGCTGAGAATGTAAAAGTTGTTCTGTCAGAAGCTGTTTTAAACAATGCTGGCCCATTCAGTTTTCACAAAACATAGGTGACAGCACAAAGCAATCATATTGCCTGTACTAGCAGGCAGCTCATTTACTTTCCAAGTTTTTAAAATGCCTCTTTGCCTTATAAAAGGTCTCTATTCTTTGCAAGCCCTCTGCTGAAATGTAAGGGTAAAAGAATGCAATAAGGGATAGGATGGAATCTCACAGCAGTTCCTTTATGGCATTTTGGTTTTCAGTGATGAAAACATGAATATGAATCTTAAATCGATTAAAGTCTAACAGAAGAGCCACCAGCAGAAACCAAGAGTATAAAACACATTGGACTGGACTGGTTCAGCATACGGTGTCTGCATGTTACCTGACTCACTTGTGCCATTACTCATCTGAATCTTATTGTGACCACCAGTCCTCAGGTGTATAGCACAGAAGTCAGGGACTACTCTAAATTAGTAAGCCTCCATTAGCCAGCAGGGTGAAGGCAACATTGGCTTTTCATCCTTTTCCATCAACCATACGAAGACAACATAGAGGAAGGGCAAGGAAAGATTTAACTTGGTTTCATGGCATGAAGACCCCCATGAGAGTTAGTCTGTCTTTACGCAGCTATGCCAGATTTAGAATTATATCGCTTTCTCTGTACAAAATAACTGCAGTTCAACAGAGGATCTAAACGTGAAGTAATATCCAAGGTGGCATTTTCTCTCTTCTACCATGTTTGGGACAGTTTAGGATATTACATTGGCCTGAACTAAATTCTTGGTAGTGTAGAAACATCCCAAACTCGTATACAGGTACATGGCTGTGTTTCAGTTAGAACCCCTAAGGAAGAGATTTCTTTCGCTATTCTTTCAATTCTATGTATATGTATTTTGTCACTACACTTCTTTTCTGAGCCATTGATATATTTGTATTGTCTTTTGGAAAACCTTATATTTACAAAGCCTTAGGAACAAATTGGTTTATACAGGAGAGAAGCACATTACATAAAGTAATATATTCATTCCACCTTTACAAAACTCCTAAAAACTCCCAAAGAAACAAAGGTCACCATTACTGAAATTAAAAATTGTCAGTGTCCTCCTCAAACTCAGAGACCAGAAATATTTTTCTAAAAAATCTCACCACAGCACAGAAATAAATGATGCATCTGAATAACCACCCATTCATGTAATCTTTTTAAGACAACATTTTCAAATACATTTTCATAATAATATAATCCTATGGATCAATTTATTCTGAAACTCATTTATACTGAAATAAAGTGAGGGAAGATTTCCTATCTCCTTTTTTCAGTCTTGTAACTCATAAAAAGGCAATATTAAAAAGTGTTGTTCTCTGATATTCTTTGGAAAAAGGTGTTATTCATTAATCAGTGTGATATATAGTGACAGAGGAAATGATTCCCTGTTCTGGATTAAAACTGCATTGTGCATGGTGCAAATATTGAGGAAAGAGAATAAATAGGCCGTTTGTGTAGTGGCAGATACAGACAAGGAAGGCAGCTGGGCAGAAATGTACTGTCAAAACACAAAACAGTCTGCACTGACAAACCAGACCCCACGTAACTACAGAAAGCATCTCAGGTAATTCAGGAACATTTAAACCTCTCTGCTTCTGCAGACATTTAACTGAAAGGGGTAAGAATTCCTGCAGAATGTAAGCCTTGGACAATAACATCAATGGAAAATAATAATATACATAGAATAGTTCTCATAGTATCCTGTTCCACAATCCTCCTGTAAATGGATACTTATTTTACTTTTTAATTAATTCTTACAATATCGAAGTGCATTCATTTCTTTTGAAATTTTTATGATTCTGTCTGCAGGCATGGACCAAAAATTACCCCTGTGTAAAGGAGTACAGCAGATTGCCCACATACAGGTATATGCCGAGCATAAGACACACGTCCTAGCTACCAGCACTGCACTCGACCATGAAAGAGTGGCCAGACCAACCACTACATGGAGAAGCCAGCTATGAAAATGCAGAACTTCTTTGGAAGCACTGCTTAAATTTTAGGAGTAGAGTTCCCAGGTTCATAACTGCAGCCATCACATTCATGGGGCAACTGGTCTTGCAAATTCCATACTCGTCTGGATGCAAAATGTTTTTTTAAAGCCACTAGGAATCTAGGTCTGATTTTCAAAAGGTGAAATAAGCTATCCTGGTGTACTTTCCCCACATATGGGTTAGCCCACCAGCTACACTAGTTGTTCAGTAGGAGTAGGAGAGTTAGAAAAGTTAGGGTAGCAAGGCCTAGCTTCCATCATAAACCAACCTCATCTTATCATTTGCTTCACACTAGCATAATATCAGCAATTTTTAGGAAGGTACTTCTGACTTACATCTGGGTAAAGGCATGTGTTAAAATCCAGTAAAGTCCATGGAATCTTAGGAAAATCTTTAATGCACATGATAATAGGCTGTAAGTGATATCAAAAGAGTAATCTTTCTTATAAAAATATAATTTATTTTTTTTAACAGTGAGTCAATAAGATGGGAAAAAACATATTTTTGAGTAAAATGAATGCCTTTGTATTAACTACTTAATAGCTTGATTTTTTTTTTTAGAGTATTTCTCTTGAGGTTATAAATCATTTAGCTTCATGAACATTATGTCAAAGGTTGCTTTTCATCCTTGAATATCAGGTTACTCTTCATTTCCATTAAGATGCACTCTCCTCAATCTATAGAGATTGTATTTCCCCTTCTTTGTAATTTCAGAAAGGATTTATTAAAAAAGAACAGGGCAGAAATATTTTAAACCTTATCTTTAAACCTTATCACTTTAAACCTTATCCATTTCTGAAAATGTTATAAAACCCAAGTAGGAATTCAGTTTTTCAGATGGATTGTGTTTCCTAAAAACAACGAAAACCTTTTCTGTATCCACAAAAGCCACATTACATAGCAACAAGATAAAAAGCCCTCAATTCCATCTATTAAAACACAGCAAATTATTTTTTTTTAGATAGCTTACTAGACTGTATTAAAAGCTTACTCAGTACCCTTTGCCAGTATGCACCATTTCCATAAAGTACTGTCAAGGCTCTGGAAGTGAACTTAGGAACCAGGAGGGATCTTTTGGATCATCACATCAGGTACTATTCCCTGAAGCTGTAAGGATACTATGTCAAGTATTATCACTGTAAAAAATTTTCCAGTGCAGCTTTAATTCTACTTCTAGCTCCTATCTTCTCCTGGAGAGGTAATAGAACCTCAGTGTGCTCACCGTCTCCTAAATCTAGGCAGCAGCCTGCTTGCAACTTTTTGTTATTTCTCAGCCTCTCTTTCAGGCCCTCTAAAAAGCGCTTCCGTTTCTGAATTTCCTCACACAAGTGTCAAGTACTCCCCTGCAATCTTTCCAGTAATTTCTTTCTGGGGAAACAGAGGGCTTTAACCAGGTTCAGTACATGCAGACTCGTTGCTCTGAAAGCCTGCTTCTTGCTTCTCATATATAGTATCAGTTATTTATTCTCATCAGTCTATTTTCTCAGTGACATATTATTCTTTGCCATATTCCTATTTTTCCAATTTCCCTTCTCCTATAAATCGAAAATACTTCTCTCAACCATCTCTCCTTCTAAATTTTTTATAGTAACAGGAACTATACTTTTTGGTCTACTTCTCACTACAATTGGAACAGATATACTTGTTTCTTCTTCCACAGATGTTTCTCCAACTTTGGTTAGTTAAGCTGAAATCACTATGCTGAAACCCTGCCCAATGATCTTGGTCTTCTTTAAACTCCTGGTATTAAGAGAGGAAATAGCTGATAAATATATAACCAAAAGGAGTACAGAGAAGAGGAATAGAGCAATAGGTATGCATTTGCATGTCGTTGCCTTATCAAAAGAGGAAGACCAGTCTAGGGAGAGAGACCAGGGGACTGTGCAGAGAAGTGAGCCAGACCTTTGGCTGGACTGTGGAAATGAGGATGTGGATGAATTAGATGGCAGAAATGCTTAATGCTGCTGCAGCACACACCTTCAGAACTTGAATCTGAACTCCAGAGTGCTGCTGCTCTAATATCAGCGAAAGGCTAATAAGTTCCCTAGAAAGTATATGTGACTAAATTCAAGTGGTACCTGAACAGATCTTACCCCGTGCCTCACCCCTTACCCCTTCTGCAGCTGAAAGATCAGTGAACGGAGCTGACCTCTGTACAGTCATGCCAAAAGCTGAGAGGGATACAAGCATGGAACTGACGCAATGGGAGCAGAAATGAGATTACAGTTGGAGAAGTGAAGGAGCTGGAGACTGTGCCTCACAAAGTATTGGATTTGGACCTACATATAACATTAGATTAAAAAAAAAAAAAAACCACACAAAAAAACCCTCCCAACCAACCAAAACCACAAACAAACCAAAAACACAAAAACCCCAAAACAAACAAAACCCAAAACCAAAACAACAACAACAAAACACCACACAAAAAAACCCCCAAATAACAAACAAGAAAACTCTGAGTTATGAGCCTATAATTTAATCTCACCAGGGTTCTGGTGGCATATGAAACACTACCGTAGTCTTATGTCACCTGGCCCTGAAGTGAAATCAGAGAACCATAATTCACAGTTACCTGCCGTTTTCCCACAATCAGAAATTTTGAAGTAAGTTAGTAATGTCATTAACCAAAAAACAAAAAGAAGACTGGACATCTGATTTTAAAACAAAACCAAATAATAAATAATATAGCACAGGAATACTGCATTTCATTCATGCTTCATGTCTTTCCCTCACCTAGACTAAAGTTGGCCTATGTTGATTTTTAGCTAAATTGTATTGAAAATAAAAACATGAAATTTCATTTCACTCATTAAAGCAAGCACTAACACAGCTTTCACATGATATGTCATTCAATATAATAAATTATACAGTTGCTAGTGGAACTACCGATAAAATAGATCTATATATAGATACAGAGGCTGTACTGCTCCATTTTGGGTTATAATATTGAACTACAAGTTCACTTGTAGGCAAAGCTAAGTCCTGTTCTAATCATAAAGTAAAAGTACAGTACACAAGATAAAATTAATATTTACTTGTTTTGAAAGCAGAAAGTAAGGACTCTCAAATTGCATGAGAGGCTAATATTGTGTAACACTGCAACATTACTAACAACACAATCAGAGACAGCCCATGAGCATCTTGTACCATGGCTAAGATTTTTATATATATAGACATGTATATGCATAATACATACTGCAAAGGGTTAACGGGAAACTTGTAGTATAACTACTCAAAAAGGTACAGGTAAACACATCTAATTAGTAAAATCAGCAAGGGAAGAATAAGGTGTAATACTAGCGGGAAAGATGGAGTCAGTGGAGTAGTACAGTGGAGTCAGATCAGGAACTGCCTCTTTTTTCTTTCAAGAAGAGAGGGCGAGGAGCATAAAACTACAATGTTGAGCATTTAAACTGGTGAAGGAAGAGGTCATTCTTCAACATCAGCTCCCCTCTGAGGGCTGGAGCCTGGCCCCTCGGCCTCAGCAGCTGAGACCAGTGCAGACCACAGCTACCAGCACTAACGGTGCAGCATTCACTCCATGGGGCTGTACTTGCGCAGCTAATGTGAGATAAGCTCCTTAAGGACCATATGTTTGAATACTGAGCGATAATGATTGATAATGAGTAAATGAACCATTAGCACAAATTGCTAATGAATGTCAGTGAACTAAAGGGGTGCTCTGAAGTTTGTGACCAGCCTGATCCATCTGTCTTGCAAACATGCCCATGACAGTGCAGTCTCATTCCCTGACACAAAGATACACCCCCAATCAGTCACAATACCCTCCTGACAGTGGTAGATTCATTTTCATGTCCAAATTCGTCACAGCAAAAGTTTTCTACTACTGAGGCTTAGATTTAACCTTACATCGCTTGAAATTATCTTATTACCAGAGATGGCCAGATGAGCGCACACATCTACCAGCCATCTTTTACTCCACTCTCCTTTATATTTCTCTCACTTGTAATTGGACATCACTTAATAAAACTCACTGAGTTGATTCATCTGGTTTATGCTTTCTTTACGTAAATATGTAATAGGAAATCTTTTCCATCTTTCAATAACACAGTGACAGATAAGCATTAGAGTTCAACTGCTGCAGGAGCAGAATGTATTTTCAGTTAACTGCAGTAGCCATTGTCATTATATATCCATAATGACAGCAACAATTACTTCCAATCTTTCTCACGCTCATGCTGAACTTTAACATTATAGTTAAAAAAGCTCAGAAATAGACTCTCCAGCCTATAGTCTGGCTCCAAAGATACCTAAATGCATACCCAAAATTCCTATGGTGCTACAAATGTACAGTTACTAAAAAGTAAAAAAGCAAACAATTTTAATCTAAAATTTAAATACTTCCATTTTACATATTAGATCGTAAGAAAAACACTTTACAAGTATGGATGATTTCTGTTCAGAGTGCTGCATCAAGAGTTGCAGGATTTAATAGAACGAACTAGTGTGCAATAAAAACACCCCAACAAACAGATATGTACTATGCTGAAAGCACATTATCTGAAGTTACCTGAGCTTTTTTACTATCTTGCCACTGTATCTTTTATGAAAGTTGTGTAAAAGAACTGATACAAAATCAATGAGGAGTTCAGAAATCATTCCAAACTTTTCTGCTTTCCATCAGAGTCCCACTGAAGTGGCAGCATATTTTGCTCATTGCTGTAATTACCAATAAAATTTTTAAACCAAGAGTTTGGTTACATAGGTGAAGTAAATAATGGCTTGGGGAGTTTGTTTGCCTGTTTGTGTGATGGTTTGAGTTTTGTAAGACAAGATCCCTCTCCTCCTAATCTTATAATTGAAGAGACAGGGAGTTCATTTCAAAGTAGATGTGTGTGCTAAAACAAGCACAAAACTAAACTGCACATGATAATTCAGTAATTCTCTGCTCAGAAAGATGACAGAGGTCAATTTTTCAGCTGTAATCACCAGCAGAGAACAACCGTGTATTGAACACCAGTGCTTATTTTCGATCTATGAGGATTTACTCTTCAGGTAGAGACAAACATTCATGGGAAGTCATGTCTTATCTCTGAAGACAAAGCTGGAGCCTTCAAAGATGTGCAGAAACAAACAGTTTACACAATTTCAGTATTTTTAAGGGAAAGCCTTTTTGATGGGAATAAGATTAAGTGATAAGAGCACATTAAAGGCCAGGGCCAGCTCCAACAGTGCCCTTGTCTGGTAAGGCTCTAATACTATTAAGACAAGTCTATTTTGCTGTCCTCTAATGCAAGAATTTACATAGCTTATGCAAAGCTCACATTGGTTTACTTTATGTTTTTCCAGTAGTTCTACCAGAAAACATTCTCATGCGACAAAAAAAGCGCCATGAATGTATAGTCCCATCTACCTGTAGATCAAAAGAGTTTATTAAAGATGCAAAATCAGTACTCACTAATGTGAATTTCCTGTTACGCAAGAATTACTTTTAAAAAAAGGAACATGACATTGATTCTATTTATTTAGTTATCTGTGTGAGAGAATGTCTCTTACTGTGATTATTTAAATGATCTCTACTCATTATTTGGGGTAACTTCTTTAATCCTCATGTTGTCAAAGGTAATGATTTCATTGTGTTCACTTAAACCCTTTACAATACTAATTCTGCAGTAGGATATAAATGAAGATAATCAAAATGAAGGCAATATCTGCTGGACTTCACAGAACTTTTGTTTTGTACTTGCAAGGAGAAACAAGTTTCTACAATGAGAAAGTATGTAAAATATTATACAATAAAAATTTTTATACACCTTGTAGGAAAGTACAATTAATAAAACATTCCATATATATCTCACTTTGTGTGTATACTATAAAGTCCTTGGTTATTAATTTTTTTAATTAGATATGTAAGTTATTTACCACTCATCATCATCATCATGGCTAGGCTTCGCGAACGAAGATTTGTGAAGGACTCTACCCACGCTTGCTACAAGCGCGCTGATGGCTAAAAAGGCCAATGCGAGATAGACACGTCCGGTTGCAAAAGGCACAGCAGAATGGCTCCCCAGGTGGTACTGAAAGGACACGGTTCTTTCTGCGTTGCCTTTTCTCCTCGAGAGTGATCCTGCGTGTATTTTCAAAAGATATTGCAGCATTGTGAATAGTGTGTCTCCAGGCCTCCCGATTGGAGGCCAGAGCAGACCAGTGATGGTGATCGATATGGCCAAGGCTGAGATGTTGTTTCAGGGAGTCCTTATATCTCTTCTTCGTATTTACCATCATTCGTATTTACCAGTGTATTTACCACTACACTGACTTCTAAACCCTGTAAATTCCTTCTGTATGTCTAATCCTTTTCTGGGCATAAATAGGTACTATACAAACTAATTAGCTGTTTACATCTTTTCCATCAACTAATTCACAAGTTAAAATACCTTTTATTAGCCCTAATAGTTTCTTTGCAGTAATTTATATTCTACAGGTTTTTCCCTTCATGGTTTTTGTTCAGTCAAGTGGGATATCTCTATAAGCTCCTTGACCATATTATTTTAAATTTTACAAGTTCATTTGTCTACTTAGCTTGAACCATGAGGATCCCGGTTCATCTAAACACTTAAATATGCATTAAACTTAACTGTATAGCAGAATACTCTTGAAATCAGCTCATCGTTCTGAATTCAGAAGGAGCTTAAGAACCTCCTTGAATTAGGGTGTATGTGCCTTAATAGATGCTGAGATATCTACAGTTTCACAAACAGAAACTTTGTGGTTTGCTTGTTTTCTTTTACTTTTTTTGTTTTTAAGGCTTTTATCTGATTGAGATAAATTTTCTGAAACTGGCAGGAATCGTGACACCCATGGTATTACTTCTGCTCATTTTTCACCTTCATTACGCTCAATTTAAAAAAAAATCGTCCAGTTAATATTGCATTTCCTTTTATTTATGTGACCTGGTTTCTATGGTATTCAGGCTTCTTTTCACCTCTTACCTGCTATCTGCACAGCAGGGACAAAAATGTGGGGTGAAAAAGACTCCAAACAGGAGATACAAACATTAAATAGTAAAGAAATCATACTCTTGCTTGAAACCAGGAAGGGTGTCAGTGAAGTAAAAGTGAACAATAAAGAAAGACTGCCATATGAGCATATGATTTGGTATGACATTTACAAGAAAGAAAATGCAAAAATTCTTCATCCCTAGGTCAAAAGTTGGAAATAAAGATGAAGTAAAACACAAATGGAGTGACACTTAAGGAGAACCAGGCAAAGAACACAAAGTTAAACACATCTACACAAATGCTAGGAGGCTAAAAATAAATTGGGGAAGTGGAATGTCTATTTCTAAATAAAGGCGTTTTACCAAGCATATCAGAAACCTGATGGCAGGAAAACAATCACTGGAGTACCATAATGCCATGACAAGGTATTCAGTGAAGAGATAGTAAACCATGCTGCTGTCAGAATAGATCAACATGTTTATAACAGTATAGAAGTGAGTCTCATCAGTGAGCTAACCATCTCAAAAAATACCCAAGAATTGGCATAGATTTAAATTCCAAACCTAAATAATACAATAATATGTTTGTGTTACTGACCACCCCCAGTGAAAGGCCAAATGTAAAGACAGAGAACACAGTTGTTTGGGGTTACTTCAGCAATCTTCATGTACTGAGGGCAAATGTCACATAAAAACTTTGCATAGGACTCCTAGAGGAGGTAAAAAAATGTATAGATCAATAACTGTCCTCCAATGAAGCATCCATCCCTTTTTCTAGTACTACTTGAGTAAACCTCCACTAGAGAACCTCCACCAGAGAACATATGGGGAAAACCTTTTTCGTACATGGAGACTAAAACTTTGACAGAATTTTGCAGAATACTCTGAGTTGGAAGAGACCCACAAGGCCCATCAAGTCCAACTTATAAGAGAATGGCCCCTAGATGTTATTAGCACCATTCTCTAACCAACTGAGGTAATCTCAAGATGTTAAATGTATCTGCAGTCTTAAAATAGGGTTTTGGGGTAGTGTGGAGGAGGAACATGTAAGTCCTGCAAGTACCTAAGGCAATAAGTAGAGGCTGTTTATAGTATAGAGATTCAGCTACCATATAGCTTTATTTGAGTGTTTGGTTTCTGTTACAGATCTTATGACATTTGGATAAGTGCAGTAAACTTGGGAAGACCTGATATGGATTCTCTAAACAAAAATCCCACCTTAAAAATCTCTTGAGGGTTTTTGAACAGATTTACAACCATGTGAACAAGACCAATCCAACTGAAATGCTCCACTCAAATTTTAAAGCTACTGTCAAACGTAATGAACAGGCTTCCATACAAGGCATGAATGATGAACGTCCTGTCAGGAAACAAGATGATGTTTTGGGGATATAGAAATCTATAAAGTTTTGGATAAAATACAGGCTGCCTAAAAAGGCAGGAGGAACAGACTCAAAACAAACAGAAGGAGATGGTTTCATTCATCAGGCAGTAGATCTCTATGACAGGACAGTGCAGGTGCAACTCGCAGAGGTCAGGGGAAGACTGCAGAAGTAAAAAGAAGAAAGATCCAGAGCAGGCTACAAATTGAGCAACAAAAAGGCCAGGAAATTTCCCAGTTGAACACAGATAGAGTTTCAAAGAGAATTAGAAAAGTGTACATGATTGCCCAATTATTACTTTTCTATCAGTGCCTGCTTATGGCTACTGTTAGAGATCACTAACTGGATTGAACAGACCCTGGGTCTGCACCAGTGCCCCCTATTCTCACAAGGTAAAAAGATCACCACAGCCTGGGCTGCACTGATGTGCCAGAATGCCAAGCAGCCAGCGCTACTGTGGGGTTCCTCCTCTCCTCCTCCAATAGAAAGGAGTAGGAGTTCTGGTAGAAAGCAGGAGAAAAATGGCTCAGGTTGGCCAGAACAACTAAATGATGCCACTCTCTGAGGGCAGATAGCAAAACCCCATAGCAAACCTTATATATGCTTCATGAGACAAGCAAAAAAATCCTTTTAATTCTCATGAGTGGGAGCAATTTTTCAAAATTATGATTTATTCCATAACACACTGTTAATAATGTTTGTTGATTTGTATATTAACAACCTCTTCTTCACTAAGTGATATTTTTATTGTTTGACAAGTTGCTGTATTTATTGTCCCTACAATGAACAAATAAAATATCAGCAGATTCCTTTCTTAATGAAAATGCAGAGAAATACTTAAGAAACTAGGGAAAAAATAGACATTTTAAACTGAGATAATATAAAATTTTCTCAAAGGTATTTTAATTAACAAGCTAACTGCAGTTATAACTGAGACCATTGCCTTAAAAAATGAGTACCCAAATCCTTTATTTTCAGTAAGTAAAATTTACTTCAGCTGTAATTTATGGTTTATCCTTACAGTTCAGCATTACGATCATCTTATTCACGTATCTTTCAGTGGCTTAATTAATTTCATGTCCAAATGAGTGCAAAATATTATCTATTTTCATTATTATCACCCTAATAAGATTAAATTGGTAGTCACTTTGATTCTAATGAAAAGCCATAAATATCTCCTTGCCTTCTCTTGTATATTTTATTTTGTACACCATCAGACTGAAGTTGCAACAGCAGACTGGGCTTGCACACTTGGCTGCTTCTCTTCTCCCCAAGCTCAGCAGCAGCTGATTTACTCAGTTGTTTAAATAGACTGGCAGGCTGAGCTACTGCTGGTGTTCAACAGTCAGCCTCACCTGTTCAATCTATTGCTGCCAAATTCAAAGGGGTTTTTTTCTCATTTTCTCTTTAAATAATGTAATGGTGGAATACTGAGCTCGCACATAGCGCCACATTAAGCAACAATGCACATTCTGCAGGACAGGATTTGAATTGCTGAGAAACTAAATAATTGGATTGGGGAAAAAACAGAATTCAGTTCAAATTGGACCATTTGGAGATATCTTTGGGCAGAAATTATCAGCTGAGAGGGACAAACAATGCAGCAGCATAGTGCTGTACAAGTTGAACATACCTCAACACTGTCAGTCCACGGTATGAGACAAACACCATCATGGTGTTATATGAATGCAAAAAGCTGCAAGAAACTTGAAGGGACTTACTGCACCACACAGCACAAGCAGTGCTATTTTAAGCACTGTGCCTTGCTTCGGGCACACTCTACAAGGAGGATGCACATGTACAGAGGGTGACTTAGAGAGGGGCAAAGTATACAAAGGCCTGGAGAATGTGAACCCACAAGAAAGAGCTGAAACAACTGGCTTTTAGACCAGAAAACTGAAGCACGAAAGGAAGAATAGTAATAAACTGCGAAGGAGTATTGCAAAAAACAAAAGGAAATGGATTGCTCTAGATATTATGAAGGACAAAACACAGTGCAAAATGGACTTGAATTTCAGAAAGGAAGACATAAGGACATTTTCAGGAAAGCTTTCTATACACAAAGATGGTGAACCAATAGAAGAGCTGATCCAAGGAAGATACAGAGCCTCCATTATCATGCATTTCAAATAAAATGTAGGACAAGCATCTGTCAGTATCTGACGCACATCTGACATTATTTTGAGGCAGAGGCAGTAAATCAGATAACTTCTCATGACTCATCCAGTTCTCTTTTGTGTATGTAAATAGTTTAATTCACTATTTTCAACATAACAATCTTTTCATTGATACAGATTCTCTGGCTCAAAAAAGAACAGAAAATGTAGCCTGGTGATCTTGTAATTTCTTGACCTTGTGACCAGGTGGCAGCCTGAAAACAATCTCAAGTAACACCTGGACTTTTTCTAGTTTTAATAACACCA
This sequence comes from Cephalopterus ornatus, assembly GCA_013396775.1. Taxonomy (NCBI): domain Eukaryota; kingdom Metazoa; phylum Chordata; class Aves; order Passeriformes; family Cotingidae; genus Cephalopterus; species Cephalopterus ornatus. Next base: position 66,111 of record VZRE01008966.1, read on the forward strand.
CCCCTCTAAATGCCTTTTAGCCAAAAGAAATTGTAAAAGTTCAGCAAATTATGTTTTAACTTCAGTTATTCTCCTTTATCAGTGATAATCAACTTTAAACTGCATCTTCCACGCCACAAGGGTCTCCTATTGCTTGCCTTAGCCAGAATCAGAGTCTCCTGCACACCCCAAATAATGGGTCAAGTGCTTAGAAATTCCCTTACTTGTTTATATTTCTACAGCATCTTATCTCCCAAAGTGCTTCATTATGCTATGAGGATGTCTCACTGAAATGAAATGAGCCCTGAGCAGAGAAGGCAAATGCCATGGAAAATTCAGCATGCCGCATGCTTTAGGAAAAGAGAAGAGTAATTCTGGCAATGACAGAAGAAAAAGTGAAGCTCTATCTTTGACATGCACAGTGCAGGCACACCCTCCTTTGAAGGATGTCATTCAGAGGAATTACTTCTAAAGCAATTCCCTGAATATATTGCTTCCCAAACCATGATTATGCACAGTGCAAATATATCCCATTTGAGTTCTCCTAAAACTCTAATGCATAACAGTAGGAAAGCAAACTGCGTTTTCTAAATGTCAGAAAAATTTAATAAAGCCTGAAGAAGGATATGAATGTGCCCATCTTTCATTTGGAGCTGTAATTCGTAGTTATCAATGATGATGTTCATTACTGAAACACAGTGCAATGACTGAAGTACCTAATTCAAACTGTGTGCATTAACTAAAAAATAAATGCAATCATAATTCCATAGTCAGACTCCCTATGCCAGACCGTTAATAAATGTAAATTATCAGCTGAGGATCTGGACCAGACTTGCTATATCTTCTTCCCAATTTAAAAGAAAATGCCATTAGTTGTACATAAGAGATACTGATGCTTCTTTTTTAATTAAGCACAGCAGGACTTTTACATTTTTATGGCACTGCCTAAAAGGAGCTCACAGATCATTCCAGTCAAAGATTCCAGACTGCTCATAGAGGACCTAAAGATGGAAAGAGTCATTATGAGTCCAAGATTAGTACTAACCATGATGCCAATGATTGCTGACACAAAAAGAAATGGAACCTGTCTGTAGTACGCATGAAAAGCAAAAAGAGATGCTTGGCAAATATAAATGCTAATGAAAAAACTTACATCTAAATAATGCCTCATGAGTTCATGAATTCTAATTATTTCTCAGTCTTGTATTAACTATCATTTAATAGTTTGGTTAGTGCAAGCTCATTTCAAAGCCATCAGAAACTGTTCTCTCTGTTCCATCGTGCAAAGTTAAGTGATGTCCAGTCCCGACAAGAGCCAATCTGATGTACTCTAGGTAATCTTGTGGCGAAACAATAGTCTGCTTGCAGAAAGCATACTACAAAGCTACATACTTCTCACTTGACTGACTTGTTTATTTACCCAGACTAAGCTCCTGCGAGTGCAGCCTGTCAGAAGAGTAACTGGGCTCACAGGCCCATCAATCAATCAATCCAAACGGACAGTAAAGCTGATTCTGAAGTTCAGCACAGAAGATTTTTGTGGAGAAGCTGCAGGCCTCTGAAATACTTAGAGATGTAAATAAATTCCCTGTGATGTCTCTGTGTGTTGCTATGAATAAGTTAAAGGGACACTGTCAAGGTTGTTTGGGTAAGAAATTGTTAGGCACGAAATTTAAAACAAATAAAGCCTACAGAAGACTTACTGCTTAACCCAGTAAAAACAAACTTGAGCCAGCTATTGTTTGGCTCATGCTCGTTTTGTTGTGGGGTTTTTTTGTTGTTGTTGGGAACTTTTATTTGGGGGGTTGTTTTTAAATCCATGACCTCGAGAGAAGTTGGCTTTCAAAATGAATACATTACAGGAATGAGGAAGCCAAAATGTATGTGAGGAACTTTTTTGGTAGAGTATTTTATTTTTGTGTATCAAAGTTGAATAATAGATGTTGGAAACCAGACCAAATTTAAGCACATCACTGAAAAAAAAAAATAAATCACGGTTCAGTCAGAAGGCATAAACCCATGCGAGTTGGAAGATCTGCTAACCATTCTATTAAAGCTGTTTTATTTCCATATTGAGTTACAGAATTAAAATTAGTTATGCTATATTTCAGTGCCCAAAGGCTTTATAAATTACAGAGAACATCTTTAATCTCTCACAGATACCGAAAAGGATATTAGAAAAAAGTAGTACACCGAGTGTTCATTATTTTATTGAAAAAGTCAAATATGGTGCCACTGTGTTTCTACTTGTATATCCCACAGTAGAAAATACCTTTTTAAGAAAGCACTAGAGTAACATTAAGTAGCAGAAAATAAAATTATATATTTATATTTACTTCGACAAATCTAAACCAGAACCATTCCATTTTCTGTTAGAAAAACATAATCCATGAAATGCATTTAAATCCCTTCTTTTTCTGGTCTCTTTTAAAGACAATTTTTCATCACAAGGAAAACCCAACCTTATAGAAAATCAATTGTTTCCTCTTTTAATACATACTCCTTTGGTTTCTGTTTTGTTTTGTTTCCCCCTGAGAAGCCTTCAATTTCACTGTAATCTTCTGTGTTAATCATTTCCGATATCACTATGTGGAATTTTTTTCTCTTTTTCTGTCTATCTAAAAATATTGTTGCTTTTTATTACGCAATGCCACACAGAATATTCCAACTAACACAGAGTAACTAAAAAAAAAAAAAAAGGCATATAGGCTATGCTTATTATCCCCTCAATTCAGCAAGGACACTGAGGTGCTGAAGCAAGTCCAGGGAAGGGCAATGGATCTGGTGAAGAGTCTGGAGCACAAGTCCTACCAGAGTGGCTGAGGGAGTTAGGGGTGTTCAGACTGGAGAAGAGGAGGCTGAGGGAAAACCTTATCGCTCTCTACAACTACCTGTAGCCAAGTGAGGTTCAGTGTCTTATCCCAGACAACTAGTGACAGGATGAGAGGACATAGTCTCAAACTGCACCAGGAGAGGTTCAGGTTGGACATTTGGAGGAATTTCTTCACAAAAAGGGTGATTAAACATTGGAACTGATAGACCAAGGAGGTGGTGAAGCAGCTTTGCGGTCATGGTGGTGGTATCCCAATCTGGCTGTAAACTTCCATGTTTACATGATTCATTATTTTCTGCCTTCCAGAATGGCCATTATGGAAGGAATACTTTTTAAACTGAGACAAAGCACACATTTAAACATATTACAAGAGATGAGCTAGAAGTAGCGCAAAGAAGTTGCTTTAAATTTGTCAGGTCTGACTTAAGCATTGCTTTCTTTGAATAGAACGTGTAACAGACTCAGCTGAGGAACAGCTTACAGCCTCATTCATTTCAGAGATAGAAATAACCCCTACCTATATTCCTTAATTATTTCAGTGCACTGTTATGGTCAGTCAAACCATATGTGTAAGTGTGCAAACTAATTCTCCATGCCCATACAAAACATTCAGTCTTTATTTTCCAGAAAATTTCCTGTAAACCCCTCATAGCTAATTGTTTTGACATCTGTAGGAGGACTGACTCATTCTTGCAAAAATACAAGGTTTGGGAGACTATAAACTCCTACTCCCTTATTCTATTTGTGGAGCCAAGGGGGGAGCAAGATTTTCATTTACAGAGAACTAGCAACTTCTCACAAACTCTAGTCCAGGAGTTCAGAATATATGCACACATCCCCAGCTATCCTCAGACCCAAAAATGGGAAAAATCTCCATGAATCTGAATGATTCTAGCTGAAAATTTTCCAAAGTACTGCTTTTTTGCTGCACCCATACAATAAATATGAATGTCTTTCTTTTTTTCTTTTTTTTTTTTTTCCCAGTAAAGTAATTTCAGGACGACTTTTACTTCTCTTAATTTTCACTTTCACAATTGAAAATTAAAAATAATAATAATAAAATAAAATGTATCACAAAGATCTAGCTCTGGCTCTTTACCTGAAAAACCTTAGCTAATATGCCCTGAATCACAGCAAATGATAAATAAGGCCGTTTAAGCATTCAAGTTTTCAAGTACCTTTTTTCTTGTCTCAATTTGTCTCCTCCACACCAACACCAAAATAAGAGAGCCTTAGACATTTCCACAGCATTTAGCCCTTCTCACACTTAGAACTTCCTTTGTTGAAAAAAAGGCAAAGGAGCCACCTTTTCAAATTATGTTCAATTAGGTGACCTAGATCAAGGTGAACAGTTTCACGTCTATATTTATGAACCTCTAGAAACTGATACTTGTTTGATCATATTTGATAGGACTCATGTCACTTTGTGTTATAAAACGCTATGCATCTGTCAAATCTCAGCTAGTTTTCTCTGTTCTCGCCAGTCACTCTAGACAGGAACTTATCCCATCCACAATCCACATGCATTGAAGCTTGGTTCTCCTCCTGGTGACTGGAGTTAATACAGAGTTAAGGTATGATTCAGGACTTAGATGTCATGCCCAATTTTTAAACTGTTAAGCACCTAGTCAGAGTTTATCCAACCAACCAGGCTTAAGGATTTAGAAGGACATGAGCTTTTTGCTATACTGCAATGACAGTGGCTCTGAGCCCAAATATTGCACAGCATGAAACTTAAGAAAATAAAGTGATGCAAGTTAGTAATATAGGAAGTCAAAACACAGATTCCAGAAGAAGTGGAAGGATTAAGCCATCTCTTCTTGATGCAGTCAAGTCAGTTCAAAAACAGAATCAGGTTCTACTACCTTTATATACTCGTGACGGTGGTCTTGTAAAATGGAATAATCATGAATTACATTCCCAAACCACAAAAGTGAGATTGGAACAAAACGCACCAAGTCAGACTGCTTGAAAGTTTTTAAAAATATAAAGCTAATTTTAAAAAGTTGTTTTGTCTTCTTGCCTGATGAGACTTTGTTTTGCTTCTGTTTGGTAATTGAGGCCTACAACTATTACAACAACTTACTTCCAAAATATCCTTTAGGCAGTGATTTTCAGATATATGAGTAACCTTGCAATACACCCCTATTGAGGCTGGGAGGCGAGGGTTGCTTGTCAAGGGATGTTTGTTTAATTAGCTATGCTTTTTGTTTCAGACAGCTTGGACTATTTCAAATTATCATTTAAAGTTCTTACTCAAAGTGAACCAGATCATTAAACTCTGTCTCCCACTGTGCTCACATTTAAGCTTCTATATTACTTCACTCACATGAGTAACCCTCTTGACCTCTCTCTGGGATCAGCCATCAGAACTGTGTTAGGATATGCTTGTCACCAGAATGGGGAATAAACAAAAACAGTCTAGTTATGAGCTAAAAGTATATTGCAAAACTTTCAATAAGGAACTCCAACTTTACCACTGAAAATTAATAGAATTCAGTTTTGTCAAGACTTTTTCTGGGTTAACATCAGATCTGAGAGAAGCCTGAAATTGTTCCAAGTGAGAATACTTTTTTGACAGCCCATTAATTTATCCCTGCTCTCTATGTCATTTTGGTTGCCTTTCTGATCACTTCTGAATCACTGTGAAAGTGACATTTCAGAATTGTGTGTGAAGGTTTTCAGGGCCACCATACTAAAAGAAAGATTATAAAAAGGATAAGAGGAGGAGTTGCCATCTGACGTTGCAGGGTTTACAGTCAAGGTAAATTCACTTATCAATTCCCATCCTATCATCTTTCATTAGTCAGTTCAGTGCAGGGTCTGAACACCTCACGGACTACTTGTCACAGGGACCAAAAGAGAGATAAGAAATGATGTAAAACTATTTCCCTTGATAGCAGCAACACAGATGGAGACTTCATTCTGACCATATTGTCTGCTTTAGTGCCATCCCTAAAGCCATTAACTATCATAATGATGGGGATCAAGTTATTTATTTCTTCACAATTTCCTGATGTTTTTTGCAGCATTACATCAACGTGCTGAGACCTGAGACTAGCCTTTGTGTTTGTCCTTGAAGGCAGCTGCCACGAGCAAAATGCTCGATCTCAGGTATTCACTTATCAGCAGTATGAATGTGAGTTAAAACACCGATTCTGAACAGTAACTGATCTAACACAAAATAGAAACATGTTATGCTCATTTGCTACATATCTTTGCTTGCCTGTATCAGGGCTTGAGGTTATTTTTTTTTTAACCTTCCTGGCATTATACCATGATTAAAACAAGCAGATAACAGTTACTATTACTTATTTGTAATAATCTGTTTAACTTCAAATGCTCTTGTGAAAACTATCATACCTCCTGATTTATAGGAAAAATTAAGAACTACTGCTCTCAAAATTACAATTTAATAAAAAAAAAATACATAGTAACGCAGACTGATAAAATTAGGAAATATCCCTTCCACATTTTTCCCCTGCATTCCTACTCAGACAAGATAGAGCTCCCTAATTGAAGAGCTGCAATAAGCAGTTCCCTAATTAAAGATCTGGAAAAGAAATATATTTAAAATTGGAGATTACAGAAACCTAAGAAATAAGGTGGTGAGTGATATAGGGATGGAACAGGACTACCCAAACACCACAATCAGGATCATAGAATACCAGGTTGTAAGGGTCCTCCAGGATCATTTGGTCCAACATTTCTCAACAACTAAAAAAACAAACAAAAAACCCCCAACAACATAATAAGGCACTCTAAATAGCTCATTTAAGAGAACAACATTATTTATCTGCTCTGTGTCAAGCAGATTCCCACTCCAGCAGGTATCCTGACAGTAGGGAAGCAGAAATAGCAAGATGGAAGTGATGCATTTTGTATTCCTAACACTTTTATCCCAGGTGTAGTTATGTCAGTTATTACATGTCAGTCCAAATTTAGCCCTTGGATGCCGCTCTGACAGCCACCACCATTTCCAGTGGGACTGCACGCGTTTCCTTCTGCAGGGCAGAGTTTACTTCTTAGGTCAGTGAAGGCATTTTAAGAGGTGTTTACATACATGTAGTAAATTATGAAAGAGAAGCATCCTAAAGAGTTGTGAAATCTACCCCACCATTTGTCTGATTTCATTTACCCAGAAAGTAGCTAAAATTACCAGTCCCTTCAGTCAGCCCATGTGTGACCCACAGAGACTCCCCTTCTGCCGTGTTTGACTTTCCCTGTGAGAGCAGGTATTCACACCTGTGCTATTCATAGTGCTGCTCGTCAATATAGTGCAGCAACCCAATTTCTATCTAATTGCAATAGTAGCTTTGATGCTCAGAGCTACCGTTCTGCAGAAATTAATAGGGAGATGTTTGGTCCCTGTAATCATACCAATGTTCATAATTTTGCTACAAAGTAATTCAGGTAATAGGATCTTAACTAGAACAAGCTCCATGGTGAATGCATAGCATGGATGTGAGCATGTACTGGAATAATAGTCACTTGCAGGTGATAAAACTGGTTGCCAGATTCAGAATCATGTAATTTAACATGGTAATTTGCCAAAGTTGTTTGAATCATATTACTAAGAAAAAAATTGAATTTAATTATCAAACACACCTGTTGAAAAGGCCTCATTCAGCCAGGTAATTATTCATTTAAACCTCCAGTTGCAGAGTTACTGTGGACCTGGACAAATTTCTGGCAGGCCAACTGTGTCCATACACATAGCCATGCACATGTACTCAACACTGAGCCCCTTTAAGACCCCTCTTGTAAATAATCCCTAGAGTAGAGACAATGCAGAAATTAAAAATAACCTCTTCGAAATAACCTCTTAACTATATCACTCACACTAAGAATTGTTTTGTGGTCCTACATCCCCTAAAAAATATTACTTTTTTTTTAAACTCAAGGCAAGAGGCTAGGATCTTATTTCCACATTTTTTTAGAAGTATTTAAAAAACTGTGAAATTTTATCAATAATCATAGCTCACATGCCTCCCAAGAAAAGACTATAACCCTCTCTTTGCATTTACCTTTATGCACAGTTTTATAATTTCTGAGCCTGATATCTAGTATCATTAAAGGACTAGAAATATTGCTGAAAGAAAAGCTTCCACTAGGAAATTGGGAGAACTTCACTTGCCCTCCAAGTGCCACATATGATAACATTAAGCACATGAAAATGAAATGCTTGAGGTACTTCAAGTCTGCTCTGTGCAAATAATACAACAATAATCACTAAATTCCATGGTGATTGCATTTGCAAGTACATATTTCTTTAAGAGGAAAGTTTAGTAGATTAAAACTCTAGTGATTTATGGAGAGAAGGTGCATTTCATACGTCCTATGGTACATCTGTGTCAATCACAGATTTGTGGTTGTCTGTCACAATCTGTGTTCCTCTGTGATCTTTTTCATATGCTTTCATCTAATTCTGGAAGAGTACAAGCCATTCCCTTTGGAAAGCAATAAACTACAAGGACCATATGTTTCCAGTATACATAACATACCTAAACAAACATTCTAAGTGTTGGCTAGCCCTAGCCTTGGTGCATACATTGAATCCCAGCCACAAGTCTACTGCCAATGAGACGCATCATTTCCACAGTTGAAGAAGTTGCCACTTTTTACATTCTTTTCTCTTTTATTGAAGCAGACTGAACGACAGGCAGGACCGCCAGAGAACAATAGCTTTTGATTTCTTGTCACACGAAAGTCCTCCAGTGCAGAAGTCTGGCACTGACAGGAACACCGAATGTGTTTAGTATTTGAACTCTTTTTTTCCTCTGTTCTTACAATATAAAACAAAATAGAATTTCTTCCTTGAATAGAAGAAATGTGAGTTGTAGCACACAGGCTCTGGAAGGCTCGTAAGTCTTCTGTCACTAGTTTCACCCCTCAGTAGTGAAGTATGGAATAGGTTTTTATAAAGATTAGAATGTAAGTGGGCGTGCACCTATATGGCCAAGCTTATTATTGACAGCTTTCATTTCCGCTCCACTGGTGCATAAAAATGTGTGGCGTCAAAACACTAGTCCAATTTAGTTGACAGGCAACAGCTATATGCCTTTTCAAAGTAGAGGTTTAGAAAAGAACCTCAGACTAAATGAAAAGCTCCTACCTGCTCAACCTCTGTTCAATTAAATGACTGCTTTCACTGCAAATTTTCCTTCAAAATTCCTGTCATTCAGGATTTCTATGCATTTTTAAAGCATTGTAAGTGTATATATCCTGGTGCTACATGAAGAATCACATTCCACTTCACTGCCAGAAAGAAGTCCAGATTTCCAAATGCAGTGAACTCTGAGCCACAACATTCTCTTCTCGTGTCCAGTTCAATTCCTTTACCTTTACCCTCATGGATGCTTCTACTGTTACAGAAGCTAACCTTTTAGAAGGATGCAGTAAGCATCAGTAAGGCTTCACTATATTTTCCTCACTTGGCTATAATCACATAGCACCATTGTAGGAGCTACAAACAGAAGCTTTTCTGCCACTGCCTTCATGTTGCTGTTTGCAAACCTCATACATAAAAATCAGTATTAAAGCCCTTGACTGACTTCAGACCATTGCCAGCACTTCTTACAAAGATCATAAGAGAGGGTGTAACTATGTTACCTGTATATACATGCACCTCTGATTTATGTTCTCTACTACCTCATTTGCACATCATAATTACCAGTCTGCAAAAACACGGCAAGTGAGCTAACCACACACAACTGCCTCATAGGTACTTGTGCACTACACAATAGTCCAAACAACCATGTGCATTTGTCAAAATCAGGCAATCTGGCTTCAAGAACTGTCCACAACTGCACAGCTCTAGAATGTGTATGCATATAAACTAATTTTCATAGGGGAAATTATGTAATAAAAAAGGGGTAAATTTCTTTTCAAACATACTCTATCAAACCAAAGCTATAGATTGTAAAGTGTTTCTTGGAAGAAGTGAGGTATTGCTTAGACCTTCTTTTATTTATAGCAAGACATTTTCTTTGTTTCAGTGATATAACTAGAAATTTCATTGACAGCTGAATATTTGAAGATTCTAGGATTATTTTTAACTTTAGAACTTTTATGCTCCTTATTTCTGTATTTTTTAACAATTGATGTTAAATTCAGTAACCACTGAACTGACACTGAACAATGTAGTTCAGCCACAACAACTATTCTTAATATTACTTCTTGCAGACAGAAGCTAAAATCAGGAAAGGGAACCCCTTCCATGTCAGAGCATCTTGAGATACCGGTTCATCCTCTTCTCGGTGATAGTCACTAGTTCAAATCCCATTCAGGGATGGGATTGTAGTTAAAGTCATTATTTAAAATCCCATTCTGACAACCAACCAAAAAAAAAATCCCTACCTTCCAGCTACAACTTCTCCAATGTACCAGAAAACTGAGCTTGATAATTTTGTTTTCGTGTGATGCAGTGTGCACATTTCAAAAAGTAGCGAATCTTTCAAGCAACAGCAATAATGTTACTGTAAGCTCATAAGGACAGAAAACAAGTAGATTTGTGAACAGAGGTGGTGTCTTTTCCTGGTAGGAGATGCACCACGTACCTGTTTTGGGAATTCCTTCAGGAGCACTGTTCCCATGGCAGAATGGCAGATGACTATACACAGACACAAAACAAGACATCTGTCCTGACCCATTCACCTCACAAAAGGTGAAAGAGAACATCATTTTATAATCTTGTCCTACTTCTCAAGTCACAGGGAAAGAATGCTTGTTATTGGCCTTCTCTTTTGGAAGATGAGATTATACAAGAAGTGATTCTGGAACCAACATAAGAAAAAAACCTGGCAAAGCCTTCTGTTTCTACACAGAGCCTTGGAAGACTTGCCCTTCAGTTTCCAAACAGAAGTCTAAATGGTGTTTTTACACTTTCTTTCCATTATTGTCCTTGCCTCACTGATGTGAATAGTGCCACTGAATTAAGTGTCCTCAGTGTGACACAAGGGAATTGCAAAATATGACTGTTGGAATATGTTGCTATTCACTTCTGTTTACATATTTTTTTAAAGAAAGATTTGTGTCTTTGTGCCTTAAAAAAAAGAGAGAGAAGGACGATTCCCAGAGGAGTTTTGGAGCATGCCTATTAAACTGATTTAGTAGCTAACAACTTTGAAAAAGATTGTCATTTAAATGCTCTAAAACAGTTTCTACTCTCACAGACTACCAGTATCAGGGGAATCTTTATCATATTTCTGCCTCCAGATGTAGCTCATCCCAGTTGCTGAAAATGACAATGGCTAGATGTGAATAAATCAGTGTTTCCACTTGCACAGATATCATGTCTGAAATTATTGAACTGACCCCAATAATACACATAGACATTCTTATTTGACTTGTGGTTTTGTGATTTGCCTTTTTTTTTTTTTTTTTAATGACCTATGGGCTTTTGCATCCTCTATAAGTAAAAACGGAAAATGTTAAATGCTGCCAGGTTTCACACAGCATATGTGACTAACAAACTGTCCCTGTTGTTTGACGCTTGAATCATTTCATGCTAACTCTGCTTCCCTGTGTACACACACAGACACCACCTGCATGGTTGCACATATGCACCCACACAGTCACGGAGTGGTAGAGTGGACAATCACGTTCACTTTGAAGACAGCTTCCCATCAAGTTAGCATATGGTGATAGCACACCGAGTGACAACTGGATGATTGGTTTTTGGGACAAACTCAAGCTTGCAGGCTTGAGAATAGCAGAGTAAGAGATTTTTAGGAAGGTGATGCCACTGTCTTTGGGAAGACAGCTGCCCAATGCAAGATTATCTCCCAGAAGACAGGAATTGGCAATGGTGGGTCATTCTTGACTGAAGGGAATCGCACCCTGCAGAACAGATGACTGAACGGGAAACAAGGAGGGGGGAAAATGAGAGAGGAGGGAAGGAAAGCAAAAATCCTTGTTTTTCTCCTCTGCAGGATAGGCAAGCAAATCAGATGATTGCCATGGAAGCAAATTAGCACCCTTTCCTGCCACGTATTGTTGTCTGGAGCACTACACTCTGCCACATCTTTCTCTCCTTTTATAAATATGTTTCCTCTTGCTCAGCTTGTTGTAGTGCTGCACAGGTCTGACATGAAATTGTCTTTGGTTTCTGTTTTCCAATTTGTGACACTAAATCTGGGGAAATGATTGGACAGGGCAAAATGCTTAATGTATTATCATTTGTCTAAGCCTGCTTGCCCTTAATTCTCTGACCCTACCAGATTTTGCCTTCAGTTCCACTTACTAATCACATGGCAATTTTCACATAAAAAACAGAGGTAAATAAGCCCCCTTCCCGACTCACAAACTTTGCTGATTGTCTCTTCTTTTCCAATCACCTCTCTTGCATTTTCTCTGCCACATTTTCCTTGTCTTCACTGGAATTTCTTCCCTGTTCTTTCACTTTGTGGTTCTCCATCAGCCTCAATCCTACTGATGAACTTTTATTTTCATTTTACTTCTGAAATAAAGATAACAAAAAATTAACATTGCTTAGCTGAAGCCCAGATGATAATGGGCCTTTCTGGATGAAATGCAGGAGACAGTCATCTTAATATACTGAGTTCTAATCCTCAGGTCTCTTTTAATGCTAGGTAGCCAAATCAAATACAGTAGGCCCATAATATTATAGCTGCCTGCTCCTCTCCTCTACGTGATATCAGAGGAGGACACTCCTGGAAAGGAAAATACTTTTTCTTTCAGGAGTAAAGATTTTTTTTTTTTAATTTATGATTTCCCTCTTCCACATAGCAGTTCATTACTTAAAAAAAGAAGGTATTGGAACAAATTAAATCACATTCTGAGGGCAAATCACTTTCTATTAACACAGCATTCCAAACCTCATTTTTTTTCTCACAACAGTGTCTTATTTCAATAGCTGTAAGTTGAAAACAATATGTCAGAATGGGACAGTGACCTAACACTTTCCAAAAAAGCATCTGCACTGAAAACTAACAACTGCTAGAATGCAGATTGAACCAACCAATCCCACTTCATATTACAAATGCCAGAAAACGTTGTTTAAGTGAACGGCATAAACCTCCAAGTCAGATGGGGCCTTGTATATAAGCAATTATCTTACATATAATCTTCTATATATAATCCTATTTTATGTAGCTTCATTTTTAAAAGAATGCTAAATATATTAACTAGAAGAAAGAGACAGATGGGAGGGCAAGATCTAGATTTGGCCTTCAAATAGATAAAAAGTGTTGCTTTCACTTCACAGAATTAGAAATGTTCATTTATTTTGATTTCTAAAGTGGTAAGGTAAGGACCATAAAAATCTGATGTCAACTGGTTATTGAAAGACCTTTTTGCTCTCACATAGAACTCCTCCAGCATCCTATTGACGTTTCTTCCACCTCCACAAATCCCCTGACTATTTGTATTTAAAGCTATTATCTTATAAATGCAAAAACATACATCAGTGGCAAGTATAACAGAGTCCAGACAGGCTTCAATGCTCAGTTTGAGCCTTCATAATTTTGGTAGGTGACCTATGTTTCTGCTGGAGGAAAGGATACAGTTCTAAGGACTCCAGACCTGCTTTTGCTTCAGCATAGTTCAAAGAGGGCAATAACAAAAATATATACCTATGAAGGCTTTGTCAGTACAGGATTTTTTCTTAGATGCTTTACTTTCTGCCTAGGGTGAAAGAGCTACAGTTAAGTTATCATTGGTTTAGCTGATGGAGATAGTATCAGATATATACAGAGCAAATGGTTTAATCATTAGAACAGATGTTTCTGAGCTTACAGCCATGGATTTAAACCCCAACTGGGAATTCACTATTAGCCCTATCATTAGCATAAATTGATTGCTCTGATTGGCTAATCACTTAATTAGGAAAGAGATCCTTAATAAGAAACCATTTTGGAATAGTGTCTATAAATACAGGATTTTCTTAGGCGCATGGCGCATTCTGTTTAAACTCTAGACTCTATTTTTTACTTGCCACCTATGTGATTTTCAAAAATTATGTGTTATCATGAATATACCTCAGAGTATATTGACTTTCTTCTAGTTTCAGACTTGTAAAATTAGAAGAATAGATAAAAGTCACTTTTTTCTCAGCTTTGTATACTGATTTCCTCAAACCCTTTAATATCCTTTCCAAGCACAGTATGGAGTGCATTACAAAGTTTCACTGACAGCTCGTTCACTGCCCTTTAAGTCACAAGCAAACAGTGACCCTGAATCACACAAGAGTTCCTGGGTGCAAAGTAAAAGACCCTGTGTTGCCTCCTAGAGGAATTTAGCTACCATCTACATTCCTTACAATGACTGCCCCAACAGTAATATGGAAGCAGGAGCTGAGTCTTCTAGTTAAAGATAACAGATGATACAATATGTTATGCTGAAAAGGTATGAATAAGATATAAGGAAATTGTTTCAAAGGCCTGTCCAGCAAGTTTTCGCAAGAATCCCAAGGGGTCTGCTGCCTTCCCTCTCCGATGAGTCAGATTAACTGCCTCACTCAGTGGCATCACAAAGTAACTAGTTTAAAACAGCACTTCAAGAGCTTTTTAAAAGCAAGAATTAAGTGAGTCTGTCTGGTTTAATTTCATTTAATGTAAGGGAGCCTCTGAACTGCATTCCTTTGCTCTAACATCGAGCTTGAAGCCTTGCTGGCTGATTAATGCCAAGCTGTTTGAAGTGTACTCTTTTCTTATCTAGCACTGTGCAGGCCTCCCTACAGCCTGGGGAGACCCGCTGGTAAGTCAGAGCTCGGGGAGATTTTTGTCTGCTCTTCACAGAGGGGGATGGAGCCCAGATAAGCCTCACTCTATAAAACAGAAAACAAAATGCAAACCTGTTGCCAATACTGAAAAAACTTGTTTATATGAAAACGAGGGGGAACACACTGCACTGCAACACTTGACTTGCTATGTCGGCCTCCTCGTGCATGACTCACTGCGTTCATACATTAATGTCCTCTTAATTAGAAATAATCAGGTACCATCACCAAAACATTTATATTTCTCTGCAGATGTCCCTTTTAATTCTATTTGAACTCCCGACATAATTTAAGTGGGCATAATAATAATAATTAAAGGAAGACCAGGAAATATTTGGTTAGCCTCTAAAAGGGTAGTTATGAACACCTGTCCTCAAGGACTGCAGGTCAGTTAAGTTCATGCTGTATTCATAACGCACTTTACCCTGTCTTCCTGATCTTTTGAAATCTACAGATGTTACAGACTCTGAAGGAATAAAATTTAAGGTATCTAGTAAAACATTGGAAGCAACTTAAATACATATACATTTGTAATAACTGATGATTATTTCTGTTGCCACTCACTGCCCACTAGAAGCACATCCTGGAAATGTCTTGGATTTTATTTGCTGCCAGAAAGTTGCATAAACATCTGACTTTGATGGCATTTAATGATAATTCATTCTAATAAGCTGTTCAAAGTTGTTCAGTGTTGAAGCCAAAGATATGAAAACAGAACATAAGCAGTTCTTGTCTTAACTTACTATTGACAGTTTTCTGCAGTTACCGAGAACAGTTCCCCCACCAACATCATCCACAGAGATGAAAATATTAAAATTGAAAGTGTTTCCTTGTGGCTTTCAGATGCATTTAAAAGAAAGCTGAGAACAGGTGAAAGTTTAGAAGCAACATATTCTAATAAGAGTTGGCTGAAGCATGTTAGTCTCTAAGTGTTGTTAGGTTATTTGAAAAAATTGTGAAATGTTAAGGGGCATAAGAAGAAAAAAAAGTAAAACCAGTAACAAACCATCTGAGCTAGAAATAAAAAGAAAAAAAAAAGAAGAGAGATGTCTTTTTGAACAATATACCATCAGGAAGTTTTCCATCTCAAAAATATTATGACAGGCAATATAAAATAACTTCTGCACTTCCCTGTTAGCAAAGCTCAATAAAGCAATATATTGCTTTGCTGACCAGATGGACATTAGGTGAACTTAATTGTATTAAGGCCAAGATAATCTATGAGCACACAAGACAGTTTGTATGAAAAGAGACTTGTCTTTTCTTAGACAAGCTGGTAGGGTTAGAAAAGAAAATGTGGTGGGAAGAAGTCAAAGACTCAAAGAACAGACCAGCTCCAGTACACAGAGAAACTCCTGGGGAGACACTGTCTAAGTTGGATCCTTTTTCCTTCTCACTTCTCCTCCCTAAATATTTTATCTGGATTTATACAAAATGTTGTCCCTCATTACAAACTGTATTTCTTTAAAGCTTTTACTGCAGACTGCCATCTGATCACCACAGGACAGAGAATTAACCCCTTCAAAGAAAAAATATGCTCTAACCTTGATGTCTATTGAGAGAACTGAGTCCCTTGTGTATCTTTGTATTAAAAAAATCTGATACAAAAAGCAGATAAGATTATCATAAAACATTTTAAGATGAAAACCATCTTTAGCATCAGTAATATTAGTCACTCAATGTAAATTTGAAAGTATATGGAATTAAGCCTCATAAAAATTCCTCATCAAAATCCTTTGATGGTTTGCTGTTTATTTTTCCCTTTTCTCACTACTTGAGTCTCCATTAAGTAATTTCAAATTTCTAATATGAGGCTGCTGCTGTTTCTCCTACCCTTCTGTTCTCCTACTACTCTTTCTTCATCTCCTCCAAAACCAATTTATATTTCATTCTTTACTGCACTTTTTAAGGGAACATAAATAAGTGTATCATCCTTCATCCCTATTCATTACCAGACTTTGAAAGTGAAATTTGTCAGCATAAACAGGACCATAATGATTTAAAAAAAGGGTTTGGAAACACAAATCCCAGTACAGTAACTTACTACAAAGTAGATTTTAAACAGGTCTTAAAAAAGGCTCATGAAACATTATCTGCTGACTATGAGCTGCATTGGTGAGACCAGTGCTGTCTCTCAAGCTCTTTTCCTGCACAGGTGTGCTGGTTTTAGCTGGGATAGAATTAATTCCATTCACAGTAGCTGTGGGGCTATTTTGGATTGATAACACAGGGATGTTTTCTTTTTTGCTGAGTAGTGCTTGCACAGAGTCAAGGCCCTTTCCACTTCTCATACCACCCCACCTGCCAGTGTGCTGGCAGTGCACGAGGAGATAGACCAGACAACACTAGACTGGACTAGAATATCCTGAGCCGGAAGGGACCCACAAGGATCATCAAAATCCAACTCCTGGCCTTGCACTGGGCAGCCCCAAGAAGTTAGGAGGGGACACAGCCAGGACAGCTGACCCCAACAGACCAGAGGAATATTCCATACCATACGGTATCATGCTCAGCATATAAAACCAGGGGGGAAGAAGAAGGAAGGAAGGAATATTCAGAGTGATGATGTTTGCCTTCCCATGTAACCATTATGTATGACAGAGCCCTGCTTTGCAGGAGATAGCTGAACACCTGTCTGCTGATGGGAAGTGGTGAATTAATTCCTTGTTTATCTTTGCTCGTGTGCACGGCTTTTGCTTTGCCTACTGGTGGGGAGTGAGTGAGCACCTGTGTGGAGCTTAGGTAAAACCACAACAGATTAATTCTACCAATATGCTACTCTGTGCTTCAAATATTTCCTAAATACCCTCGAATCAAATGCATAGATGAGTAATCCTGTAACCTATTATACTTCTAAAAAATCTGGCTTTTAGGGCTGCTGAGTGGTCTTTCACATGTAATTTCAACAGTGTAAATCACAATGGCAATCTGTACGTGAAAGCTAATACAAACACTTATTGTCTTTGACCTTTGTCAAAGACCATTTCCTACATATAAGTTTCTTTTTGGAGTCTTAAAAGAAAATAAATATCTTTATACTCATCTTGATCTCATTAATATCATTAATTCAGTGTTAAACCTCTCTATATTACAAGCAGTGTTATTTATTTGCAGCATTAGTTATGCAATGAATATAGCAAATCACATTGTGTGTTTGAAGAACTGCATTTCAGCCTCAGATGTAAACTGTTCATTTTTTAAAGCAAGACAAACTTTGGACAGAGTTATTAGACTCATAGAGTTGGGGAACAACTTTTTCTAAACCTTTAATAGCACTGGAAACTAGCAATTAGATCTGTGAAAAGTCTGTAGCAGATGCTTTTAACACAGACATCTCTTCCTCACATTATAGTTTGAATAATGTATTTGTACCCCAAAATGACATGCTTTCATGTTCCTACAGATTGTGTTCTGCTTGCTTTTACAGGGTAGTGATTAGAGCATTAGGTGGTATCTTTCATATCTATTACAATTCTAGTAAGAGACTAGTATCTCTACTGTGGAATTGGTTTGTAAAAGCAAGGGGCAGTATTGTTCAGATTCTCAAGTTTGCTACTGCCAACTACATGGCTTTGTATAAATAACAATCTCTGCTTTTCCAGAATCCTCATCTGTACAGGACAAAAACTGTCTCTCTAAAGAAAATAGGGATTTACAAAGATATTACTTTCCAATTAAAATGAAAAAAAAAAACCAAACAGCAAAATTAAACCAAACTAACAACAAAAAACAAAGGACATTTCTAAATTATATAATTGTTAGTGGAGAAAATTATATAAAACCAAGCAGAAAACACTTCCCAAACAGAGAGGGAAATGAGCACAGAAGCAAAATAGAGATCTGAGGCTGAGACAGATCTCACATTGAGATCAAAGTAACAAAAGCAATGTTCAAAAGCATGGCTTTATCTTTCTGTAACTAAGGACTTCAATAGTGTGCATTCTCAGAGAAGAGTACACTTCGTTACCTATACCATGCATGAAAAACTGCTTCTGACATTACTCTGGAAATGAAGGAATTTCATTAGGCTGATTTTTCTATTGATTTATGATATCAGAATTCACAGCACTACTTCTGATACTGGAAACATGGAAAAACAACCAACCCAGGCTAGTCCCTGTGGTGGAACCTCCATTCCCTGCAAGATACCTGGATTTCATGTATCTGGCCTGCACATGCTGAGTGGACAATTGCCTGGGCAGTAACAAATGCTAGGGACTGAGGATCATATTCTCTTTTCTGTCCTTATAATGCTTACGAATCCTTAATAAAGCTTAAATCCTCAGTCTGTGAAGAGACATCCTCTCATTCTCCAGTGCTTTCCAAAATGCTCATACTCCCTCACACCCTTAAAAATCTAAGAAAAAACCCCAAAAACATAAAAAGCTTTGGGAACAACCTATCAGCAGGAATGATGCTGCTGCTCTGTTTTTTACATTTTTTCCCATCCAACTAATCCACATTTTTTATTTTGTTTACGTTGAAGATGCTTCCCTCTACAGAAAAGAACTTGAGCTTCATTGTGCCAGAAACAGAAGGAAACTTAGCAGGACTGTGAAGTGCTCTGATAAGAGCACTCTCTCGGCACCAGGCTGTCACAATGACCTGTTCCTGTATTTCATCAAACTACCACATATGGAGGCCTTCAGGAGATCAGAGATCTGTTCCAGATGAGAGTCTTGAAGTGATGATTTTGCTGGATGATCCAGAGAAAAGTGGTACAGGTGAATCCTGGTAACACCTCTGTGTTCCTGATATCCACACTCAGCATTCTAAAAACAAATCTTATATATTTCTAAATATGTTAGGTTCCCAGCTATTATTCTAGAAAGGGCTGTTTCTGAGCTATTTATATTAAACACAGGACAGTTTCCACTTCAAAACTGAGACTTTCCTTACTAGTGTCCTGCATCCCTGTCATGGTTGTCTAGATGAAATACACTCCAGGATTTAAGACATTGTTATCCACTTTGTTCTGTGACATGACTGGCATACATGAAAAGCTTTTCCTATTCCCCAGCCCCACTCTCAGTTTTTTCCTCACGGCCTACAAGACTCTGCTTTAAACTGAGTCAAAATTAAGGAAAATATATAAACAGACAGACAGACAAACAATCCAACCACATGAAAATACCCCAGGACTTCTTCTGAGACAGGACCACTTTCCACTTTTTTAATAAGCCTGCCCAAGTAATTTTCTGCTCCTTTCTCTTGATTTGAAGGACAGACACTGCGATTGGCTGATCTGCATATATAATGTCTGTTGCCTCTTGCTGTGCATTGGCTTTTAGAAAAAAGCTGAAAGTGTTGAGAATTGAAGAGTCTTAAATAAATTTATGATATGATTAATAACTATCAAAAATGAAAAAATGCTATTCTAGTTTGTAACATCTCTGTAACATTAATTTAAAAATCTCAATTACTGCTGATTATTGACTTGTTGAAAATTTCAAAGGACAGCAAGGTCTGATGCACTTCATCTGCTACGGTTGTGCATTCTGCTTCCATATGCCAGTCATTAGTTCCATTTCACTTCTAACCAGGATGGGGCAATGCAAGCTAATCTACGTCATCATGTGATGCGCTTCAAAATGACAGCTCTCTTCGATGAGAAGCTGATCAAAATTGCAACCACAGAGAAGCAGATCAAAACTGCAACCACAAAGACAGGAGTGAAGGGAAGGACACCTAAAGCCAGTGGATTTATCAGAACTTAGGCAAGGTGCCCACTGATAGCAAAACAGGCACAAGAAACAGCTGACAATAACTGTTAAACCAGTCTTAGGCTCCACAGGAATCAGTCACTGAAAGCCATGGTGAGCCACAGAAGCCTCTGGTGGGAATTTTTAGACAAAAGACCCAAGCAGGTCTCATTATGTGCAAAACAAAGTGTGCTAATAAGTACGCCAAAATGCTCCCTGTTTCTGTAGTGTGTTTGCTGCAGACCTTTCTTCTTTTCATCACTGAAAGTTGGAAAAATATTATCTTTAATAAGTGAGAAAATTGGGCTGGGCATAAGGGGTAGCTTAATACATAGAACACTTCAATTAAACTCATTTTCATTCTCTCTTGATTTCTTAAAAGAAATTTCTTTTACGAACCCATATTCATGTTATCATATATGGAGCAATAAATGAACTGTATAATACACTAAAAGATAAATAAGTCTCATGATTTGTCATTATGGACTTCTCTGAGAGTCAACAATTTCTTTACCTCAGGTCCTACTGTAATGTTAAAGCAAAAATATTGCATGTGAGAACAAACAGGTATGACCTGCACATGTACTTTCCCCCCTCGCCCCAAAAAAAAATCTTAAAGGAAGGGATGATTCATTGTGAAAAAAATTATGAGTAATTAAGATATACAATTCAATTCCTTTTAGGCTAGATTCAAAGACTATTCATGTCAATGGTAGATTTTGCTGATTTTGAAGGAGTCTGAGGTGAATAGGTTAAATTCAAAGAGGCATTTTAACCTCTTTACTTCAATTCAAACAAGTTGTCCAAACATAATATATGAAGGTTACTCATATCTATTATAAGTATAAAAAGTATTATCATTAATAAGAAAGAAATACACTACAATAAATCCATAATCTGAGTAATCTGAGTATAAAATGTGAGTTACACATCTATTTAGTAATTACTGGTGTTCTTTACTTAGCTCATATGATATGATAGATAAACCACATAAAAACAATGCACTTTTTCCCATTTCCAAACATGTGAAAATGACTACCTGGACATAAGCTCCCCATAAAACCATTGAAAGTTGAAGGTTGTGCCATTTGTCAGTGGAAAGGTCATTTCACTAACATTTGGAATCATGTCTCATGATCTGACATATGACTTAACATCAAAATGACTTGAGCATATTGATGTAGCAATCCTTTTCCTTCAGACTAGTATAAAGATTAATGATGTGAGTTCAGCTGAACTCACCCACCCTTCTGTACCCATTAAAATAAAGGGATAAATAATAAATAGGCAATAGATTTTCTAGAAATTCTTCTCTAGATAAGGACATTTCTAAAACTAGAAATATTCCCCATCCTTCTAATTCCCTTTGTCTCTTCCTTTAAGGAGATAAAAAGCTCGTTGACTGCTGAGAAGGAAAGGAATAAAGACTGTATAATGCCACACACCTTGCGCTCTATCCTCATAGACCATCAATTCTTCTTCCTGGATTAAAGCAAGTGGATGTTTCAAACGGTCTGCAGTGTATTTTACACAGCTCAGGGTATACAGGTTCTCTGGTAGAATCAGAGAATGGTTGAGGTTTGAAGTTCTAGTTGGGCTTTGGCCCTTCTAATTTCCTCCCTGCATAACTTCATGGCCTCCTTGTAGTCCTCCCAAATTGCCTGCCTCTTCTTCCAAAGGTCATAAATTCTCTTTTTTTCCCCAAATTCCAGCCAAGCTCTCTGTTCAGCTAGACTGGTCTGCTTCCCCACCAGCTCATCTTTCAGCTCATGGGGACACACTGCTCCTGATCCTTCAGGATTTCCTTCTTATGTACATATAGAATTCATGAACTCTTTTGCCTCTCAGGATTGCCTCCCAGGGGACTCTCTCAACCAATCTCTTAGGCCTGCTCTCCAGAAATCCAAGGAAACAGTTCTGCTGACCCTGCTCCTTACTACTCCAAGAATTTCATGACAGCTCTGCCCAAGACAGCCTCTGACCATCACATCACCCAGCAGTTCTTTTCTGTTCGCAAACAGCAGGTGGAGTGGGACACCTTCTGTAGTGTGCTCCCTCACCAGCTGTGTCAGGAAGTTACCTTCCATACGCTCCAGAAACCTCTTAGGTTCCCCTCTGCTGTGTTGTATTTCCAGCAGACATCTGGTACTTCGGGTTCCCCATGAGAACAAGGTCTAGTGATTGTGATACTACCTCCAGCTGCTTATAGAGTATTTCATCTGCTTCTTCATCCTGGCTGGGTGGTCTATAACAGACTCCCACCATGATACCTGCCTTGTTGGCTTTCCCCTGATACTTGCCCATAAACACTCAAATCCTATTGTCACTATCATTAAGCTCTAGACAATCAAACCACTCCCTAACATACAGGGCTACCCCACCACCTCTCCTTTGTGCTCTTCCGAAGCGTTCACAGGCATCCATTGCAGCACTCCAGTGGTGCAAATCATCCCACCCTGTTGTCATGATGGCAATTATGTCATAGATTTCCTGCTGCACCGTGGCTTCCAGCTCCTCCTGTTGGTTGCCTGTGTCGTGTGCACTGGTGTAGATGCACTTCGTTTGGGTTATTGATCCTATTACCTTTACCATGGGAGAAGTCCTAATTTCTATGTGACCATTCTCAGGTGCTTCTGTGGTTTCTAACACATCAGTAACCCTCGCATCTTTGCTGCTACATGGATATCCATTCCCTATCTCCATCTATATGGCAGGACCTCTCTAGCACACTATCCCTCAAACTTTGGTGCCACCCCCAGGTTTATCTCTAGTGAGCCTGGTTTTATCCCTTTTACCCTTCAAATCTAGTTTAAAGCTCCTTCAATAAGCCCTGCTACATCTTGTGCAAAGATCCTTTTCCTCCCTTTGAGACAGGTCTATCCCAACTCAAAATTCTGACAGCAACACCAGTTTCAGAGCCAGGTACTGGTCTGCTGGCAAATACCTTGCAAACATTTAACTTTGTCCCAAAGCGCTATAAACAGGGAGTTTTATGAAAACACCAATGGATACGTCTCAATGTGGTCTCCGAAGAAGAACAGTGAAAATTAAAACAGAATAGATGAAAGAGTGCTAAGGCACAGGGGTTGTCATGGAGGCTGCATGAAAACCAGGAACCTGGTGGGAAAAACAAATACAGTAAAGGGCTATTAACATGCAATTGGAGTACCCATACGCCAGTCTGACCTCAGGAATGGCATCCTTCATGGAGTCACATCTAGGTCAGTGAGCACAGTGGCAGTTCGCTCCTTTGTACCAACATCACTGCACAGCAAATGTAATGGCTTGAGATTCCTGAAGGTTCTTAACTTCAGTAGCTTCTGTGGGTTCATTTTATCACATGCTGGCCACTCCATCTTTTGTGAAAATTCTTAATAGCAGAACAGCAAGCCAGTGCTACTGAACTGCCCTCTACTCAGGTTAATGACTTTTGGAAATGTCCTAACGGGATTTAATTGCTGCTCCATTTTGACAGTATCCATTCCATATGCATCTACTGATAGTTTGCCTAAGAGCCAAAGACAGTCAATGAGCAATAATAATGCCAGTTGTTTGCTTTAGTTTTCTTCTAAAAACCTGTCTTTCTTTAATGATTAATACTGTTAAATTCTTCTGACATAATTTGTTCAAACCCAAAAATAACCTGTATATAAGCTAGCAGCTTGTCATTTAGGTAATGTGAAGGATTTTCTCTATAGGCAATGCTTTCTAGAACATTACTTCATTCATCCACCTACGCATCAGTTCTGGGCAAGGCAGGAAGACATTATCTCAATTTATCCAGGAAAGTAAACTGTGATTGTGCCAGTTTGTAAAGACTACTGGTTTGTGGGTGTTGCTTGCATGTAATGCTTCCCCCTGCCTGTTGGTAGAAAGCAGTTTGGAAACTTTGGTAAGGTTTTAATTCACTGTAATAAAGATACATGTTATTTAACAAGAAACCCCAGTCCAAAAACACTTCACTGCAGTAACACATAGGACAAAAATAAAATAGTCACACTGAAAAAAAGAAGAGTTTTAATTGACAGAAGTGAAGGGAAATTCATTCTCAGTGAGCTGCTGAACTAAAACGCAGTGTATGAGTCCCATTCCTTACTGCATAACACTTGTCAAAACTGCCCTGGGGCAGCATAAAACCTCTGTGACTTTCAGAGAAGCTTATTCTCTCCAGTCACATGGGCCAGCACATGCTATTTATGAACCTAAATATGCCTGAGAGCTGGACTCCATACATAAAAAGTAATAAAAGTTAATTAAATAAACATACATGTAAACTGGATTTTGAAAAAGACATCACAGGCTGGCTGAAAGTTAGCCTCAGTTGAAAATAAAATGGTTAAAAATTCACATTTACAAGGAAGTGTGTGCATGTGTGTACATAAATAATACACCCACTCTCACAGTTTGTTTTTTTTTAATTCCTTTCAAATGAACAGTATGTATTAAAAAAATCATAGCATCCTTCTTTTTCATAGCCAAAACCCCTAAAAATTTCAGAAATATACCCAGACAGGCTCAAAACACTAATGAACTTTTATGAGCTGTCCATTTCCTAGGCATTTCTATTGCCAGAAGTAATAGGGACTTGGGAGTGCATTCCACACTGGAAAAATTTTCTATCTGAAGAGAAAGGTGGTGGCTGATGTCACTGAAAGATCATGGCAACTGGGAGATGTGCTTGAGGACTACAGGAAAGCAAATGTCATTTCTGTTTTCAAAAGGGGTAAGACAGAGGACACAGGGAACAACGAGCTTCAGCTCAGTCTCTGGGAAGGAGATGAAATAACTAATCATCATAACCATTTCCAGGCACATGAAGGGCAGTAAAGTTATCAGGAGTAGTCAGCATTGCTTCACCAAGGGGAAGTCATGCTTGACCATCTTGATAACCTTCTATGATGAAACTTCCAGCTTAGGAGATTGAGGGGAAAGAAGTGGATAGTCTATCAGATTCCAGGAAGGCTTTCAACACTGTCTCCCATAAGATCTTCACAAACAAGCTGACGACAATGGACTTGATGAGTAGAGACTGAGGTAGACTGAAAACTGGTTGAACCACTGGACCCAAAGGGTAGTAATCAGTGGTACAAAGTCCACCACAAACAGAGACTAGAAAATAGTAGTATACCCCAGGGATAAATATTGGGTCCAATTCTATTCATCATCTTCATTTATGATCTGCATTGTAGGGCAGAGTGCACTCTCAACAAGTTCGCTGATAGAACAAAACTGGGAGGAACTGGTACACCTGGGTGTTGAGCCATCCAGGGTAACCTCAACTGACTGGCAAAATGAGTTTACAAGAACTTCATGAAGTTCAACAAGGGAAACTGCAAAGGCCTTCACCTGGACAATGAGGGAACGATCTCATATAACAGAACACAGACTGGAAGCCAGACAGCTGGGAAGTAGCTGGAAAGCAGCTGAGCAGAAGGGTACCAGTGCTCCCAGTGAACAACAAGTTGATCATGAGTCAGCAATAGGCTCTTGTGGCAAGTAAGTTTAATGCTATCCTTGGCTGCATTAGAGAAAAGGTATTGACAACAGAGAGGTGATCTTTCCCCTCTGCTAAGCACTGGTGAAGTCACACCTGGAGTGCTGTGTCCAGTTCTGGGCTCCCCAGTTCAAAGAGACACAGACATCCTGGAGAGAGTTCAGTAAAGGCCTACAAAGATGACTAAGAGACTTGAGTGTCTATCATAGGAGGAATGACTAAAAGCTGTGACTGTTCATCCTGGAGAGTAGAAGGCTCAGGGGAATCCCATTCCCGTGTACATACACCAGATGGGAGGGTACAAAGAGGACAGAACCAGGCTTTTCCAGTGGAGCCCAAAGACGGGACCAGAGGCACTGGGCACGAGATGGAACACAGAATGTTCCCTATGAACACCAGGGAGCACTTCTTCACTGTGACTGAGAAGTGGCATAGGTTGCCCAGAGAGGTGTTGAGCTCTCCCTGCCTGGACATATTACAAAACCACCTGGACATGGTCCTGGGTAACCGGCTCTAGGTGGCCCTGCTTGAGCAGAGGCCTGGACCAGATGACCTCCAGAGGTCCCTTCCAATCTTAATTATTCTCCTTTTCTGTAGCAGGATAATCACTACTCTCACTTTTTCCCAAGCTGGTGAAAATTAGTTAGCTGAACAAAAGTACCAGTAAGAGAAGCCAAGACAAGCAGTACTCCTTTCTTAACCAGAAGAATACTCTTAGCAGACCATAATAGTCATTTTTTTCCCTTATATTCTCCTCATTTTCTCTTTCCTGTTATTTTTATCCCCCATAAAATCATAAGGAAAACATGATTCATGCAACAGATGGTGATAGAAACCCTCTACATATACTGGAATGTAGGTGATGTCAGTATTCATTCATCTCAGTATAACAGGCTACATTCAGTGCTTCAGTGGAGTAAGGATGAGGATCCATTCCATATAAATTATTGATTTTATATAAGTCACAGCTCTATATCTAATATATAAACCAAAGATAACTATAGCCCAGGGACAAGATTTTCCAAAAGGAGTAGTTCATCTTGTTAAAATTTAAATATGATCAGATATTCAAGACATTGCTAAGGGGAGGAGAGGAATGTTTAAGATGTCTTTAAAATGCTCCACACTAGAGAAAAAGAAAACATTAGGCATCAAATTTACAATAAGCATTTAAACCACTTGTCCAAATAGGCCACTGTGATGTCATTTCAGAAATGCACAAAATCCAATTTTCACACACCAAACACCATTTTACCTTGGATAATTCACTTTTTGCTTTCAGTAGATTTTGCTCCATGGAACATTCTGATTATTTCCACACTTAGTTCTTAACAGTATTTGCATTTGATAGTACCATAGTGACTTAATCAGGCAATAGGTCTTTTCCCAAGAGGACATTTTGGAAATGCTCATCAAATGTGTGTTCCTCACTCAAAACCAAAGAGCAGTGCAGCTAGACTATGCCAAATAAATGGGTTTCGCCATAGCAAGGATCTGATTCCTATGCAGCATGACTGCAAACTATTGAAACACAGAGAGAGTAACCAAAAGTTATAGGTCTTTGTTCTAAAGAGCTAGTGTCAAAAATCGATTCACCATTATATAAAGACCTGTGTTTACTTTGCCCTGTTAAGAATGTGCAATATCATCCTAGAAACACAATTAGAGGTAACTGCCTAGCAACCAAGTATGTGCTGTTTTCTTTCTTACAGAGCTTATTCTTTGACTTTGAAAGAACCCAGAGAAATCCAAAAGTGTCTTTAATTCTGTACATTCTTATAACACTTTAATCTTAGTTTTAACTATGTCCATAAATATCTTGAATTGTATGCAGAGCTACTGCTTGTAAAGTTTTGAATCTGAGATATTACCTTAAAGATATCATGGGGGTTTGGTCATTATGTGTGACCTGATTATACTTCCTTATGCTTAATTTTACACACTTCTAAATATCCTTGTGTAGTGCTACCTGCCCGAAATACTCACAGAACCATTTCTAAACATACTACTGTTAATGAAATTACTTGGCTTTCTACTAGCCCAAACTGAGTTTTAAAAATATTACCATACTAACACTGGCTTCTGAGAAAAAAAAAAAAAAAAACAAAAAACAAAAAACAAAAAAACCCAAAACACCAAACCCCAGTATTTACACAGGATAGAGAAAAAAAAACAACAAGCACTGAAACAAGAAAAGTGAGAAACATGAACATGTTACCAGCATAGAAAATTTAAAGTGCTGACGAGGAAACAGCCTAACTGTTTGTCCTAGCAACAGATGCCTTGTCAGAGATCAGATCTGCATCATACTTGATACTTTATAAAATATAGAATCAGAGAACCGTTTAGGTTGCAAAAGACATTGAGTTTGACCATTAATCATATTCACCACTAAACCATGTTCCCAAGTGCCACATCCACACATTTTTGAACACTTTAAGAGATGTTGATTCCACAACTTCCCTTGGCAGCCTGACCAACCTTCACTGAAGAAATTTTTCCTAATATCCAATCTAAACCTCTCCTGGTGCAACATGAGGCTTTTTCGTCCTCTGTCACCTTTTACTCTGGAGAACAGATCAAGTTACCTGGCTGCAACCTTCTTTTACTGATGTGTAGAGAGTGATAAGGTCTCCCCTTAGCCTCCTTTTCTCTAGGCTAAACAACCCCAGCTCCCTCAGACATTCCTCACTGGACTTCATCAGCTCCATGGCGTCAGTCCTTTCATCAGCTCCGTTGTCCTTCTCTGGACACCTCCAGCACCTCAGTGTCTTTCTTGTAGTGAGGGGCCTAAAACTGAACACAGGATTCAAGATGTGGCTTCACCGATGATGAGCAAGGGGGAACAATCCCTTCCCTAGTTCTGCTGGTCATACTATTCCTGATACAAGCCAGGATGCCATTGGCCTTGGCCACCTGGACACACTTCTGGCTCACATTCCGCTGGCTGCCAACCAGCTCCCCCCAGGCCATTTTCCACCAGACAGTTTTCTAGCCACTCTGTCCCTGGCCTGTAGCACTGCATGGTGTTATTGTGACCCAAGTACAGAATCCAGCAATTGACCTTGCTGAACACCATAAAATTGGCCTCAGCCCATCAGTTCAGCCTGTCCAGATCACTCTGTAGAGCCTTCCTACCCTCCAGCAAGCAGATCAACACTGCATCTGCAAACTGACTGAGGGTGCCCTCGATCCCTTTGTCAAGATCATTGTTAAAGGTATTAAACAGGACTGGCGCCAGTAGGGACTTCTGGGGAACACCACCAATAACCAGATTGCCAGCTGGATTTAACTCCATTCACACCACTCTCTGGGCACAGGCATGCAGCTAGTTTTTTACCCAGCAAGAAGTACACCCATCCACGCCATCGAAAGTCTGTTTCTCCAGGAGAATGCTCTGGAAGACACTGTCAAAGGCCCTACAAAAGTCCGGACAACAACATCCGCAACCTTTCCCTCATCCACTAGGCAGGTCACCTGGTCATAAAAGGAGGTGAGGTTTTTGGTCAAGCAAGACCTGCCCTTCCTAAGCCCGTGTTGGCTGGACCTGAACCCCTGCTTATGATGTCTATGCTGCATGATGGCACTCAAGATGATCTGCTCCATGACTTTCCCCAGGACTGAGGTCAGGCCGACAGGCCTGTAGTTCACCAGAGCCTTCTTCCAGCCTTTCCTGTAGATGAGCACCACATTTACTAACTTCCAGTCAACTTGGACATGCCCAGTTAACCAGGACAGCTAGTAAGTGCCTGAAGGTGGCTCAGTGAGCACTTCTGCCAGCTCCCTCAGTACCCTTTGGTGGATCCCATCTAGACCCACAAACTTATGTAGTCTAAGAGGCATAGCAGGTTGCTAACCATTTCCTCATGGATTATGGTGCTTTTATTCTGCTCCCTATCCTCGCCTTACAGCTCAGGGGGCTGGATACCCTGAGGACAACTGGTCTTGTTATAAAAAACTTAGAAAAGAAGGCCTTAAGTACCTGCGCCTTTTCCTCATCCTTTGTCATGGTGTTTCCTTGGCCCTCCTTTTGTTGCTGATGTATCCAGAAATAGATTTTATTAGTTTCTTTTACAGCAACAGCCAAATTAAGTTCTATTGGGCTTTGATCCTTCTAATTTTTAATTTTCTCCCTGCAAAACTTCACAACATACTTGTAGTCCTCCCAAGTTGCCTGCTTTTTCTTCCAAAGGCCTTAAATTCTTTTTTTCCTTGAGTTCCAGCCAATGCTCTCTGTTCAGTCAGGCTGGTCTTCCCTGATGGCTCATCTTTCAGCACATGGACACATCCTGGTCCTATGCCTTTAGGGTTTCCTTCTTAAAGCACATCCAGCCTTCCTGGACTCCTTTGCCCCTCAGGACTGCCTCCAAGCAACTCTGTCATCCAGTGTCGTAAACAGGCCAAAGTCTGCCCTCTAGAAGTCCAGTGAACCAGTTCTGCTGACTCCCCTTTTGATTCTCCAAGAATCAAAAACTCAATCATATCATGATAGCTCTGCCCAAGGCAGTCTCCAATCATCACATCCAGTCCTCTGTTCATAAACAGCAGGTCCAGCAGGACACGTTCCTTAGTGGCCTCCCTCTCCAGCTGTGTCAGGGAGCTACTTTCCACATATACTCACATACTGGAAGACTCTGTTTGTTCTGAAGAATTTACAATCTTATCAAGGAAGGTAACAAATACAAATGAAATGGAAAGAGAGGTGAATTTGTTTGCCCTCCATCACATAATTCCTCTCTGAACACTGCTCCGATTCCCAATCACAGTTCCATAGAGATGGAAAACACAGGGCTAGTTATTGTAAGATAGCTTCATAATATATTTTGTGATCTATACTACATTTGACTGCTGATTAGATTTTGAAAAACAATCCATGAGAGTGGATGGATGAGAAGCCTCGAGCAACTATAATATGAGTCACTGCTTTCTGCAATTTTACTAAAATGGTAACTAAGAGTAGATCATTCATTTGACTGCTGGAATACGAAATTGTTTGTCCCTGTGTGTATATAGAGAGAGTAATATTAACTTCTGTATGTTTCATAAATATGTACTATATACAGTTGCATGAAAATGATCTGTTTGGAGGTTTCAACAAAAACAATTCGTACAAAGAAATATGTAAAGCAAAGTACTATAAACATCCTGGCAAATATTTAAACACCTTGCCTTCATCAAAAAAGCCACAATACAAGTTAGTAAACCAGACTCGGAGAGTTTCAGCGGGAATCGTTAACTAAGCCAGACACTTTCTGACTGAGCACTACATCATGTACAGAAATAGTTCCAGTTCACAGTAAGAAGTGTGTGGGAAAATATTATATTTACTCACATTTTCTAAGTCTGAATAGAGGTTAACACAGATCTCATTGTCCATGCAGCACATCAAAGGCTGGTCTCTTTATTCTGCTGCCAGCAATGGTGTACAAGGGGTGGGCTTGGGGCAACTTTTAACCCCTGTCAGAAATTACTGTCTACTCTGGAGATTAACCCAGCTGATGGATAGAGAATCTTCTGTGTTCACACATCTTCATATACATCTGCACAGCCTCTCAAGATTAGACACATTACTGACAAATGCCATAATAATTCTTTTTCTGTCTTACCCTTTACCCCACTTTCACACCTCATGAACCGCCTGTGATTAGTAGAGGATTATTTCTATATAAGCAACCAGGTAGACCTGACATATTTCATGGGCATTTGTAATTTTTCATAAGAACCACCAGAACGCCCACAAGTCTTAGCAGCATAAACCCAGCAATTTTTGTGTATTGGGCCATATCAATGTAATCAACAACCATATACTACTTTGATCATTAATAAAAGGCAAAATTAATATAAAATACCAATGAATTTCTAGCACGACTGTTGGTCCAGCCATCCCAGGCAGCCAGATTTAACATTAAACTGGACAGGAAAATAGCTACAAAAAGCATATTTCTAAAACTTTCCAAACCCTTTTAGGACTCTTACAAAAGGAAAAATATAGCCAGCAATCCAAAATATAGCCAAAATCCAAAGTTTTTCTTTAAATTCATCCACATAGCAAACACTACTAAATTTTGTTTGGACTCTTAAAACGCCTTTAGAGATACTAAACCAATTTGAAATTACTGAATGATTTCTTGAGATGTTTAATATTTAGGTGTATATTTTGACCACTTGTAAAAATGTCTTATCTCATGTATGTATTTTACTATTGTTGATATTTTCAGTGCAGCTTGACATATCTTTTGAAATGCAATGGAATCAGGCATTTGAGCTCTGAAGTTCATTTGATAAACCTCAACCTAAACACCTAAATTTAGGAACCAGGAGACACTTTCCAGCAGACAGCACAACACAGCTTTGTAGAAGTAACATAATCCTATACCACATTGCAACAAATTATGGTGACACCACGCCTTGGTTAAAGCTCAGAGCCTGTTTCCTTTCAGACTAAGTCAAAGCAGTAGAGACAGCACAATCTCTTGCACTGGACTAAACAGATTTGGTGGTTTCACTGGGAAAAAAAGTTCCTCAGCAAAGGAAAATCAAAATTCTACTTGATAACATTAAACTACACTAAATATCAGCACTAGATGGCTTTTTCTTCCCTTGGTTCCGTGACGAAAAAAAAGAGGAGATATCAGAAGTGATGCATAGTCAGTAACAGAGCGTCACAAAAGGCAGAACTTTTAAATTTAAGAAAGAATGGCCTGTAAGATGTTTAGTGGCAAAGAATATACTTAAAAATTTTAAAGGTAGTGTTTACAAACAATAACTTTACATTGTCTTCCTAATAAAGGCATGAAACTAGTTGAGATAAGCAGACAGATATACTTGCATTCTTTAATCTCCTGTTTAATTTTTCCTAAATAAAAGGTAAGCTTCTAATTCTAATTGTTATAAAGAAATAAACCAGCCAAAAATATCATTATTGTCTTACTTGCTTCTGGAATGCAATTGCACAAATTCACTAAGACCTGTTCAGATGAGTTCTGAGATCTCAACAGCTCTATTTCAATGTGTGCTAAATCAGATGACAAATAGTTATTTTCATGAGAATATAAGAAAGGAGAGCAAATATCCTATTTTAAATTTCAACAGCAGGATTTCTCAAAGTGTAGAAGACTGAGGAAATAGTAAAAGCAATGGAAGATACATTTATGGCAACCTCAAACTAGCACCTGAATACCTAGGTGAAAGAACAGCTGTGCTCTAAAATACATTTTTAAGTAACATTGAAGGAAAACAACTCTTCAGTAACTGTCAAAGCTATTTCCACTAGGACTCCATTTTAAAGTGCTTCACTTTAACAATGTTCTTCCACACACAAAGAACATGGAAAGCTGAAATTTCACAGCTTTTTTTTTTTTTTTCACTTAAGGCAACGAACTCCATTCTTGCTTTTTGTGAACACAGAACTCTCAGAACTAGAAAGTGAACTACAATTTAAATTTCAGTTTTAAATTAATCAGAGCATTCTCTTGAGGTAATGTTAAGTCTTTATATATAAAAAATTACATATCTTGACATTCATTGGTGAAAAAAAAATCTGAGTAATTCAGGATATGGAACAGTTTTTCAAATATATCTGTTAAGGCATCCATTAAGCTGATGATAATGTTATGGCTTAGTTGATACCTAATTAATGTTCATTGCTAAAGAAATCTAAAAATTTTGGTACATGGAGTGCAGAACATTGATATTCTGGAGCTCGTTAACATCAAAGTTTTAGGGCAAAAGATTATTTTTTTCTTGTTATCATTCAGACTTAAAATCATCAAGAAAACATGTTAGTTGGAATCCTAATTAAATAAAGTAAAACATAAACTGGAGCTGTGATACATAACAAAATATCATAGCCTTAGGGACCTAGTCTCAAACAGGAGTTTGAAATATGAATGAATTTGCAATTCCAACAACACTTCAGCTGAGCTCAAGGTTGAAAACATGATTTTGAGGGTGGACAACCGAAAAAATATGAGAAGGTTCAAAAAAACACTAAGAGGTAGAAGTACAACACAAACCTACCTGAAAAGCTGAGTGATGTTTTTACTTATTCAGGTCTTAATTATTGTAAAAAGAATGTGCTAACAAAAATGAGAGATAGAATATAAAATACTGGGATGAAAAATAAATCCAAGACACATAATGTGACTGATTAAATTTGTGGGGAATAGAAGCAGGAAGAAAGCAGCAAAATTATTCAGAAATATTCTGAATAATTTAAGAAAGTGAAATGACACTAAAAAGAAAATGAAAACTAATGAAACTGGATTTTCAATACCAAGAAAACTTTTTTCCATCTCTGAGGGAATTAAAAGAAGTAGACAAGAAATCCTTACTGCACTCTAAGACGAGCCATATCAAACTATAAGAAATTTGAGGGGGGGGGAAGAGTGTGGTATTCCCTCCTCCAATTATGAAACAGGGAAGAACAACTCTCTTTTGGAAGTATATTTCAGGAATGTCTTAAACTCTTCTAAGTGCATACAAGAAGTATATTTTCTTGAAAGTAATAGAGTAAAAGCATTTAAAGAGCTGCTATTTCACAACATTTTGAAAGCATTCAAACACTTTGTCCTTCCTCTATTTTTTCTTTCTACATAAACTGAGGTATTTGTGTTCTCATATCTATTTGATTTTATGATCTTTTTCTTTGAAGTGTCTTAAGGAACCATTTTGGAGGTTAAAATAATCACACCTTCTCTTTAGAAGTGTTCAGTTCATGGCTGGTGTATGCACTGTGCTTTTATCATTCCCACAGTTCTCCTCTGAATTTTTCTGTCTCTTCGGTTTCAGCTGAGGCTTCATTGCCTACTTTGACACTATTTAATTCTTTAGTTGAAAACAATCAATTCATAATGAAGAAACCTCCTTTATTTTCATGCCTTCCTTTACCTGTTTTCTCTTGTCTAAGATTTGGTTACTTCTGCCATGTCAGCACATACAGCCAGGAATACCAAGATTTCTGTGATTACAAGGGAAAAATTATATTTGTATTTGCCCAGATCTGACTGTGGAGAATCAGTGTATCTTCTAGATGACAGCATATTTGAAACCTAAATTTTTAAATGCACCACAGAAAAAAGGCATTTTTTCTGATTAAAGCTGGTGAAGACTACTGTAATTCAAGAAGTTTCAACATTTGTGTTCTCAGAGGCAAATTTCTGCGTTTTTCTCATAAAGAAGATCAAAACCTGTAGAGGTCCAAACACGTAGAGGCAAACATTTGGATTTTCTTCTGCAAATCCCAACTGTTTGCAAGGAACATGTGATTTTAGAATAAAACATATTGTACCAGTATCCAGAACTGTTAACTATCAGTGCCCTCTTGAAGAACTTGTAGAAAGGCTAGCTTATATCCTGGGAGTAGCAGTCCTTTCTCCCTCTGCAGCATATAGGTAGCTTCCATCAAACTAAACAACAAGATTTTCAGAAAGGGCAGTGGTCAAAAACTTGTGCATTAAGGAAAGGTGCTGATGTATTTTTAAAACATTTTAATACTTCTCTCAGTTCTTTATCATCTTGGAAATTGTGTGAAGTTTTCCCATTCCAAAAAAAGATGTTTCAGAGAGAAGTATACTTAGAATAGAAAAGAATCTGCTCAGTGCATGGGAAAAGCATCCCACCTAACCATAAAGTGTCGTTGGTAAGTCCGTTCCACCTCATGGTATTTTCCAAAATCTTTAAAATCTCATACTAAATGTGTGTGAAGGGACCCACCATCCGTAAGCAATGGAGAGAAAAGCCCAAAGGAAAAAATTAAAACAGTGTGTGTCTTGGAATAGAGAGAGACTATCTGTGACACAAGCCACCCATTTTTTAATCTTTTCAAGACTGATGTAAATAACATTAACTAGAAAACAAAAGGCAAATCACAACATACAAAAATTTCCCATCTGATTTGAACTCCTTTTCAGAAAATTGTTAGTATTGATTTTCTAAGAAAACTCACAGAAAATAACCCTTATGCTTCTGGGATAGAGATCAATAAAGGTATCACAAATCACTTCAATAATCAAAAGGGAGAGATTTTTTCTTGGAATATTATTTATCCTCCTTAATGTAACACTTTCACAGAATGTATTTATCACTCTATTACATTCAAAGACCAGAGAGATGGTTAAGAGCACTTTATTCTAGCAAAACTTTTCTCATTTTATATTCCATCAGCCCACTATGATTATATTGTTAGCCTGTTCCAGTTAGTGACAGCTTAAAAAGCACAGCGGTATTCTGACTAGTAAACACATAAAAAGCAAATTACTTAGCTGCTAATGGAGCTGTTCCAAATGGGACACAGAAATAAATACATTCCATTTGCAACACAGTGGGAAAAAATTAAAGATATCCAGTGGTTATTATTTGTATATTTAGCGTTTTCTTGCAACAAAAGAACTTCTACATATCGTGCAACAAAGCATCATACAGAGCTCTGAGCTGGGGAAACCTGCAGAGCTCAGCACCACGCACACCTACTTACTCAAGTTTGAAAACATCACAGTTGTATTCCACACCAATCTCCAGCTAGTCCTTAAGTGCCAGGCTCTGCTTTGGAGCCAGTCATGGCTTGTATGTCGAGACACCCAGCACTTGCAGATCAGAGTACCTAAAGGGAAAGTTTCTGCTTAGTCAGTGAGCTCATGTCTGCATTTAAGAAGGCAGGGTTAAATGTGCCCACTATCACACAAGGGACCAGACTTATGAAAGTCTGACTATTCAACCAAATCTATGTTTCCCTTGTAATTCTGTCCAGGACTGAACTGCTCAAAACCATGTGAAAGCCAGATATGCTATATACAGTATCTTAAACATAGCACAAGAGTTTAAAAAAAAAAAAAGTATCCACTGCTTAGGAAGTTTTCTACTTAGGACAAACAGCAAAGCCACTACCAGTACACATTTTAGTAAAAAATATAGGTAAAAAATCTCATTTTCATTGAGCAGTTTCTTTCTCCTCTGAGCTGATGAGAATTTTCATTCTGTGGATAGATGCATCCAGAGAACCTGAAATGAGCTTCCCCACATTG
Source organism: Cephalopterus ornatus (assembly GCA_013396775.1). Taxonomy (NCBI): domain Eukaryota; kingdom Metazoa; phylum Chordata; class Aves; order Passeriformes; family Cotingidae; genus Cephalopterus; species Cephalopterus ornatus. The sequence continues at coordinate 102,880 of VZRE01008966.1, forward strand.
ATTCTGTACCACTGCGCAGAGGATTAGCTCATCAGATTTAGACTTTCACTGGTCACCAGATGAGGGGCATGATATGTGTCAGACTGCTCTTTCAATGCACTGAAAATCTCAGATAAACGCTTATCTTTAAGAAATAAAAAATAGTTGTAAGATTTTAGAAAGCTCCCATTTGCATCACTTAGTATTTACTTAAAAGATCAATACCACTAACTACTGGGACCTAATAAAACTGAGAGTAGTTCAGACATAAACCTCTTAAGAAATCAAATTAAATTCTTCAAAATTACAAGCACAATACCTAAGCTTTTAAGAAGACGGGAGTGCATGTATTACAGCTGCTTCTTTCTATCTGCTTATATCCCCAAACCTCTGGCATCAGTATCAGGAATTCTCTGTGTTCTTACCCACTAAAGACATTACACAAATGCCTTCTAAGAGGAAAACTTACATGTGCTAGTCTTACGAGCAATTTTCAGTACTTTAATTAATATATCCCACTTTAAAAAATAGGGGGGAAATTAATTCTAGAGCTTTTAGGCTATCAGAAAATGTTGGCTTGCAGGAGGTGCCATACCTAGGTTTATTTACGCTTAGCAAAAATTTATCACCAAAGAAAATGGATTCATGTTCACTCAGACTCATTTCTGTTTCTGAAATTTGGACACCCAGTATGTTTTTTAGACTTCATATACATATGTATTTCTTTTTATTAAAAAAACCAAACAAACACAAAACAACGAAAAAAAACCAAACAAAAAACCAAAACAAAAAACCCCAAATGTTCACAAACACTCTGTTATTCACTTTAATTCTGAAAAGTCCTGAAAGAGTCATTGTTTAACAAAGATCTAAGAGCTGATTTTTCTGCTCAAACAACCAGCACTAGTGAAAGAAAGTTAAACACAAAACTAGTGCTTGTGCAAACTGAAAGAAGTATACAGATACTGTGGACTGTCACGCCTTTTGCTGTTCACAATTGAGGGGTCAGAACTTTGACTGTAGACCTGGACTGGTAGATCAAAGTCTAACAAAGATTATAGTATACAGTCTTGAAGATCCAAGCCTTACATATGAAAAAAAAAATTTTTTTTTGAGAAGTAATGAAAACTATACTATAAAACTTCTGCATTTCCCTGGATAATTTTCAAACTAGCTTGAGAGAAATACTGTGCTGCAAAAACAGAGAATTAATCACAAGACCTTGAAGGTAAAGTGCCACAAGGAGAGTTTCAGGCACTGCAGTGTTCTGGACAGATCAGGCAACACACTGCTTATTTCAAATGACTGCTCCCCACTGCTGAGCAGCAGCCTTGGAGGAGAATATTAACTGTAACTTCATGACACATAAAGAGGAACAAATTGAAAAAAGACCATTTTATACAAAATTAATTCTATTTCTACTAGCTTGTAAAAAAGACAGTTATTCTAAAATTTTGTGTTCACAACAGAAAATGTTTTGTGAAGCTGCAAATGTAGCCAATCAGTTCATCCACGGTCAAGTTTTAAATTGGATTCCAACGAAGCTTTCAAGTTTGGGGAATTCTGAAATGTGTGCTTAACCCACTAACCCAGAAAGAAACACCTCTAATTGCCCAAATTGGGCCCAAATTCAATTTGTAAGCACGAGTTACCCTAGTATGGGTATACAAAATTACAGTCTCAGATAAGAAAGTGCAAAGTAAAGATTTTTTGTTTTTAAAATTAGATTAGATAAAATTTTATTAAGTCAGAGGAACACTGAAACTCAGGTTACTAAATTAATCAAACAAAAGTTAAAGAAATAGAGAAGTTTTACATTCCTCTATTAAAATACCAAGCAAAAAATCCCCCACACCAAAAACACATAATTGGAACATCACTTGGGTGGATTTGTACAGATCTTTATAAATTGGCTAGGGAGAGTGGCAGAGTCAGAGGATTCAAACAAAATGGGATTAATACTGGTGCAATCTTTCGTTAAAGTAGTGAGACAGATTGATATCACTTCAGCAAAGCAGAAAGTTCTTAATTTGAATCCTTCTTTTATGTCAGTACTATGATATGGAATGAATGTTTTTTATTACATGTTTCAAACATGACTAACCCTTTGGTATTTGGTATATTATTGCTATTTTTAATTATAACTTTCTGAGTAGATTAATTTGCCTTACAGCTGCCTGAACACCCAAGGTAAATCTATCATTAATTATTTTATTATTATTCATTATTCATTATTATTCTCACTACTTACTATGAGCTTTATTTTAATCTTACCTACCTGTTCTTAAAAAATAAAAAACAAAGTAAAGCTATGCTTGTCTTCCTTTCATTTTCTCTTGTAGTGGAAAAAGTATGCTCCTCACTTTGAAACTTCTCAGTGCCCCATACAATATAAAACTGATTCCCTTAACTCTGAACTAATTATGATTTAATTCTCTATTTAATTAAGTAAAGCATCGTGCACAAACCATTGAAACCAAACCATATGAAAAATTATGTGTGATTTAGCTCCTAATTTTGAAGGTCAAAATGCTGAGGCCGAACTGAGTAATGCTGGTATTTCTGAGCTGTGTTTGAGAAACTGTGTTATAGGCTAGCAGAAAAAACTTGCTAATATTTGCCAACTTAACTATGTAAGTAACTTTCCATACAGGGTCTCAGCTCTATGGAAGTCTCTATCTTGCTAGACAGCAGGGTCTATCTACAGTGCCATTGCTCTTGCACCAATGGGGATACCGGTGAATGGATGCAGATGGATCGATCGACTGATGGACGGATGGATGGGAGGGTGGCAGACAAGTAGGATGGAATAAGAACAACCTATCTTTCCACAGACAGACATTGGAAACAGAGCAAGTAAAGTGCTTGGGAGCATTGCTTGTCCCTGCCACGTAAGAGCGAAGAAGTGCTGGTAGCTCTTCACAGAATTCAGAGCACCACTGAACCTTTATTCAAAGGTTATAACCTGTTCTTTCTGCCAGATGCCACACTATGTGTTAATCTCAAAGACGCACCGTGTTGTTCAGAGTATCCCTCATCCTCTAAAAAAATAAGACCTCTCTTAGGAATCATCTGACAGCTGAAAAGAATGGGACATCACACACTGCTATTACTTTTAAAAAAAGAAGTAGTTTTTTGCATTTATGGAATTTTAGATGTTTAATTACTTCCAGGTCCTTCTGCCAGTCTGCTCGGATTTCAGCCCAGTGAACGCAAAGATTGGAAGCTGACAGCCAAGTCACCCATTATCTTTCCTCAAATATTCACTAATTAATTGTGACAACAATGTCTGAAATCCCTGTAAAATGTGTTGGAGGGAGAAGAGGTTCATGGATTATATTTCTTACCTATCTTCCCTCTCCTCAGGCACAAAACATACCCATAACCACTCACTAAATTTTGGTAATAACAGTTCTCCTTTTGCTTTGCAAGTACAGATTCCTGCCCTGATTTATTGAAAGACTAAAAGACAAATTTATTTCTAATTAGTCAATTGTGTAGACCAAGTGATGCAGAAACTAATTTTCCTACTTCTTTTAGAGCCTAGGAGGACCTAGAGAACCCAGATAACATTCGGATTTTGTTAACATAAAAAATAAATCCCAAACTTTATTATACTTTCCTAGCCCTTACAGTCCTAAAGACAAATAATGCATGAATAAAACACAAGAAGCTAATTCTAAGCCGCACAGAATTACTGCTCTAATTCTCTCTCACTGTCTCTAACTCGCACTCTCTAAGGCTCCCCTTCTTACAAACACAGCAGTAGGAAAGAAGACTTGCAGGGATAAAAAGACACTGCTGTTAAAACTATTATTAAAACGCCACAAGGAATGCTGAGCCAATTGTGGCATCTGAATGGAATCTGTTTACCTACAAGCTAAATTGTTATAAAAAGCATAACATCAGCAAATTCAAGGCAGAGATGTCTTGGTTCTTTGTATGCTGGAAGATTTTTGTCTTAAAATTAAAGAAAAAGAACCCCAGCAGAAAATACCTTTAATTCCAAGGTTAGTAACCTTCAGATCTGAAAAAATAAAATACACAATTCATCTGTATTGAGTGAGTTTTGTGGCATCAGTTCATGTTTCATTACACAGCAGTCTGTAAATTATCAGACTAGAGCTGAAGACAGCATAGAAATAGAAAATCAAGCTTTGGTAATACACAGATTTCACAGTGGAATAGGGTTCTGCCTCAATGTGAATGTCATTTCTCAATAAATGAACTCCACCAGGTTACGGAAGCACATTGGAATTAACCAGTTTAAATGCAGATCCTCCCTGTTCTTTTGTTAGCCATAGGGAAAAAAATAGATGTCTGCAGGTTGCCTTGCTTCTTCCTATTTTTCCTCCCTTACCATCCTTCTCCACTCTTCCCTTTCCTTCATTCTTCCCACACTGACTAGCAAAAGAAAGATGCTGAAAAGAGACTTCAACAGTCACAAAAGAGGTAAAATCTAGGCCTTGGAACAGAGGTATCATAGAAAGACCAAGCCATTCATTTTTAAGTGAGGGAAGGGAAGGGGAAAACTTCTGACATACAAAGGAGCAGAGGAATAAGAATTATTTTTGTTTCTTATTGTACCAAAGAGTCTTCACTAATTGGTTTAATCTTAGTTCCTCTGGAGGTATTTCGAATTGTTAAAAAGCTGTATTTCATACCACATTCTCCTTTACCTCCACCCCCACACTGTTCCACCAAAAAGACACAGCATCCAAATAATCTACGAAATAAACCTATCAGTGTATAAAGATAATATGTGCCTTCAGTGCTGAATTTTCAATAGTCAGAGCAAAAACAAGAACAAAGCACCCTGGCCAAGGAGATGGGTGGTGTGACACAACCACGTGAGATTCAATCTCATGTGTATTTGTACAGAAACTCAATGTACTTGTCTGTCAGCCTGCCCACCATGGAGGCTGTCATCCTCCAGGTGTGACAGACCTCCTTTTGGAAGCTAATGTAGCCCTTTTGACAGGATGTAAAGAAAAAAACTGTATTTTCCTGATGCTGTGGTTTGAAACTCTCTAAATTCTAAGAAAATTAGAAGCAGACACCATGTTTTTCAAGAAACGATCACCAAACAAGCTTATTTATTGTGCAAGTACAGTCTCAAACTCATATTTAGGATAAGCTCCCTAATGATTAATCTTTTTCCTTAAAAACAATTTACCTACTCAACATAAAACAGGAGTGAACAGAATACAATGCAAATGCAGATTCCACATTGAGTTAATCCTATTTTTTTCCTGAAAAGGGCAGCACTCAAAGTAAGTTTTTCACACCTGCTAATTCTAGGTCCTGCACCCCAACAAACAAGCATAGGTTCACCTATCTCATTTCATTTACAATAGGCTGTTACATGTTAAATTAGGATGTTAAAAAAAGGACAACAGGAATTTTATTAATTTGAATTAATGCTGCTTAATATTGTCAAAAAGGCAGGCATTAAAAACAAACAAACCAACAACACTTTGAAAAGTAAAGGGGCTTTGCAGTTAATGACAACATCAAAAATGGAAGGTGGCACTAAAAGAGGAGAATTCTACCCAAAAGAGAGTGATGGCTTAGTGGTGTGATCTCAATGAAGGCTAAATGACAATTTAAGGAAAGACACTCGCTAGGCTTAATTTAAACAGATTCTATAAATATTCGTTGGTATCATGAAATTGTTAATACAAAATTTAATGCATCTGTTCTGTCTTTGTGCAGTTACCTAGACTACAATTCTTGACACCACTGTTCTGTAATAACCTCCATCTGCTCTGCTGTCTCTGTCATTTCTTTTGCAGTAACATATTGTGACAGAGGCTTCATTTACCTAAACTTATCTTGGCAACTTGTACTTCATTAAAGAGAATCCTGCAAGCATCAGTTAAAGCTTTCTTATCTGGCCATGCATAGCTAAGCTTCATAAATCATTCTTTCACTTTCCATTCTGCAGCTTCTGGAAAGGTAACATTATTGAATTCAGATCACTGGAATAGAGCAGTACTAAAATGTTTATTGACCAGCTTTTAGGCACTGAGCTCTGCTTTGAATGCAGACAGTAATATTAGCTAAAGCTTTTGAATTTAAAAGGGATGTCACTAATATGTTTTATACGTTGCTATAAATACTGTTTGATGGCAGGCCACTTTAGCAAGCTGCTACTAATATAGCAGAAACAAAGTATTAGTAGCATATATTCCCTCCTTCCTTGTCCTTTTTTTTTAACCATAGCGTTTGCAAATAAAGTATTATATATTCATAGATCTAAGAGCTTAATCACAGCTCAGTAGCGCAGCATGCATCTGACAAAGGCAGCAGCAATGTGCAAGGGGACCTTAAACCAACCTTTATGTTCCCACCAGATCAGCCTGGCATTGCACCAGGACAGCACTTGGTGCAACTCACAGCAGCTGTGGAAGTGCCAGTCACTACTACAGTGATTCTTGGTTTCTAACACAAGAGAATTAAGTTGGGTTTCTGCCTCCATCCAGACTCCTATGTAGGAATCATATGATAACCAGAAGTGTATATACTGCACACAGTATTACCTCATGATAAGAATCATTTGTTGTTGGAATGAAAATAATGATAAGCCCATTTACAGACAGACAGAGCTATTCTCTTTCGCATCAGATTCAGAAGAGAACCGTGCTGTGCTGGCTGATGAGTCAAATCACAAGTGCTGAGCTAAGAGTAAGAGGAGAGGAACAGGGAAGGCTTTATTTGCCAGACAAAAGTTAACACAGGATGGCATATTTTCAGATAAAATTCAGACAATAGTTTTGAAAGAATATTTCCTGTATGAGACCACCATCCAACCTGTTCATTTTGGTAATGGTAAAGTACACTGTTTCAACAGTTAGGATTGAACAGTTGTAATAATGAATACCCATCTAGGAACCTCAGAGATGAGTACAAGTTTGGTCACTTGGGTTCAAGCTCTCCTCTGATTCTACAACAACTGGAACTGACATGTTCACCTTCTATGCATGCACCACTGGACTTGAGGGAATTTGGGAATAAGATTCTCCTGTTAGCATGGTCTACTTTATGTAAAAGCAAGCATTATGTAGCTCAGAGAGACAAGAAAGTATATGAAAGTCAACAAAAGACACCATCTAATCAGTAAGCAACCTAGATTTAATTATCTTTCATATATAAAAATAGGTTTTATAATATAACAAAGTTCATAAAAATGCAGTGATTTAAGATGGACAGATTATCAGTGCCTTGGAAGTTAGACAACCTCCACTGATGAGGAAAGGATCTGTGTGGGCAATGAATTGCACTTCAGTGGGGTCATGTTCTAAACCCTGAGTTATCCAAAAGCAGCACCGAAGCTTCTGTAGCAGCTCCCTTTTGCCTTTAAAATGCCCCAGTAACTGAACTAGTTTCTGAATGGATTAAGTCTGAAATTAATAGTTTCAGTTCACCAAATTAAAAAAATTAATGGTTTTAAATTAATCTGAAGCAACATTGCTATATCTTTTCAATCACTATTCCCACTTCACCTGCCAAGTAAAGTAAACCTTGATTATTCACACCGGCCTACAAATCACCCATTAAGAAAAAGAAGTGGCAGGGCAATTTGGCAGGACCTATACTCCAAAAACATGTAGCTGCCTGTGGCACCATTTCTCCCCCTGTAGAATAGGCTCAGTACCTACTAGGAACTTTAATGACATCTCAAAAAACTATCAAGTTCAGTTTCCTTTCATTCCCATCCCAGCCTATTGGAGTCTGTAGCCTCTAGAAGAAAGTCTGCTCCTCCAATAGTGGCTCTTTTTTTGGTGGAGCCATGATGAGAGGGAAGCACGGAATGCTGCAAGGACAAGGTCGCCAGCTTGAAAATAAATTGGCTTTCATGAAGATCGTCACATATGCCCTATGGATCATGGATACAGTCAGATCCTTATGGCTGCTATTCTCTCGCTGGATTTTGCATTTAAAATACAAATTATTTCTCAAGCCTGAAGAATACTAGCTATACTGCACTGGTTTATACACAAAGACAGTAACATGTTTTCCTAATCTTAGAATCTGTCTAACAAATAATATAAACTTACAGCTGAGAAATCTGTTATCAGTCCAGATAGCAATTCTGTCATTAAATGATGCTTCATTTTAATTAATCATAGCACAAATAATGCCACTTTAACTAAGGGTATGTTGGGGCTTTTTTTGCTTTTGAAAGGTTTACGCTGTATCAATGGCAAGACAAATTGGCAAGGAAGGTAAAATGAAACTATTATTTTTTAAGATCAAGCAAACCATTTTCTTCTGGGGATTTAATGCATTTGTGGCTGCCTAATTATGATCCTTACAGAAGTAAGGGGTAAAAAAAAAAAACCCGAAACAGCCAATAACAAAATGTCTCTAGCTCAGACCTTGCATGTCATTATAGTGATATGGCTCTTTATCTGACATTTGATTAGCAGACCCCAAGCTTTTCAGAAATCCCAATACTGAAGTGGCATATAATAACTTTCTTTACACTACAGTACCAAATCCATAGAAAAATAACAGGGTCTTATTTACAGTCGGTATCAACAGTCAGATATACTCATAAACCTTCTCCCATAAATAAAAACTTCTCAAGAGTCTCTGAGGAGCTGAAGACCTGTTCAATTCCCATGCCTTCTTCATTTTCACAGCCTGAGAGCATCAAAACATGTCTTCTCTTAGACCTTACATGCACAACTAGAGCACAAAACTTTTGAAAATGGGGAAAGAAGTGGAAAGTTAAAGAGTAAAGTTAGACTCACTTTGAAGATTTTCTCTTACAGCTCAATACACAATGAATTCAAACCTCTACATGAACCTCCAGGGAACTAGTTCGTTTGTAGCTCCTGCAAACCAAATAAGTCAATATATGAGTCTTTGGATACAATGATAACTTGTGAGGCTTATGTAATGTTTGTAAAAAACTTTTTGATCCTCAGGGGAAAAGGAGCACATAAGGGCAAAAATAACTCTAATTATAGAAGAGTTCATACTGTACCCTTTTTTAAAAACGTAACCTAGAGCTTGATGGTTTTCTGTAATTATGCTAAAGATGCCTTGTACAAAACACTTCCCCTCATAAAAAATATAGAGCTATGGAGAAAATAATTCAAATCTCAGTTTCTAAGCAATTCAGAGAGCCATACAATCATTTTTTGCTGTGCAGCAGAGAGTTAAGACAATAACTATAATGACATGGATATTTATCTTATAATCTCCATATGTATATATTACAAGCAAATGATAATTTTCCATGTTCTTAAAAGCTGTCTTTTATTTTTGAGTGCTCACATTTATACCAAATTTTGAAAACTACAATTTTACTTGCAAAAATCTCTGTTTTGGAATGAATTTTTATTTAATTTATTTTTAAATCTTCAGTCAGAAGAAGAAAAAAAAACAATTATGGAAAACCAATGTTTCCCCCATTTTGTTGACTTTTTGTTAAACAAATTTTAATACTTTTGACATTTTAAAATAGGAATCAGAAAACTGACAGTAGAATGAATACTCCTAGGGATGCAATTCTCTGTATCCCCAAGAAATTCTGCTAAATTATATCAAGTGTAATTGGGATAAAATTTTGGGATAAAAACCATAGCTTGTACATTTAGCGTATATTTGGTGGATATTTATTGAAGAAGTCTCTTAAGAGTCCAGATGGAACAAGACTTACCCTATGAGCAAAATGTGGGAAACAATGAAAAATTCTTCTCTCCCCTGTTTTCAAATGCCCATTTGGCTGAATTCAGGTAGCACAAAAGTCAAAGTTAATTGAGACAAAATGAAGTCTTGGGAGGAAGAATGAGACCAGAATTAGAGTGTGAAGAAAGAGATGCTGAGCATGAATGCTACACCTAGGACCCAGAAGGGTAGAGCATTATCCAAAAACAAAACAACCACAAAACCAGTTGATAGTATTTTTCTACTGTGCTTGTTTTCCTTGCGGGTCTGAGTGATAAACAACTTGAAATCCATTTCAGCAACATATAGGCCTGGAAGTCTTTACTTGCAGCATGTTGCTCAAGCATACAAGTTATGTTACATATTCTTCCCTGAGCAAACAAGATGTAAAGAGATTCTTCCAAAGCAGTCCAGCACATAAAGTACTATTTGATGAACTCTCCAAAAGCATAGTAACCATTGTGTTACAGTAGATATACCCATATTCCCCTCTGATCAAACTGGAGTCAGACCATGTTTTAAAACCTCTGCAAAATTCCCTAACCAGCATTCACCTGAAGGGCTTTTAGCTGCACCTTGTTTATAATGAAAATACACATCTATAAATCAATGGCAGTAATGCCCTGATTTTGATTATGTCGAAAGAAATTTTTCTTAAATATGTCAATAAAGCACCAACTGTTCTTAAACAGGGTTTAAAATTTTCACTAGCAAGGTAAAAAATACCATTTTAGTCATGAATCAAGATGTCTTCATGTGCCAACATGCCAAATCTACAAATGTGATAGGCTAGCAAAATCATTAAAAACTATGACCAAAACACATCTCCACAAAAAAAATTGTGCGCTATATAAAAGCTATTAAAAGCATCAAGCTCCTTTATGCCAAGAATACAAAATACAGAAAAAGTTGGAAAGACACAAGTCATTGCCTTTAACAGGAATTCTGCTACCGTTATTAAACATCTACATATCTGAAAATGCTGATTTCATTTTACATGATAAAACCCCTCAGTGTCATTACCTAATCTTGTTTTAGGCCATTATTAAGATTTTATAAAGGAACAGATTATTCACAGTGTGGCTTTTCATTCACCCGTTAACCACAAGCAGTTACTTATAATCATATTGTTGTTACCTGAAAGAATTTAATCAAGCTCAGTGGTTGGACGATCATGCAGAGTATGATTACTCTGAAGGAAAAGAAACAAGAAAAAAAAAAAGAAACCTGCCACTTTGGTATTCTGTACCCTCCCTGAAAATAGGTGGGAGAAGGTGCTGCCTGCTGAAATTCTGAGCAAGGAGATCCAAACTCTGAGCTAATATTACAGTACATAGCTAATGGCATGGGACAGCAATGGGTGGGGACAGGTCTAGTAAAAAGGATTACAACAGTAGTTAGCGATTAGCAGTAAAATCTTAGAATAGGAACTGTTTGGGTACCATTTAGCAAGCATCCACTGACTCAGAGGGAGTATGACCTATTTAACATCAGAGGCAGGTCTTGCTGATTGGTAAAAATACAGCACTAAGCTTGTGCTGAATTCTGCTTTCTTTGTTGCTCTTCGATAACAGCAAATGACAAAGCTTGTCCTGCCTCGGAAAAAACTTTCTCCCAAAAGCATTCCACAGCAGAAAAAAAAACCCAAAGCAAACAGGATGTCTGGATTCCTTGCAAAACCACATAATGCACACACAGTTTGAGGAATAAATATCTCATAGGCCTTCTTCACATGTGGAAAACTCAGTGCCTTTTCAAAGGCAGTGGCCATTCTTATAAATAAACTTGCCTGTCTCTAATTAATCACCTCACAGGCCATACTACAGTAGAGCTTTACCCTTTGTATATTTAATTTTGACATGGTTGGAAAAGAGGGAGTTGAATTATTATTTGTACTAACTTCTGCAACAGCCCTCACTTCTGGTCATAGAAAGAATATATGGTTAAATATCAGTGCTATGTATTTAAGACAAACACTATCTGTATACAGAGTTCCTTGTGTTCCTGTAATTACTCAGCAGAGGGGATGTTTTTTTCACTGACATTTATTTTTGCTGCATTATACTAGTTCTCCACAGCCCTAGATGCTTTCTTAACTTGCCTTAAATGCATTCACCTTTCACATCTGTATGGAACATACCAGCTTGTGTTACTACAGTTTCTACTGACACCTCCAACACATAATGTTTTATATCTTAACAAAAATCTTCAGTGCAGCAAAACAAATTACAAGAAAAGCTTCTTTTGGTTTTTGAATTGTCTTTATGAAGTATATCACTAAAGCAAACCAATGCTGTAGGGCAAATGGTAACTGCATGAAATTAATACATTCATTGAAATTGTTCATACTTGAGAGGTCCCTTCTTTCCATGGAAAAGGGTTAAAAGCATTTAATGGTCTGGGTTAATAATGGTCAAGTTACTGAGTCAATTGAGTGATGAATTCAGAAAAATCTTTAATGCTGGATAGAGTGCTTGACCTGCACTTTCAAAGGCAAAAGCTAAAAATGCCTTCCCTTTAAAACACCGAGCAACATTCAGTGAGTGATGTGTGCTTATGCAAATGTTTGATTGACACCTGTCTGGTGGGTCACCATGATGAGTAAGACATCGGTTATTCTTAAACCTGTAAAAAAATTATGGAAAAAACACAGTACATTGATAATCAAGGCCAGAACTTTCAGGAAACATCTTTAATTTATTCTCAGGGGAATTTAACAGCCTGCCTTCCAAAAGGTTTGGCTTTTTTAAATCCCAGACCTAAAAGGGTAACTTTTTCATCCATATTTATGCTTTAACATACATCTTTAGCAGCGACATCCATATTACCAAAACTGAAATCACACCAAAAAAAATTATCAAGGGAATACTTCGCTTGCGAACAATTGCAGACAACAATATTTTCTGACTTAAATAGAGGCCCTGCTGTGAGCATGGGGGAAAGGATGAGCAGAGATGAGAAAATAGAAGTGCAACCTATGGCATGTTAGGCAGGAGGTATACTCTAGTATGCAGAGAGGTTCAGCTGGGAGCCATCTCTGGGAAGAGCAGCAGATGTAGAAAAATGCTATTGCTAGAAATTCAGTGTCACTGCTTTTCGGGAAATCAAAGCAACGTTATCTCTCAGATTCACTTACTAAGTACCTATAGCTTTTGACTCTGAGTATTCACACTAAAGAAAAACCAAAATAAACCAAGTAGAGTTGTATCACTCCAAAAATACAATTTATGCTTCTTATGTCTTTATCTACAAAGTTTCTACCTATGAAAAGAAAAAAAATTTGGTGTTCAAAGCTTCCTCATAGGGTGAAAAATCTGAAATACGAAATTCAAAGTAAATAATGTCTTTCTAGCTTTAAATTAGAAAAGCACTTGAGCCCAAGCACGGTGTTAAACTCCACACCATGAATAGTGGCACAGTCAAAGAGTGTCTTCAGACATTTAGGCATATTTCAGTGTCTTCACAAATTTGGACTCTTGAATTAGTAATAAGTACAGCTATGTGAGGCTGAACTTTCACAGTTCTTAGTCTGGATCTGAAACGTCCTCACTTTGTGGCTTTCGGCTTATTCATTTGTATAGGTACCTTCATTTCTACTTGTGAGGTAAAAAAACATTTAGCTGCATCACCAGAAGTGTATTATCTGAAATTTTTTACATGTTTCAAAGATGAAAAAACCATACCTTTACCCAACATGATATATTTTATTATTAAAGCTATGCATGAGCCAGAAAGCTTAATATTTTCAATTTATAAACTAGATTAGAATTAGCTATAAACTGCTCTAGACTACCATAACTTGCTCTTCTGTCTAAGTCTTATAACTTTCATCAGGAGTATCGGACAGCAATAAATAAAAAAAAACTATTGCTGCTTCATTCATAACCATGACTGATGATATAATCTGAGTTTTAGGAAAAATAATAAATAAAGATCCACGTTTACAAATACCTAATGTTAATGCATGAGTTCTGGAATATCATAATTCAAAAATATCATGCACCTTTAGAGAACACATGTGTAATCTATTTACTTTGGGTCTAGAGAGAGCTAATTTTTATATTTATTTTTCTTAAAATACACTGTTCCTCCACAAATGACAGCTTTTGGTTCTTACATTTTTCTGTGCATGCTGAATTTTCTTATATCAAAATGATGGGAACACCTAGTACAAAGCACTAGCAAACATCAACAAGATAGTTATTGTCAGACAGTGTTTTGAGATGTAAATAATTATGAGAGTCTATCTTCAGTCTGTAATCGCAGGGTAGAGAGGAGGACAGGTGCCTATTTCGAGCTCTGTTAAGCACTAAAATTTTAAAGTGTCTCTCTGGACCTGGATTGATGGTTGATGTATCATCAGTTACTTAGAAATCTTGAAAAATTCTGTTAACAACACAGCAAACATCCTACAAACATTCTGCCTTATACTTTTTTCCATCAGCAGTTAACACAAAGAGTTACTTCTAACTAAACTGCAGTGCAGTGGGGAAAAAAGTAAATAGATGCAGCAATGACCTGAGCTATTGGATAAACAGAAAGCTTGCAGGAAGAAAGTGAATAGCAGCAAAATGAAGATAAAGGACCAAGACATACACTATTGGTAAAGGAAGCAATTACCAAACCACACGCAGTCTCTATTTTGCATGAAGTCATCTGTACTTCTAACACTGGCTCAGCAAAAGGACTTCTTTCATTCAAATAACCTAATCTGGCCAAATGATATTGGGTCCTTTTAGCTTGGACTTGCCCAGTTTTTACAGAGAATTCAGCGATAACTTAGAGGACAATTTTAGTATTTTGCAAAATGAAGAGACTTCTGGGTCCAACAGTGTCATATGTTATTTACACATTGATCTAGGACATGAGCTTGTTCATGGACTACTCTAGGAAAAAAAATAGCATGCTAATATAGAATTTTCATCCTGAATTACTCCAGCAGATTCCACATCAACAGATGAGCAAATTTTTCATTTAAAGTAATTCTTGGAATAACCGATAACATCATGAAGGACGTAAAAGATCACAGCATGTTTAATGAAGGATATAGGTACAATACTTAACTTTTTCATCAAGAAGCTAAGTAACTTCAGATCAATAAACAGGCAAGAGATGAAATCTGAACAGTGTTTCTCCAGTACTACTTGATACCCTTTCTCAGCTTCCTGTCCATCACAGGATACAAATCACCAATTTTCCAGTTATTATTAAGTGCAGTATATGTGTCCAAGGAACAAATATTAAGGGGCACACGCAAATATGCTGGCAAAAATACTGATACTGACCTGTTTTCAGGCCACAGTGCGCATTGGCTCATGCTCTCACCCAACAACTGCAGGCTCTGTTTCACACGTGCTTGGAAAAACAAGTAAGAAGAATCTACTATGGATTAACTTTTCTATTACCCAACCAAGCTAAGTACTAAGGCAAAGGCAACTTTCAGCTCCAGTAGTCTCCCTGAAACAGCTGAGAGCTAAGCTGCACAGCAGCATTGCTGACTCAGACAATGAGGCCCTGGGCAGACATTGAATATCCTTAATTTTTCCATTCACCAACTGGAGGTTTCGCCCCTACTGGCACAGATGCTGAAGTGCTAGCACTCTATTTATTTCGGGCCATATAAACAAACCCAGCTGGCCCAGTTTGAAGCAGATTAAGAAAAACTACAAAATCTTCATGGGCAGACTGCATAAATAGCAAACTCTACACATAAACATAGAAGAACATTTTCCAGCCACCATGGTTATTTGGGCCTCAAACAGCTACAGAGATTAAAACTGCCGATTGCTGCTTGTATCCTCTTGTCCACATAAAATATGGACCAGCTCTTCTGTGAAATGCTTCATCTCTACTGTCCTCAGAAACACCAGGGGTAATTATGTGAGGCCTCGAAATATTCACCATGCTTCAGGAAGTCAGTCTTCTATAGAAACAAGGAGTATATTAAGAGTCCACTTGAATTTAAACCCGAACCTCGACTATATTAGTTATCCTGTGGTTGTAAGGTGTTCAGACCAGAACTTGAAATCTCACTCTATTTTGAATGCCAGTAGAGCACATGATTGAATTTCAGTCATGAAAATTATTGGGAAAAAACTGAGTGATCAATGAATTACAGCTTATCTTCAGTCCAGTCCATGACCAAGGTATAAGAGTTAAGAGAAGATATTTGTATTTGGAAATCAAAGACTTAGAATCTGGATGACGAGTTTGAAGATTTGGACCTTGTGATTGAGAAATGAGAAGAGTATGAACAGAACCTACAGAGATATACAAAATAATAAAAAAAAAAAGGATAGTACTATTTACTAGAATTTATAATACAAAAACAAATGGACAGACAGTGATGTTGAAAAAAAACAATTTAAAAAGAAAAGGGGGGAAATATTTCTATATGGCACATAATTACTGGTGGTATTCTTCCTGAAGGTATTATCAAGACTAAGGTTAGCAAGATTCGAAAAGGACATTTATATGCGTAATGAGAACATCCACAGCTACCTTAGATGAGATTAAAATACATAGCACATGAGATATAAACCTTGATGCTTCAGTGAATAAGTCAACTTCTTGCTGGTGATCATTAGAAAAAAATCTTTCTCAACCGGCAAACTGCTCCAGAGCTGCCATTTCTGCACCATAACTACCCATTACAGTGCTTCCTCCACTTATCCTTGAACCTGCCAGTGAAGAGCATGCTTCAGTCAAATGGCCAGAACAGACAGACTTGCTTTGGTCATTTCTATATTTGAAGTTATACAATCCTATAAGGGTGGTGATACTGAGCTCACAGAATTTGAAAAGGACAATACAGCTTCCTATCTCAAAATTTCCTTTAACTGTAAGGTTCAAGGTTGTAAGATGTGTACATCTTCCTCTAAAGCCTATCTGGCATTTCACACTACCTCTTAGCCTCTGTGCCAAACTCCCTAACAATAGCCAGCCCTACTGTAAAACACACAGCCTCGTTTGCTTTGGCTGTTCCAGTCAAGCAAGTAACACTACGTCCCTAAATTCTGCTTTCCTGCAGCTTACCACTCACTGAAATGTGACGCCTGTCCTCATGATGCACCAAAGGGACCCTTGATAGCACCTCTCAAATTTCCCATACTCTTACAGAAGGCCATGCTTTACCAGGTTTCCTGGTAATCTGCCCTCCTTCCTGCCTTGCAATACACTAAGGCTATTTCTACAACATTATCTTCCCACCCTTCACAACTCTTAATAAATATAAATTTCTTCAACCTGTCCCAAAAAGCAAATATCTCTTTTCAATAGCTAATCCAGTTCATGGGAAAAGCTTCAAAGACAACCAAGATTCTGAAACAATAACCTGACAACAGGACACTTCGATATTCTATTCTGTCACTCATGCTTAACCTGGAAAAATGCTCGGACTCAACTTCAACATGCCACACTCACATGAAAAAAACTATCTGTGGAACAAGATAGTCCACTGAAATATCCTATAACCTCAAGGCTTATTTTCAATTAAACCAAAACACTAAACCAAAAAACTAAACAAACACATGCCCCCCCCAAACAAACAAAAACAAACCACAAAAAAAACCAAAACAGATGACGAGGAAGTATCATAATGTGAAAACAGGTTGTATAAGTTGCAAGCCCTCTTGAAAGGACCATTTCTGAAATTTGGCCTATGGCTATTTAACATAAGACAGAGCACAGTTCTCAGAGTAAGGACTGAATTCCCAAAGATGAGCACCTTAAATATTAGGCTGACAAAACTGATAAAATTTACTCTCCTCAGTGTGGATTAATGCACTGTTAAAGCTGCTCGATTGTTCAGAAAGTCTTCCTAGAAAGACAGAAGACTATTTCTTAAATTTAACCCTCCGTTCTTACTCCAACCCAGAAGTCCAAAGATTGGCTCCTTTCTATGAGCAAAAGCATGCATCTAAAACCTACAGGAATGTGTGGGTTTCCACACATTCGCAGCATAAGGCTGACTGCTTTATGTAAAAGCAGGGAAACCTGACTATCTCTTGCAACAGCCATTGCCACTGTGTTTTGTATAGAGCAGAACACCAGATTCTGCAGCTCACAGCGTACCCATGAGACCACCAGGCTCCTCATGAATGGTTTCTCCATGAAATGGGACAGTGTGGAGCAGTTCAGTGCTGAATTGTAGGAACTTTTAGGCTGGAAAAGGCTTTTAAGATCACCAAGTCCACTACTAAAAAGTGTCGCTAAGGACCACATCTGCATTGGTCACAGCCAGCACAGCTTCATGAGAGGAAAGTCCTGCTTATCAAACCTGATTTACTTTTATGACAAGGTAACCCACCTAGCTGATCAAGGGAAGCCAGTTGATGTCATCTTTTTGGATTTCACTAAAGGTTTTGATGCTGTCTCTCCCAGGATCCTTCTGGACAAACTGTCCAGCACACAGCTGGATAAACACATCACGTGGTGGGTGAGCAATTGGCTCACAGGTTGAGCACAGAGGGTAATAGCGAATGGGGTGACATCAGACTAGTGACCTGTCACTACTGGGGTTCCACAGGGCTCCATCTTAGGCCCTGTGCTCTTCAACATCTTCATTAATTATTAGGATGCAGGACTGGAAGGGATACTAAGCAAGTTTGTAGATGATACAAAACTGGCAAGAGCTGTTGACTCCCTTGAAGGCAGGGGGGCCCTGCAGAGAGACCTTTATCAAATTAGAGAACTGGGCAATCACCAACCATAGGAAGTTCTACAAGGGACAGTGCCAGATTCTGCATGTGGAATGGGACAACCCCATATGTATGTACAGGTGGGGGAACGAGATGCTGGAAAGCAGTGCCATGGAAAGGGACCTGGGGGTCCTGGTTGACGGCAAGTTGAATATGAGTCAGCAGTGCCAAGGCAGCCAGGAAGGCCAACCATGTCCTACGGGGCATCAGGCACAGCAACACCAGCCGGCCAAGGGAGGGGATTGTCCTGCTCTGCTCTGATCTGGTGTGGCTTCGCCTTGAATATTGTGTGCAGTTTTGGGTCCACAAAATAAGAAAGATATTAAGCCTGAGGTTGTATCAGGGGAGGTTTAGGTTGCGTTTTAGGAAAAAGTTCTTCACCTAGAGAGCGGCTGGGTGCTGGAACAGGCTTTGCAGGGAAATAGTCACAGCACCAAGCCCTGACAGAGTTCAAGAACCATTTGAACAATACTCTCATGTGACTCCTGGGGATGGTCCTGTGCAGAGCCAGAAGTTGGACTTGATAATCTTTGTGGGTCCCTTCCAACTTGGCATATTCTATGATTCAGTGATGTCTTTTCAATACCTCCAGGTATGGTGACTCAACTACTTCCCCAGGTAGCCTGTTCCAATGCTTGACAATCCTTTTATTGAAGGAATTTTTCCTAATATCCAATCTAATCCTCCTCCGGTGCAACTTGAACCCAGACTCCTTTCAACTAGTTGTAGAGAATGATAAGGTCTCTCCTAAGCCTCCTTTTCCCCAGGCTAAATAACCTCAGCTCAGCCACTCCTCATATGACTTGGGCTCCAGCCCCTTCACCAGCTTCGTTACTCATTTAACTTGATGAAGATTAAGCAGGTCTAAAACAATCACAGCAAGACCTTCTGGACACTCAGAGAGCTTTACAAGAACTAATATATGTATTGGGCTAGATGAAGGCCTGAGAAACATGTTTTCTGTCTCACATAGTTAGCTCCCAATTATTTTCAGATATAAATGAACTGACATTTAACTATCAATAACAGAGTAGGGATTGCATTTCCAGAGGTCATGACAGACTCCAAGTGAAAAGAAACCATCCTTTGTCTATTACCTTTGCAGAGAAGTCAATGTTTAAATGTAACAGAATTTGAATGCTGATATAAACATACATATTATTCACCTGGATCCTGTCTGAACATGCGTATTTATATTTTCACCATATGCCAAAGACATCTAATTTTAAGAAGGAGAGAAAAAAAAACCCCTGTTTATTTCCTTTATAACAATCTGGCATGCATACAAAATTTGAAATGCTTTATTTTTATAGATCATGCTGTAAATTAATGTAAATAATTTAGCAGGCAGATTATTTACTGTGCTGAAAATGACTGGCATTTTTCAAGAGTATAAGGAGAACTGTTTGACTAAGGATATCAGCAAATGATACAAAGGCAAAAAAACTTAGCAACTCCCCGTAAAATATTTCAGACTCCACAGATTGTTCCACATTAGAAATTGTACAGTATGTCAGAGGTTAACATACAGTGTGCAGCACATATTTTGAAGATCTGTTGTTTGCACTTTAAAAAAAAAAGATTGCTTTAACTTTTTTAAGAACCTTAGTGATTGAATTTGTACATGACCATATTGCCTGGACTTCACTTGCACTTGGCTCAAACTATCATGGCATCAGGTTTTTCCCCTGTAGAAATTTACCGATATAAGAACAAAGGAACCATCTTCACTGACTGCTCACGGTCAATCCTAGAGACTAAATAAGTCTGTGAACATAGTTTTGTGGAAATGCAGTAATCACAGGTGTCAGCTAGATACAACCAACCACTCACTAGGGCAAACCACGATCTCAAAGGATGACAAGGGTTTTAAAGTCCAAAGTAAGCTCTCATTTTATTTCTATCTTAATTAAAGAATCGAATACTTCTTGTATTCTCCTTTATGTCACATATAACGTACTTCAAAAATTCAAATGAAACCCAAAAATCCCAATACCTTCCCATTAGGATTAACAGCTGATTAGGCAAGAATTATTTTTCTGTTTGATCAAACTTGGACAACCACACATTAGTTTCAGTAACATGCTATGGATTCATCTATATTTCACTGTGAGCATAAAAGACATTTCCCTATATCAGCAATTAGGAGGTTCCATTAACCTGAGACTGTAAAATATACATAACATATAAGGGTACAGTAGAAAGTCAGATGGGCTACACTGATGGGCCGCTGTAGCAGATGTCTTTTTTATTTCTCTGAAATAACATAGCTGCTGTTATGGCTAAAATTCGTAATTAAAATGTAGCACACTTCTCAGAAATCTTATCTACCGAGCAGCACAGTTCAAACAGCCTGGGATGCTGGATGCTCTGAGTCCCTAGCTGAATCCAGATTCAATGTTTGCAGCAAGCCGCAGTATTTATAATAGATGACAATACTAATTACGGACATACTGGCACACATATTATCTTCATCTCCCCTTGAGGTGTTAAGTGTGAATATATAGCCAAAAGTTGTTGCATGAGTATATCCTTAACATATTCTTTTTAATGCAGG
The DNA here is from genome assembly GCA_013396775.1 of Cephalopterus ornatus. Lineage (NCBI taxonomy): Eukaryota > Metazoa > Chordata > Aves > Passeriformes > Cotingidae > Cephalopterus > Cephalopterus ornatus. The sequence goes on from VZRE01008966.1 coordinate 123,796, forward strand.
GGGCATAAAATCCTCATTAACAATAATTGAAGAAAGAAGTAGGAATTCCAGGAAGGATGTGTTGTCTCATTAGATATTAACTAGAAATACTGTAAAATATTCTGTTTATGCATTGTTAGAATTCTGGAGTCTTTTTTTTTTTGTTGTTTCAAATTAAGACCTCTATGAATAAGTCATTTAGAGCTAAATGAAAGCTCCAACGATTCTGGAAATCATGTGCGCACTAGTAAGTTCCCCCAAGGATACATCCTTTCCACTAAACTGTAGAGTTATTAGGAAGCAGCTCTACAATACCTGCTTGCCTTACTGCAAAGGTAATCAATTCCCAACACAGTTAATGGATCTAATAATTCTGGCTGTGTCATGTCCTCTCAAAATTCCCACCATGTTTAGGTTCACGAAAAGCTGGTGGAGCTCTATCTCATGATATGCAAGGGTCTGATTGTGTTGATACTTCTTGATTATGCAAAGGACCACACCATTGCCTCTCCATGCAAGGTAACATGGACAAGCAGGTATAGTTTATTTAAGGATTCATAACAAAGAAATCAAAAAAACTGGAATTTTCTCTCAGGCAACCATCCCTTCCAGGAGTCACTCCTAAGTGGTTTACAGCTTCATCAGAAAATTGCTTCTGCTCAGAGACTGATCTAAGTATCAGAAAACACGTTTCATTTTACTGGATATGTCAGGATAAGATCTTCATTACCGGATTATGCCTGTCTCCCAAAGTCAATAAAATCATTTCCAAGGACTTCAAGGAAATAATGTTCATTCCAAGCATATTTACAAACTTCAGTCCTCAAGATACCCCAAATATGAAAAATAACAGGAGGAAGAAGAACCTATACAGATTTGACTATTTATAGTAAGGTTCACAACAGGCTTCTTTAACTCTTCTGCTTTAATAAGAATTGTCTGATGCTCACAATTAGGAAAGGCGATCCTTTTAGCTTCTACTCCCAACTAAAAGATGCTACATGGTCACTTGCTTCAAAAAAGACAAACAGAACTGTCTTCTTAAATTGATGTTTCTTGCAAATTGATTGTTTAGCAGAAAATAAAATCACAAGTCGAGCTTCAGTAATTGATTTCCCAGAGCAAATCTCCACCAGGATACAAAGTTAGTTCAAAATAAACAAAAGGATAATTAAGAGTTAAGGCAAAGTACTTGCATCAGTTCTCATTCACAGCTAAAAGTATGGTCCTTTTCATGCAGTAGTTGTTACTTCAGATAACAAGTACCTTATAGAAATTCCAAAGAAACTTTCTTCTGAAGGATGGAAAGCATTCTAAAGAAAACAAGAAAACTGGCAGAGTCTCCTAATAAAAGTAACATTTACTTGCAAAATTTTGCCACAAAGAACTTAAAAAACCACTAAAACCAAACATGCTAGAAAGCAGTATCCTCTTACTGTCATTTCATCGCTCGATTGGTCAAAACTGACAGTGCAATTTATCATCTTCACTTCATCTCTTAGGGTTAAACCTTTCCAAAATACTGCAAGACTGAAAAGTACACTGCTCCCTCTTCCTCTTCTTCCATTAACTCCCTGATAATTCAGTAAAAGTGGCCAGGATTTTTCCAAAACTGTAACTCTACAGCACAGCATTACATCAAATCTTTTGAAAATGTGACAGAACCAAATATCTATAAAAACACTAAGTTCTTAACAGTAAAATCCTGAAGCAAATTAGATAAAAAGAAACTATATTTATGTGTATTGCAGAAAGATCAATCAACCAACCAAAAAAACAAAGCAAAACCATGAAAGTCCAGAACAGACATACACATACAGAAAAAAGAACAATAGATTCTGGGAGCTTAGTGCTCTTCACAGCAACAATAAATCTCTCACTAGATCTGACATTACATTTTGGTGCTTAGATTTTATTGCAACTGAACAGTCTTGCTGCATTTAACAACAGGACACATGTTTTGGGACACAACTGTCACATCTGCAGTGGCAGCTCAGTTCAATCCCACAGACCACCTATAGATTTAGCAGTGCTTCTACACTGACTAGCAGTACATTCTTTCAGCCTCTCATGACTTCAGTTTACATGGAAAGTTTATAGGGCCTACAGTAGCTAACTTTGCACAGCAAACCCTTGGAGGATCAGTATGTTCTGTAAGAGGAGGACTGAATGTTGTATCTTGGCTGTCTTTGCAAAGTTAGCTAATGTGCTTATTTCTACACATTTTTGTATAGAGGATCAACAGCTCACATTCGCTGCCATCAAGTCATCAACTGAGGAGTGGAGTTATGTGTCTTTCTAGGGTTTCCTCTACAGTGCTATGAAAAAGAGTATGGTATATTTTTCAGCTCAAAGGCAACAGTAGTTCATATCAGATGAAATAAAAAGAAGTAGAGCTGGTGAGCACCTATAGTGTGCTTGCTTTGTCAACCTTACAAGGGACTTCCTCCTGTCCTGCACTGACTACTAGCTTCTTTAAACAAAGCAGCCCAATTTTTCCTGTCTCTTCTCACCAACATTCAAAATAGCATCTCCTCACATGGCCTGGGAAGTGCTTAGGACTATATCTGACTTTTCATGCAGAAGAAAAAGGAAAATGACACATATTACATTTCATCCACCATGCAAAAGACAAGTACAGAATAGTCTCTCCTGTACATCTCCATCACAGTTTTAACAAAAACAGCTTCTCATCCATATAAGCACTATAGTGGTAACTCTTTTGTAATCTGTTCCACAGTTTTAAAACTGACTACACTAGCATAAAGACAAAAGATCTTTTATTTTAGGAGGTCCTAATACTTATTCCTCACTCAAATTGGCAGTGCTCTAATGTTAAAGTTATTTGGTGTCTTTTGAAGTAACATTCACATTGTCATCAATAATGTTTAAAGATACATGGGTGGAAACAGAATATACAGAAAACAAATGTAGCATACATATATTGTAATGTGGCACCCTTGCAGCTCCCCCAGACAACTCACCTCAGCTTATGAGAGAGCTCTTTGTAATAATTCACAGTGCAAGCATCTTAACAATGCTTTGTCCAGTAATTCATTCACACAAGCAAACTATATTCACGAACAGAAGCAAACTCGTATACCTATAAAGAAATTAATTATATCACTTGAAATTGCAGGAAATTATGCAAAAGGTTATGTTATTAATCTCTATTATTTACATACTGAAAGTCCGAAGTGTGGCATTTTTTACATTCTCATGCTCAAAGTTGCACTTTTTATAATGGTATAATTATTGCTACAGTACAATACGTGAGCTAAAAGTAATTTTACAAGGATACACTGAGAGTCTCTGAGAACTATGATCAGCTCTGTATTTTTTCCTGCATAAAATAGCCACAATAAAATGTGCAGCAATGCATATATACAGTGTCACATTGATGTTCTCAGCACCATTAAGTAGTCAACAAACAGAAGCAGTGTAATATTAAGTCCCAAGTTGTGCTAGAAAAGTCATATTAATTCTTTTTTTATATCCAAAATTCCTTTGCTTTATAAGACTAAGACTTTTTTAAAAAGCAGAGTCTTACGATGCTCTGTACACAGCACCTAATGCAACAAACCAAGAATTTGGTTGTAGATTCTAGAAAATTACCCAATCATGGCAGCTCTCTGTTGCCCACCTACTCACTGAAACTTAGACACACACACAAGTAAAAAAAACTTATATTTTTATCTTTGTTATTTACAATAAACAGTAGCTTAACCAAGGCCTTCTTACTCTGTGCTGTCAGCCTGAGGAAACTGAGACAAACATCACATACTCATTATTTTGTATAAATAAGTGATAATATTCACCTTTTTTACCACCTCAAATACTCACTTCTATTTATTCACGTTTACCACAAGTATTTCTAAAATTCTCCTACTTTTCTAATGCAGTTATTATCATAATAATCCTCAGGAGTTAGTCCTAAGTGTTCTCTCTGTGAAGTAACATCAGATATTTATTAGTTTTTCAGGTCTGTGCATTTTGGTCTCCTGAGGAGATTCTGCACTTCGTTGTCTGTATTTCTTAAAAATATCCATTTACTGGTTGACTTTCCTGTGTGCTTCTGATCAAAAGCACAGATTTCCACCCTATGACTGCATATGGGTTGTTTTGCACTCACTTTTGTGATTTAATCCTCAGATCCACAATCTCAATTTTATCAAGAATACCTGAAGAGCAGCATAGTCCAGATCTGAACTAAGTTTTAGCACTTCTAAATCTCAGTGGCACCAGAAAGCCATAGCATTCCCAGTTGCAAGTGAGGTTAACAAGTGGGTATGTGGGGCTGGGGAGACAGGGGGACACAACCGCCCAACACAAAAAGTGTGACATTCTTGTTTGGTCCTGATTATTTTTCCCCATAGTAGAAAATACTTATTCATTAGAGAGACTGTCTTCAACAGTAGTCAGATGGATTTGCTTTCTCCATCCCTCACCCCTCAAAAAACATCTTGTTCTGATTCAAAACAAATGGCTTCAAATTTATTTTTTTTAGAAGTGTTTCCTGTAATTGTAGAAATGTGTTGGTATTTCTGAACTTTTTTAAACATTCTTATTGAAAGCTACTTAAAATCCTTTTTTTTCATATTCAGTTCTAAAAGGAGAAAACACATGAAAAAGGAATAAAAACAGATAAGGAGAACATTTAATATTATAAAACTAAGCTGCCATTTCCTAAAGGCAATTTTTGAGTTTTAGGATTGTGAGATTTTTCAGTTGCTGAAAAGAAAATTTTTATGAACCTTAACTTTTATTCCAGAAGGAAATACTTCCCATCAGGTACCCTTATCTGCTCTTTGGGGAGAGAGATAAAAACTAGGCTTTTCAGAATGCCTACTGTTGCCCATCTTTGACGTGTGTATCAGCAAGTCATCTTAAAACCATCTCATTGTATGACTGTTCATCTCAGATTCAGCTAAGATTACAGATCAGCTCCTGTTAGCCCAAATGATGAAACAGCAGAATCTTAGAAGAAAGCTTTTGGTTTCAACATCATACCTGCACTTAACAGTAGTTAATTAGCTTGCAATGTTATGTAAAGGCATATAGCCCTTGGTGTTGGCTATATCTAGAAAACTGTATATTGAATATTTGTACAATGCTATGAAAATAAGCTTCCTTGCGAAGCCTCCTTCTTATTCAGATGCTAGGATGTATCAAAAAGTTTGTTATTACCATAGACTTCCTACAGAAACTAAACTGCCTTATCCCCCCTAAGACATGACAAGTGTTTATATATTTTACTGAGGGCTAGGCAATGTCACAAAGAGAGAGCTTGGAGCTGCATGTTTCTGCACTGGAGCATTCCACAGGAATGACTGCAGATTAGACAGAGGCTATTCCATCCTGCTTCTCTATTGTTGGAGACAGAAAGTAATTAGCTGCTGGCCCATACCACCAGCAAATCATTAATCCCTCCTGCCCCTAAACATTAGCCCAGCTGTGCTGGCCATTGAGTTGCAAAGGATGGAAATACATCTCTGTCCATCTTCTGCTTCATCTGCTCCAGAGAATCCGCATACGTGTGCTGTCCTTGGCTCCTAGATATCCAGTCTGGGAAATCTTGAGAGGACTGGGCAGCATTTGGATTTGCTCAGGCCTGATACCCAATCCAGCATTAAGTGATTGCAAAAGCTTCCCAGAGCTAAAGAAAGGGAAAAACTGCCTGCACACATACTGCCATTCTGGAACAAGTCAGCAGATAAAAAGAAGACTGCAAAGCCAGAATACGATCTAGAGCTGGGCTTTCTCACCATTTTGGATTATCTTCATGGGGCATCATTCAGCTAGATCAGGCTTTTTTAAATACTGGTTTGGATTCAATCTAATAAAGGCAATGCCTATCATTTAACCCCGACTGCATAAATCCATTCCAAAAGCCCAACCTGTAGTATTTCATCAGAGTATTTCTTTAAATGCTCTTATTACATGTACTTGAAACATATGCTGTAGGAACAATTTTTCTTCACAGATACCAGCCTAGTAGCAAAGTAGGCCAAACACATCCATCTAAGTCAGTGGGCCAGACACAAAAATGTAGGCCTTTTACAAATGCTTGTAAGAAATTATGTCTTATCCTTTGAAAGATGGAGTCATTGCACTGGCATTACACAGCTTGTGCATTAGATCAGACAGCAAATGAGATATTGATAGAACTATTTTGAACAGTCAATAAGCTTTCTAATGATTGATGGCTTTGAGCTAACTCTGTAATATCAATGTCTGCACTTGGAAACTAGAGATTGAAACTGTAATGCAATATTCTCTTTGTGGAAATAATAAGTCACATATGGGCAGTGACTCCAGTTGAGGGATTTGCATGGGGCTCTTTCTTCATAGCGGAAGGAAAGAATGATAGCAAATTTTACTTGTCTTAATCTCTCTATCGAAATCCAACCAAAGCAGTGTCTCAGAAAACAAGTACAGCGGGGAGAAAGCCACGGGAGAAACCAAGTTAAATCATTGACCAAAAGAATAAAATGAGGAAACAGAACTGCTCCAGGAGCACTGTGCTTAAAACACTCTGCAGGTTAGTCACACAGATTTCACTGGAACTCCACACAATGTTACTGAACACTCCAAATAAAGAACCAGAATTTTCCCTTACAATATTTTATGTAGTATAGTCAAAATAAAAAAGTAGCCACTGAGGGGAAAAAAAGAGCAGAGGAGAAAACATACAGCCAAGAATTTTAAAAGTAATATAGAAAAATTATTAATGCAGACCTAAAGTAGCTAGATTTTCAAAGATCACATGCTTTGTGCTCTCACAGCATAAGCTTTTTTCATCTCACAGCAACAAAGAGCCACTATTACAAATATTCCTTGTAAAAAAATTCTTTTTTGGAAAAGAATGTGGAAGGAATTTTCATTCCCTAACCTCCATCTATTAATGATTGAAATTAATGACAGCATATTTATCTTAATTTAAACGTCTGAGCTCTCAAGATGATGGTAATGTTCTGAGAAGGCTATAAATCCTGTTTGAATTACAGGTATTCATGTACAGTACTTTCTACTTGGTTATTATCCAAGTTTTACTTCAATTTTTTCCAAAATTGGAGAGGGGAAGAAAGTGAAAGAAGTAGGCTGGTAATCTTTCCTCATCATTTATAAACAATTACTTCCCCTTGCAATCTGTTCATTGGGTATTGGCCCACACTTGCAAGAGGTTTATGTGAAGTAAAATGCAAAAGATATTGAGATCCTCTACAGCAGAGAGAAGGTCCTCAAGGATTACTTGATGAAATTAACTGTTTAAACTGCATTTTAAAACCTGAGCTGTATCAGACAACACTACCTTCCAACTGCCCCTAAGAGCAGTGATGATTCAGTACTCTCAGGCGTATCCTCCTCTTGCCCTCTCTGCACCTGACATGGATGCATCCTTGCTCCCCCCGACACAACACAGAGGAAAAAGCGCAGTGCCTGACTGTCAGCAGAGGTAGCTCTTCTTTCACTTACTTGGTATTATGCCAGTGTGAGTCTGCAATCATCCATAACACTGTTCTTGGTTTATGCTGATGTGTGAGAACAGGATCCACACCTAAAACAAATACAGTTCATCACCTGTAGATTTATTGTCAGTGTGTACTTAACTAATGCAAAATACTTCCTTCACCACTAGTATTCTGCCCCAAGGAGGCAGTATCCTTCTTCTCTACTGCAGCATTTACATCAACTTCTTATCTCCCTCTCACTGTTACCCACGTCTCTTCTCTCTTTACCTTTTTATAAACATTATGCCTGAACTATGGTGCTTGAGTAATCATCTCTACTGTAAACTTCATGATATCCAAAACCAAAAACAGTCCTCATCCTTGCTTTATAGCTTTTACACAAATGCACAAAGCTGTTTGACAATTTAGTTCTCTAAACTAGTACAGTTGCAAGGTGTTCCAAAAGCAGAGAGGTAAAGGGCAGAGTATATATAGCAGTAGGACTACAGGTAGGTAAGGTAATTTAAGAGAAACAGCAAGGACAACAAAGGTTGAAAACTAATGTATACTGTGCTCGTTGTCTATTATACTGACTTCTTCATTTAACACAAACTTAATAAATAAACAGGCACTGCAGTTTATTAAAGAATCACATCCTAAGCAAGGAGATAAAAATAATGTACATTCTTTGAACTTTCTTCTAACACCTGAATACCATAATAGAAACCATTAGGGACAGTTAGGGATGGATTCTGTGAATAAAGAACAAGATTAGCACAGTGGAAAACAAACAGAAACCTACCCAAATGCGCACGTATCATTTTTCAGATTGAGAGCTGGAAACAATTTTGGCTAAGTCTTTGGTTGCTACAAATAATTTAAGGTGTTATACCCCGTGACTTGTGATGATTAATAGTATAAAAGCCTGGCTTTTACACTCATTGACAAGCAGTCCTTCTGTATCTAGTACTAGTCTTAAATTTTAACTATCAGAGATAGCACGGAAATGAATGATTAGGAAAGCACCAGGAAAAAAAGATACAATCTAGGATCACTTAGGCTTATAATGTTCTCCCCCAAAGGATACTGGTGTGCATTTAGAGTGTATGCCACCTAGTGGGAGCAAAAATTTTATCAAAATATTAAAAAGATAAAAAAATCTTAAAAATTTAGCCTGGCATACTGCAAGCTAGAGGGAAATTAGAACTTCCATTCAGTACTGAAGCACAGCATTTACACACCAATACCTTCAAAGGAAAGGGTTTCTAATTGTCCATTATCTCCTCCAAAACATGAGTAAAACTTAGTTAGGACTTATGTATGAAAAGCTACTATTTGATATTGCTGTGCACTGTGTCTACACTGGAAACACAACTGTCTGTAGACAAACTTAATTATCTCAGGTTAGGTCCAATTGTAGCACCGCAGCTCAGTACAAAAATAAAATATTTTACTTTTTTCCTGAACTTCGGGATGAATTAACCAAGTGCAGTAGTTTGGCTAAGCTACAGCCATTACAAAAGGAATGGCATGTTCCCCCCATAAGAGGTGGGTCCTGCTATATGTGAGCATGAATGCAGGTGCATATCATTTCACAGTGATTGTTTCAGCTGCATTTGGCAGGCATACTACAGAATGGGAAGAAGGAGTTTCTTCCTCTAAGATTTGTCAGCATAATGAAGGGAAATAAGTCTGCTTGGCTTCACAACAGATAGGTGAAAGGCAAAGCATTTATATTCCAAAATATAAATATCACAAAACAGATCTATGAAACTCACTAACAAAAGATTCAAGGGTGCCAAAGATCAGATGAATTCGAGGATGACAGGCAAGAAACTCAGTTACCAAATACTCAGAGCTACTTCCAGCCTAGCAAGTCTCTTGAAAATGCCAACAAGGCTAAGAGCATATGAAGTATCCTTCCCCTAGTCTTACTCTTACATACACTCAGCAGCTGAGGAGTAGATGGACCTTTGATGTGACTTAGCTCAGAAATTCTTGGTTTATATTAGGGCAAAATAGTATCTTGCATATTTACAACCTAGTTATTAGGGAGTAATACAGAAATACGAACATTTTTCTTAGTAGACTTCAAAGGCATAGTGGTCTAAAAAATGGAGTAAACATACTAGAATATATTTAAAATTAATGATACGAGGCAATGCACTGTAATCTAATTACCTGACCTGCAAAAAAAAAAAAAAAAATTGAAGAAGTGCCACTACATAATCTTAGCTTCAAATCTAATCAGCTAGTATCATTAGCACAGACATGCCAAGTAGCATTAGGTGTGAGGGTGAGAACAAGAGCCTGGAGGTTTTAGCCCTTAAAGCTTTACAGCATGGCCACACTGAGTGCCTCCTGCCCGCCCTCATCTCTCCCAGCGTAAGGCCACCGAGCGCTGCCCTGCGCGATGGAACAAGGTGAGCAGTTTTCAGGCTAATACTATCTCCCCAGGGGCCAGCTCACGCACTGTTACAGGCAGCAGAACAAGCCCGTGGAAAACCCCTAAAGTCCTGTCTGTGCCTTCTCACCAAAGGATCCGCAGAGCCCTCTGGCACCGCGGCGGAGGGCTGTGTAAGGGCGAAAGCACAGCTCCCACGTGGGCGAGAGCGGAGGAAGCCCCTCAGCCCTCACCCGCTCTCCTCCTCCCTGCGCACAGCCAAGGCCGGAGGGCGGGCCCGTGTCCAGCCTCATGTGCTGTCACCTGTGCTACCTGCACCTCTCTGACCTCCGGAGGGACCCTCGCCGTGGGAACGCCCAGACCCGGTCCCGAGCACTGCGGTCCCGGCCGCTTTCCCCGGGCGGAGCGTCTTTGTCCTTCCCAGCTCGAGGCCGCGGGGGCGGTGGGAAGCACCGGCCTTACCACCGAGAGGATTCACAGCCTCGTCAGGCTCTTGGGAGGAGGTAGCGCTGTTTTGTTCCCTTTTGTGCTCTCGTCGGCAATGAACGCTTTATTTTTCGCAGTTCCTTGGGAGTGTTGCGAGCCCCACCGTGTTACTCTGCTTTTTGTCTCTTTTGTTCCTCAAGCAGAAGGGTGCTTTAAGAGAATCTCTGTCCCTTTTAATTAAATCAAGGCTATTGGTGCTGTGGTTTGTCTCACTCTTCTCTGAGAGAAAACTTCAAAATGACTCCTACTTGTGCTTTGAGTGCTGGAGAGAATGGAAAAGAGGAGGGAGAAGCCTTACGCTACTCGAAAATTACTTTCAAAAAAAGACCTCTTCATACAATCATATCTGAGATATCTTTGTAGCTGACACATTTCCCTTATGTGTGTTTTTTCAGTTTTTTCCTTGTGCAACTTGAGATATTCTTCATATAAGATCTGAAGTGTTAGAGAGAGCAGATGCATTTTTCTATTGGTTCCAATGGGGGTTTTTTATGTGAAGTATCACACAAATATGAAAGCAGTTCACAGTACATTTCAGTCCTATCAATTCATGGCACTCTCCAAGATTTGGTCACAGTTTTTTGTTTGCCTCTATTCTTCTGTGTCAGGGATAAGAGTCAGTTAACCAAAGCAAAACACTGTTTTCATTATTTTGGGGCAACTAAAGAAAAGGAAGTGGACACGTTTATTCAGGATCTGTGCAGGCAGTAGAAGACATCCTCGCCTTTTGCCAGCTCCTTATGGGAAGAAAACAGACTTTCACAAGCAAGCTCAAAGGTAGATAATAACTCTTTGTGCTTAGCTGTGATTGTCAGTAGTACTGAATGTTTGTCAGATTATATTTGGATAATTAAACTGCTGATCCAAGTAGCAAAATACGAATAGATAACATTCTAGACTCTCATGTTCTAAAATATGATGTGTAGAGCTGGAGAAAAAAAAGGTGCAGGGGAAGTAAGAAAAACACCTGTAACAGTGGAAGGAAGTATCAAGCACATTTGTATTAATGTGCTGAGTTTACCAGAGTGTTACAGAGGAGGCACTGACATTTTCTCCAAATACTGTTAGAGGACATACTTCCAAATCATTGTATATTTTACAAAAGAACATTTGTGAAAAGAAATAGGCTTTCTGAGATTGTGCCTAACTAGTAAGCCTGTCTAATGAGAAATTGGGACCAAACATGCTTCTTTCACACACGTGGTCCCATCTCATCCTCTGGGCTGGCTCTAGGGTTTGCCTGACCCCACAATGAGCTGCTTTTGGGAACCCATGTTGTGTGAGCTTCCAGTGTGCTTCCCTGAACTGTTTACTGCTCAGTCGGACAAGTGCTGAAAGGAAGGAAGATGGAGAGGAGCAGAACTACCCATTTGTACAACAGGTTGTTTGGTTGGCATTTTAAAAAATGAAACCTTCATACAACAATAGAAACAACTGTTCCATAGTCAGAGACTTACCTGGTACAAGCTGGTAAAAAAATCATGGAAACTCTTTTTTTTTCCCATCTGTGGTTTTGATTCACGTAGTTTGAAACCTACTGTATTTCAATTCTAGTTGATCTACTTCCAAGGCAGCACATGGAAAAGAAAATAGGTAAAATATCACTAGAAATAGTGTAGTGAAGAATGTGAAGTCAGTTTAGGTCAGCATATCTATGCAAACAACATCAGTTATGGGTGTGCATTATTTCCCTGTGGGCTGGGAACTAACCAAAAATTATGCTGTTCTCTTGCATTTTTTGCTAAGCTGGCCTATAAAACAATTACATTTTGCAAGTAAAGCTCTAGTACTGTTTGGCAGCTCCTCTCATTCTTTTCCAGCCTCCAACCCAACTTAATGTAACTCAATGTAACTTCAGGCATACTAAATTTTCAGAACTTGATAAGTCTGCTTTGCCATATCTTCCCTTTAAGTTATTGAAGTGTATTTGAAATGTATTTGTTTTATCTAGCCTTCTATGACCTGTTGCTCATCCATCTCCTTTTGCTCAACATTATTTTCTGAAGAAAAGGAATACTAGGATACCTAATCACAGTATACCATTAAGAATAAATTCCTCCACAGTGGCTATTTTGGATCTCTGGTGTTTTATGACAACAAATAAAAAAGTGTATGAGGGAAGTTTGATCTGAGTCCACTTGAATTGTAAAAGAAATAATGGCCCATAAAGTGCATAGAAATGAGTAACAAATCTGCTTTCAATCCTTTCTGATGTCTTAACAATATTTTTTTTTTGCTTTTCATGGGTAAGTTGTCTTCAAATCTAAAGATAATCTGAAGATGTAAAATTCATGCAAAACTTCTGTCCATATTAAATTCTCAAAATGCTATTTCAGACACTTAAAGCATTACCCTTTTCCTATTGAATATCACAGTAGTGTTACAAAGAGGATAACAGGGCCAAGATCAAATTTAAGAGTATAAAAGCAAGTGGGTTTAAAGTAAATAAAGCACTAGAGGTTTGGGGGTGATCTACTGCTGTGATTTTAAACAGAACGCAGTATTTTGTAACTACCAGCAAATCGATTTTACTTTAAGTTTTCTCACACTTAATTGGCTTCATCCTTAAGAAAAAAACTGATTATCCTCTTATTCTTCATGGCTACATAAAAAAATAAAGGTGTGGTACCTATTTGGAATATTTAATGCTGTTATTGGAATTTCATGAGCAAACTTAATCGCTGCTCTACTGTGCCACACATTTTCAAAACTTCACAGAGGGAAATTTGCATCAATGATGCCAAGAAGGCACTAAATATACTCAGCTCCCCACAAATTCAATAAAAGCAGTAAGAGCTCCCCAGAGCACGCAACAACTTAAAGGCTTGAGGTCTTAGGCACTGCTGTGACTTACACCTGGAGAATAATGCAGACACATACATGCAAAATTGAAGGCCCTTTGTACCTTTTGTTTTAAAGCATGTTCATCTTCAAGTATGCAGCTCTTCTCTCATGCTGTGCCTTTACCAATAATGGGAGGTGTATAATGATGCTATTCATACAAGCTCACTAACAGCCAGATCAATGATACTTGTCACGTGGGCTGCTTGTTAGAGTTCATTTTGATGGTATTGAAAAAACACATTTAGCTTTTGGGTTCCTTGTATTGATTTTTGTTTTCCTAAATGTAATCCTTGTTTCCCCCTAATATGTAAGTGTTTAAAGTGGATCTATAATGAGGTAGTTTGGACTGTGTGTCTTACCCTTCTCTGCACACTATTAGTATTGGACTCCCAAGGGCAGTTTGTGCAGTGAACTGCGATAATGAGGTTGATGGTTCATAAAAGGGCTGATGTGACAAATTATCGACCTGTTTTGGAGATTAAGTAACCGTACCTTTGTCAAGGTCTGCATATCTGCTTTTTATTCAGCATAATTCTTGCAGTTGTAAGTATGGTGGTTGTCCTGTTGAGTCTTCCATGTGCCAAGTTGATCAAGAAAACATTTGCAAAACATAACTACTGATGTGATTAGTTGTGCTCCTCCCAAGACAAAACACATTATTCTGTGATCCAGAATGTCCAGAGGGTTAAATTTTGTGCAACTTCTTGGAAAGTTTTTAGTTCTTCAGTACCCTACGTCTGCTGCGTTAGTTGCAAGAGTATTGGAAGGCTCTCATTGTAAAATTCACCTGCCTATAATACAGATATCACCCTTTTACACTGTTAAAATATCTGTGATATGGGTTAAAGTGCTGTAGTATCAGTTGGTTCTCTAACTACGATCAGGTCTTCTCAGAAACATTCTCTTTCATGAAACACCGTAGTTTCTCTCAGTAAGTGGGATGTATATTCTTTTCTCTCATCTTGCGTTTGGTGGTAATACAACATATCTCTTGATTTTATTTAATATCTCAATCATTACAAATCCATTAGTAAAAATTGTTTTTGTCATCTGTAAGACACCTTTATGGATGGTTTTTAATATTGTTCATTAACTGGTTTGTGAAGGTAACCAGTGGAAACAATATCCACTGTGTATTTTATTTTATTGCTAGTTCTGCTGGAAGTTTTTAAACCTTCTCATTTATGCTTGTCAGACTTTGAATGGGTGCATTTTTATGGGTGAAGAATGGCTCTGGGATATACAATGTGTATTTGTATGCATTCCGCAATAATATATGGTTCTGGGCAGGAAACACAAAAGCTGTTGTCATACTCTTAGAAGTGTTAGATGATGCTTAATTTGTCATTTTATTTTTGGAACATTCAGCAGATTGAGCTTCATTGTCCTACTCTTGTGGCCAACAGAGTGTTTGCATTGCTACTCTTTCCTCGTTAACGTTGACACTGTGGGATTGTGCTAGCTATCATCTTTCCCCTTAGCTGTTGCTTTGGGGTTTTTTTCTGCAAGGACTCTCAAGCATTGAAATAAGCACAACTTGCTGTTGTCCCCTCACTGCAGCGGGATTGTCATTTCTGTCCCTCATGCCTACATGAATACATTTCCTGAGGAAAAAATGAATTCTGTGAAATATCTTGCATAATTTTCTGTTCCTCTGTGATGTGTGTAATAATGTGTAATGTTATTTTGGAAAGGTTAAAATCATGATCAAAAGTTGAATCCTTACTGCATGCCTGCTTCATGTTTTATCAACACAGCTGGCAGGTGATGGTCACACTCCCTTCTGCAGTGATATACATCACTCTCTAAAAAAGAGAATGGCTTTTGCACAGCTTATCTCTGACCAAGTGCCATGAAATAATTGAGGCTTTCTGCACAAATAACAGTGCTGTGTAGTACAAGGATATCAGAACCATTGAGAAAGTATGACTGCAAAATGCTCATCAGATGATGGGGTAATTGATAGAATTTATACTGAAAATGTTATATACAAAGAAGCGCTTTTATTTCCTCAGTACTTTTCACCTTCTCTGTATGTTTTAACCTTATCACTACTTAATGTGAATTTTTCAAAAAAAATTGAAATGGAGTAGGAGTTGTTTTTCAAGTACAGTACTCTGCATTTGGTACTCAGTGGGCCTTTGTGATGATGAGAGTAGGCTTACTTAAAATGGATGTCAAGGTACATTTCCGAAAGGTGAGCTTCAGCATTTCCTGCGTTTTTATATATGAATAAATGATTTATTGTGACTAGAAAAAGAAGTCTTGTGGTAAGAAGAATCATTCTTCAATGCCAATTTTGAGAAGCTGGCTTCTGGCTTACCAGTCGCTTCCAATTTTGGTAGCCATCCTCAAAGTTTCAACATCATTCTTCTTTATTTTTATCAGCTTACAACTCATGCTCAGAACAACAAAACTCTTCAAAGCACATTTTTCCTCTGGATGAATATGATCCACTTGTGAGAAATGCTTATGAACATAAATCTATTTATTATTTGTTTTTAACAACCAAGTAATCAATATTGATTTTCTAGATTTGAAATTATATTAAAAAACTCCTTCTTCTAAAATGAGTATTTTGGTTTTCTGCTTCTCTTTCAATATTTGAAAGCAGCTGATATCACTGTTTCCAACAGCCCAGGTCTCCAGAACATTCTGTATTCTGCTTATAAGTATATCAGGACAAACCCATCTCTGTTAATAGCCCTGATGGGAGAAGAGCCTTCCCATTCCAAAACATGTACTAAGGAGTATTACAGCATCTGCTGAAGAGATGCAGAGATCATCATTTCTTTGCAGGGAGGGTCCACATGGCTGGGACACAGCAGCATGATCTGTTATGTAGGGGTTTAATGGACCTGCATGACAAACAATATTTTTACCCGTTTTTGTGGATAAATCATGGTTAGAACAACCCTGAAATTTACTGATATGTTGATCAGAAGTGTGCGTGCTAATAATGTCACAGCTGATTTAAGGCAGCAGCAAAAAGAGCTTGTCAATCAAAAATCCAAAAATAGTATTATTTTGATGAAACCTTATATGCCATGTACATGTTGTATTAACATGCGTGGCTCCTATTTCAATAGGAATAATTATGCCAAGACTGATGAATGTCACTTTGTGAAAGTCTGTCAACACCAGAAATACTGGGTATCTGTCATTCAGTGACTCTGCTAGTGCCACTTAAACATTTGAACAGGTATGATATAAGTAATTATTTTAATGACATAAAATTTTTTCTTATGATACAAGTTCTAGTAAGTGAGGAAATGGCTTATACTTCCACTGACTTGTCTGGCCTCTAGGGTGGTAATCAGATTTCACCCTTTATTCTTCATTCAGACTTTGTTTTTAAGACACTAAAAGATCACTCAGAAAAATTACTCAGAGCAGAGCCCTGTTTTGACTTCCTATCCAGGTTAATTATGGCAAACTTCAAACACAGTATTTCATAGAGCTGTAGAATCCTAGAATACTTTGGGTTGAAAAGGACCGTCAGAAGTCATCTAGTCCACCTCCCCTGCAGTAAGCAGTGACATCTTCAACTAGATCAGGTTGCGCAGACCCCCATCCAATCTGACCTTATGTGTTTCCAGAGATCCCACTGGGTGTGTTATTGATGAAAATGTTAAATGGGTCTGGTCCCAATACAGACTCCTGAGGGACATCACTCATTTCACAGAGCTTCATTTCTGTGTATGTATCAGCTTTACATAATCCTATCATACTCTTCCCTAATAAATACCTTTACCTAGTTAAATTGATAAAGGGTTGTAGTTATTAGTAACATTATCATCTGATTATCTTGATCATATTCAATATGATCAAGAGTTCAATAGAACATATTATTGCTGTTGTCATGGTAAGAAGATGGGACGCCTTTCTAGTCCTTCAAATTCCTTAATTGTTTCTAGTGGTACAGCATGTTTTTCCATAACACTGGACAACATAACTCCCTGAGGGGAAAAACTGAAGAGGCCTCAGGATAATGCATCCTTAAGCAATTCAAAAATTCTCCAACAAACTACCAAATTCTCCTAGTCTACTGGTTACTTGCAAAGATATATAAAGGCTAATTTAGAGATCACACTGTTTGAACTAGTTCAGAAAAGGGCTTTGAATTTAGATGAAAGAAAAAGGCTGTACTATGTTTAGCCTGGTTCTTGGTTTCCTGGTTTCAGATGGGATCAAGTTAATTTTCTTTTTAGTAGCTGGCACAGTGCTGGATTTTGGATTCGGTCTGAGAATAATGTAGATAACACACTCATGTTTTGGTAGTTAACAAGTAGTACTTATTCTAAATCAATAACTTTTCAGTTTCCCACTTCTGGCAGTGAGCAGGTGCACAGGAAGCCAGGAGGGAGCATGGCCATGACAGAATCACAAACAGAGTCACATGGAATCAATTAGGTTGGAAAAGACCTCTGAGATCATCGAGTCCAACCTTTGACCAATCACTACCTTGCCAACAGACCATGGCACTAAGTGTCACATCTGGTCTTTTCTTGAACACTTCCAGAGATGGGGACTCTAGCACCACCCTGGGCAGTCCCGTTCCAGTGTTTAAGAACCCCTTCCATGAAGGAATTCCTCCTGATATCTAACCTGAACCTCCCCTGGCACAGGTGGATGCTATTTCCTCATCTTGTCGCTAGTTGCCTGGGATAAGAGATCAACCCCCACCTGTCTACAACCTCCTTTCAGGCAGTTGTAGAGAATGAAAAGGTCACTTCTGAGCCTCCTTTTCTGGAGGCTAAACAAGCCCAGCTCCCTAAGCCACTCTTCATTGGACTTACTCTCTAGACCCTTCACCAGCTTTCTTGCCCTTCTCTGGACATGCTCCACCACCTCAATGTCTTTCTTGAAGGGAGGCAACTACCTGGATGGATGAGGAGACAGCAGTGGATATTGTCTATCCGGACTTCAGCAAGGCTATCAACACTGTCTCTCACAATATCCTGTACAAATTCAGGAAGTGTGGACTGGATGAGCAGTGAGGTGGATTGAGGACTGGCTGAATGGCAGATCCCCTGTGACATGGGCTCTAGTTGGAGGCCTGTCACTAGTGGTGTCCCCCTAGGTTCAATACTGGGCCCAGTGTTGTTTAACTTAATCATCAATGACTTGAATGAAGGGACAGATGCCTCCTGAGGGAGTTCACTGACAACACAAAGCTGGAAGGAGCACCCAATACCCTGGAGGGCTGTGCAGCCCTTCAGAAGGACCCTGACAAGACTGAGAGATGGGCAGAGAAGAACTGTCTGAAATTCAGCAGAGGTAAGTGCAGAGTCCTGCACATGGGGAAGAATAACCCCCTGCACCAGCACAGGCTGGGGGCTGACCTGCTGAAAACCAGCTCTGTGAAGAAGGACAACAAGCTGTCCATGAGCCAGCTGTGTGCCCTTGTAGCCAAGAAGGCCAGTGGTATCCTGAGATGCATTAGGAGGAGCATTGCCAGCAGGTTGAGGGAGGTGATCCTGCCCCTCTGCTCAGCCCCGGTGAGGGCACATCTGGAGTGCTTTGTCCAGTTCTGTGCTTCTCAGTACTGGAGAAACGTGGAGCTCCTGGAGTGAGTCCAGTGGAGGGCAACAAAGATGAATAGACAACTGGACCATCTCTCTTAGAAGGTCAGGCTGAGGGAACTGGGCCTCTTCAGCCTTGAGAAGAGACAACTGAGAGGGGACCTCATCAATATCTATAAGTACCTGAAGAGATAGTGTCAAGATGATGGAGCCAGGCTCTTCTCAGTGGTGCCAAGCAATAGGACAAGAGGCAAAAGGCAGAAGATGATCCACAGAAAGTTCCACCTGAATATGAGGCAGAAGTTTACTGTATGGGTGACTGCACACTGGAACAAATTGCCCAGAGAGGTTGTGGAGTCTCCCTCAACTGGGGATGTAATCTGTCTGGATGCAATCCTGTGCCATGTGCTTTAAGAAGGGTTTAGACCAGATGACCCCCCCAGTGGTCCCTTCCAACCTTACCCAATTTTGATTTTTATTACCCATTTGTGATTCTGTGAGTTGTCTGGAAACTGCTGATCGCTGCTTGGGAATTGCCTGGGCATCAGTGATTGAGTGGTGACCCATCTGTTTCTCTTGGATTTTATCGCTCTCTCCTTTTCATTGCAATTAATGTTAGTAGCATTATATTTTATTTTGTTTCAATTATTAAACTGTTCTTATCTCACCCTAGAAGTTTATCTTTCCAATTCTCCACCCCAGGGACCAGGGGTGGGGGAATGAGTGAGTGGCTGTATGGTCATTAGTTGACAGCCAAGGGAGTTAAACCATGAAAGTCCTGAAACCTCTGTGAAAACATTTCTGACTCGTATGCTTGTAGGTCTCAGTCCTGCACTGTAAAGTAACAAAATTATCTAGAATTACAGAGGAAACCTTTATGTATCACTATAATATTACAGACAAATGGTTGTGAATGTGGGAAAATAATTGCCTGTGGATCTATGTAGTAGATATGTACTATGTATCTGTAAGTTCATAATGAACTCTTCATCTTATTGCCTCAAGACCAAGTCCTAACGTGGCAAAGATATTTATAAGAAGGTTTGGGGAATGAAAATAATAAATAAAAAACCAGTTTAAATAGGAATTTTATCAAGCCTGTATCTTTAAGAAGTACATTATTTGTATTGCTGTTTCACATTAAGTACCTGCTATGAGGTGGTTACTATATAAGACAGGGAAAAAAATAATAAGTCTGAATAATTAGTCCTGTAAAAAGTTGGAAAAAATCTTATGACCTTCGCAAGGATTTTGGTGAGATCTCTGACATTAATATCAGAGAAAGAGAGACCTTCATGTGTAGTTAATTCTTTCAAGTCTCTGCAACTCTCCACAGTGCTTGTGCCTTCTAAATGAGACCCAAATAGTTCTTGGATCTGAACAGAGCAGAATGCCTTAAGGCTTCTGCCCACCTGGTCCCCACTTCACTATTACCCTTTCCCAGAAAAAGGTACCATGCAATGTCAGTTCAATTTGAGAGTTTTTCTAAAGCTAAACTGATATTTATGATATGTGGAGACCATATCATTCTGCAGATACCTTTTCACTGTAATATTTCAGGCACTGAACCTAATTACTTTAAATACAACAAATTAAGACCAGTACTTTACACTCACAGATAACACTTGGAAATTGTGTTAAGGTTGACATGATGATGGTACTCCTGGACTTGGTTGCAACTCAGCCAAAGTGGGCGTCAGAGCAGTTCAAAGCCAAGTAATGCCTTTGCACGAAGGTACAGGAGGGCTCATGAGTGCTGGCAGCACAGAACGTTTTGTGTTTATCTCCTACAGAAAACAGGTCCTTGTGTTCCTTTGATTTTTAAACCAGCCTGCTCCATCTGGCACAGTGTGTACTTCCAAATAAGGTTCCACACTCTGTTGCCTGCCTAAGGAAGAGTGGAAGAAGAGCCCTTAGAAGGAACTTGAAACTAAGGTTTCTGTAGCAATTACTAACTTTCTCTGCCATAATTTTGCCTTAAATATGGTGCCTGCTCCTAGGGGAAGACAGAAATTCTGTCATCCAGTTGTATCGAAACATTATTGTTTTCACAGTGCAAGTATTTTTCAGGTAATACACACTTCAGATTGTTCTAGGAAAAGGGTAATGGTGTCATGGGGAGGAAAAAAAGAATGATTTTTATTAAGCTAATAACTTAAGTGATTTTTGGCATGATGGAAGTACCATAACAGATCAAAGCCACAGGTCCAGATAAATTAGCAAATTAAAAATTGCAGTGGGAGACACCGAGAATAACAGCATGCAGCAGAAGATCATGTCTTCTAAAAACATATTTGGGTTATACCAAAACCTAAACAATTATGATCTTTGTTTTCCCCCTGTAAACTGTCCTCATTGTCTCTACAGTCTAAACACTCTTGTTAGTCTTGAAGCTCATCATATTCATACAAGGCTGTAAAATCTTGCTACCTAACTTTTTTAAATCTATGTGGTGCTCAAGTGTGTTTTGTAATTGTAGAATGATCATGGCAAAGTAGGTGTGTCATGGTTCTTATTAGCCATGATATTCATTCTTTGTGTACTTCTGTCATGTTGCTTCTTCTTAGTCTGTTCCTTGGACTGATGAGTTCTGTTCTGTACATCTATTTTCCCTTGAAAGTTGTCCATTCCCCTACGGACTTCCGTTAACTGTGTTTGAATTTCTCATATGCCTGCTTTTCCCTCTCAAAAGGGATGGGAGGAGAAAATGTTATTGTTGTTGAAAGCATATAATTGATTTAGTGACGTATTTTCAATTAGTTGCTATCCCGGTCTTTCTGTTTACCTTGTACTTAGCTACCGGTGGAAATAGAGTAAGTATTTTTAGTTATGTCTCAAATGAATTCAAAATCACTCTTTCCTCACTTACAGATTTACAGTCACTAATTATCTATTCAGTATACACAATGCTTTTGTCATAGAATGACAGCAGTCACTGTGTTTTATTTTTCCTTTTGACATTCTCTCAGTCTTTTTTTAGGTTTAAGCAACCTAAATATTCTGCTGTCTGCAAATGCTGCCACTTGCATTCCATTGCTGAGTAGTGGATGCACAGATTCTGTTGTAAGTGACATCTTCAATTGAGGCATCTAGTTTTCAAACCAGACATAAACACTTTTTTTCAGACTATTGTGTTACTTTACTTCTTTACATGGGCAAGAAATGCCCCCAACAAATTGCAAACGGTGTAATAATAAGCATCTGTTTTCAGTGCTTGAAAACAGTACATGAATTTTTACAATCAGAGGGCAAATGGATATTTTTGGAGGTATTAGTTATACAGCAGTTTTCGGGAAGGAAAAAGGTGGGGCAGGGGAGGGGAGGTGTAGTGGTTTTGATTCTAGGCCTTCCTTGGTAAGCAGGTTTTAACCAAGGAAGTGGCCATGTTCCAAGTATTCCATACGATTTTTACATAAATCAGTGTATAAGTAAGAAGGGAGAGAAGCCTCCCCTTCTCTTCTCTTCTGGTGGATCTGAAGGCAGGTTCTCTGCTGTCGGCTCTACTTGTGTGGAGGAGTGAGGCCTTGGAGGCCTTGGGAGGCGGAGGGTGCCGGCGGTCGTTTGGCGCGATTCTGCTTTCTCAAGGAGAGTAGTAAGATTTTCTTTTACTACTTCTTTATTGGTTGCTCCCAGGTCTCGATAGTGTATATTTGTTTGGCCTTTTCCCTTTCCCTTTTCCTTTTCCCTTCATGGCAGGGGGGAGGGGAGTTTGGGATCCCTTTCATTATGTACATAGTATTCTAACTGTATATAGGTGTAAATACATATATATATATTTATACAACTTTGGTTTGGTCATTTCGGCTTTTCGGTAGCTTTTCCCTCCTCCCTTTCCCTTGTATTCATAGGGGGAGAGGCTGCAAACTGTAGGTTTGAATATTTGGTGGGAAAGCTGGATTCAAACCATTGGAGGAGGGAATACGGTCACTCTTTGACAGTGAAATAATATGCCAGAAATCTTAACAAGAACCTATTTAGTGACTTTCTGAAACAAGGCACTATAGATTGAATGAATGATTTAATAAATGCATGAAAACTATAAAAATTCCTTTCAAAAATTATACAAAATCTATCATACAGCTACTTAAAATATAGCCTTCCTAATGCTCTCCACATTCTGCATCAGCCTTACAAGAATGTGAGGATCTGGCCTAGTGCCTCAGGAGCATAACTCATGGGGGCAGCCTGGAGAGGGTCCAGGGAAGGGCCACAGGGATGATCAAAGCACTGGGAAGCCTGTTGTAAGAGGAAAGGATGAGAGAGCTGGGTTTGTGCATCCTTGAGAAAAGATGGTTTAGAGGAGGCCTTATCATCATGTTCCAGTGTTCAGGGGTGGCTACAGATGAAGAGTGCCTTTTCACAAGGAGCCATATGGAAAAGAGGAAGGGGAATGGGCACAAGTTACATCTGGGAAGATTCTGATTGGACACAGGAGAATGTTCTCATTGTGAAAAACTATCAGCCATTGGAATAATCTCCCCAGGGAAGTGGGGGGGATTCTCCAACATTGGAGACTTCTAAGATTCAGGCAGACCGGGTGCTGGCCCATCTTGTCTTGCTTTTCCCAAGGTCCCTTCCAAGTTGGTATTTTGGTCTAGTCTAACCTGATTTGATCTTGTCCTCACTAAACCTTACAGTGTCTTAATTGGATTCTGTCTGCCAGATTGGTATTCCTGTTCGAAAAGCAGAAGGTGTATATCCTGGAGAACTTGCCCTGAAAAGTGAGAGTCTGTGACAGTGCAGGAGTCATTTAGCAAATTAAACATACTTGCTTCTTGATGGTTTTGGATCATCTTTTTTGGCAATACTAATATGTTTGAGGCACATCAATTTTGCATCCACAGTCAGCTCTATGTGGAATGTCATGTCCAGGATACATCAGATCCATTTTGCACGCAGTCTGCAGATTTTCCTGTTCCATGTGCGTGTTGATTTTGGCTGGGGTAGAGTTAATTTTCTTCCCAGTGTCTAGTATGGGGCTGTGTTTTGCATTCTCTCCCTGGTCCCAATGATGCGGGAGTGAATGAGTGGCTGTGTGGGGCTTGGTTGATGGCTGGGGTTAAACCATGACAATGTGCCAGGCTGCCAAATTGCCGTGATCTGTTAGATAATGGAAAAAAAAAACAAAACACTTCAGATACCAAATATCAAAACTGGAATGACTATGCCAAGCCTCAGATACTGCATGAAATTTAGTTTTGGATTGAAATCTAAATTTAATATGAAATCTTGCTTATAGTTCTAGCTAATGTACTATGTGTAACAAACACATGATAAACTCAATCAGTTAGCCCAGTTATATCTCAGTCTAATTTTTTTAAGATTGCTCTTTGAAGAACATATGTCAACCAGTTACAGTGGTTTGATATTTCAGCTTCACATCGCCCTAACCAGTAGCAAACAACCTTTTTCCAACACCAGTATATTTTCAAAGCAAAGTCATCAACAAGGTACTATTAAACCTCTGATTTAGTCATGCAGCTTGCAGTGAAAGCCTCAGTCTGAAGGCTATGTGTATATATAATTTCCTACCTGCTTCTCTGAGCTACGAGCTCCTTCTCTCAAGGTAAAATGCATTAAACTAGCTCATAATTCTTTTGTCTGCTTTGTGTTGCTTGAGAGACTTTAAAGAGCTATAATCAATTTGCCAACCAAATAAAGAACAGCCATGACCCTGCATCGTGCACAAAGAATTCACTAGTGAAAACACTGTGCATATATGTAACTCCTCACCTGTTACACAGCTGCAAAAACATCAGGGTCCTTGAGATGGTATTGTATGTTGAATAAAGGAAAAAGACATAAGATAATAATCAATATTGTACTTTTCTGAAGTGAAATCACATATCTAATCTTGAATTGGGTATGTTAGCAAATGAAAGTTGCTGGAAGAATCCGTTCTGATTCACAGGTGCTATGTATTTCTGTCTGCTCCTAATGTAAGTTAAAAATTGCAAGGTCATGTACTGTGGGATTAGTTCACATAAAAAAATGCTTTATACAGACTGTTTGCAACTGGAGATTAAGGTCGTAGGTGTGTTTGGGTAAGAAGAAGAGAGAATTACCAATCTGTGTGTTTGGACACAGTTTCCAAAAACGCAGATGTTGGAAAGTTATTGTTGGTAAAAACAGCTTAATGAAATTAGGGCTTATTTGGGTTGATTTATTTACAAAATAGTGATCAGCCTACCAAAAGTGCTGGCAGAGAAGAGTGAATAATTCTGAGGCTGTGGTTTCCTCCACATGACACATAAAATAAAGGAAAGTGAAACCAGCTACTCAAAAGCTCTCTCTCTCCTAGAGAAGAGCTATCCTACTTGTGTACACTTTTATCCCACCCCAGTTACCACCCCTTGTAATGATCATTGAAGACTGAACTGGAGCCAGAAGAAGCTCTTTCTCTACGCTTATATCATCTAGTACACCATGATATAATGACCAGAAATGAGGTTGCAAAACCATCTCTGTGTCACAATGAAATTCTCCTGTTTTAGGGAAACACCATTTTATTGTGCTGCCAGAGAAATAGCTGATAAAGAGGTGTAGAACATAACAGATTATTAATCACCTTTTCTTCCGGTTCCAAGTGTAGTAATCTTTTTTTTGCTTTGTTATTATTTTCCCTCTCTTTTATCCTTCATGTAAAACTGATAAAATGCAGGGGGTTTTCCCCGAAGTGAAATTAACTGCACACATAATCACTTCATAACTCAAACAGGCCTGAATTTTTGCATGGATACAGACTTCTCAGAAATGTCAGAGCCACAAAGAAGAAAAAAAAAAGAAATTAAATGATTGAGATGCCTGCTCTGTAGCTGACCTCAGAGTTTCAGTATCACCTTTTCCTTGCACTTTATGTTTAAAAAGCAATGATCTGTAAACCTCTTTTGCAATTCTCTTTTGTATTTCCTTTCGGATATGGTAGTTTTGGGAAACTATTATTTGAGACCGTGTCTAATTAATGATCAGGTTCATTGGGGGTAGTGCGCCCAGGAAGGTGCACGTTTCCCTATTAATAAGTAGTCAGCATTAGTTTTCTGACCTCACAAATCAAAACAGATGGAGCTGGGCTATTGATGACGTGAAGCATTTTGTTTGTAAAGCTACACTGCCTATATATTAGCTCACAGTGCTGTTTCCTCCAGCTGGAAACCTAGTGTAGTGAGTTCAACTTCATGCATTTACCATGTAACTGGCATAGCTGTGGTTGACAGTTTAAGAAAAAATTTGAGGGAAACAGCAATTTTGCAAACTTGCCTTTTAATGGACAATAAATTTTTAGAATTATAAGTCTAGGACCTACTAGGGCTCTTCCTTGTTTTATTCTTTCTAGGCAATTACTTCAGTGCATAGCATATTCCAGGACCTTCGCTCACTAACGTCATAATGGCAAGTCAGGGTGTTAACCTCAAGACCCTGAAAATTTTCAGATCATCACCCATTTCAGAATTTTATCAGTATTTTTAGGAAGCTAATCCTGAAAATGGAGATATTTAGGGAAGGGATTATGAAGGCACAAAGGATAGCGTTCTTGTGACCATTCATAGACCTTAAATAAACTCTTTTTAATGACTGGTATGATTTGGTCTCAAACCTGAATACCAATTAACCTCTGTAGCCCCTTCAGTTTGTGATCTTATTTCTCCTGTAAAACCACAAAAGACCTGTGTGACTGATCCCTTGCATGCTGCTTGTACCACACAGGCTCATAAATATAGCTGAAAACACTGAAAAACTAGCCTGGTTTTCAGAGTTCAAGATGAAAACAATGTAATCCTTTGCAGGTGGACTCAGTTGACAAACCGGGAGCCAGCTCTGTGAATTGGAGTGCATGGGAACAGTGCCATTCCATTTCAAACGGAGCAACACTAGACCCTGAGTAAGCAGAAAAGGAAGTTTGTACAGTTTTCAACAAGGAGCACAGTTCAGGCCATGAGAGTGTGGTTTGGAGTTACAAGCTTTCTTTTAACACTGAACAAGATGTTTTGCTGTTTCAAGGCAGAATTCTTACCTAGTAAATTCTTCTTGTAGTCCTAATAGAAGGTTGAGGAAAATACACAGTATTCTCATTTTCATAGTCTCTTGCAAGTCTGGCCAGACACTGGTGCTATATGACTGCCACGTATTCTGGTATTTTGAATGTCCAAAAGACATGATTACAATGTGTAACATTTTCTAAAACTTCCAAGCACTAGTGTAGTTTTTTATCATGGAAAAGCATTATCTCTGGAACAAAGGCACTGCTTCAGCTACAGGCCATGAAAACCAGAGTGTAGAGTAATGAGAAGTGGGCTCATTGTGATCTACAAATTAAAGGGTACACTTCAAATTAATTAAAAAAAAAAGTTGTAAAGAACTATTATTGGAAGTTTCTCACTGATGATAGGAATTTTTTTTGTTGTGTTTGTTTGGATTTCCTGCCATGTATTTATCTGTGAACATTCTTCAGATCTGCTTTCACATTTCTGGTGTCTTCTTCTTAATAAGCTTGATAAAATCCCATGAAACAGCCTTCAACAGCATTTCAATACTTACATAAATTGCAGAAGTTGTTGGAGGCAGTGGCCCATCTTGTTTGGGTGCTATGAAACCATGACTCTGCTAATTGTTCCAAGATGCTGCTATTCCTGTCTCATCACCACCACTGTGCGGACACACATGTATGTGTCTTTTCTCTATGTCAGCTGGCAAGCCAAGTGCTGCAAATAATTGACTCATGGAGGAAACTGGCAGCGAACCACGCTTAGGACTGTAGGAGCCCTGTGGAGAATAGCTGTGAGCTGCCCACGGCAGCTGGGGTCAGGCTTTCAGTGAAGTTGTGGGAGGAAGCAGAGATAGGAGGCACACGGTGCCAGTACAGCAGGTGAGTTCCACTGATCCTGACTGTCAGCTTCTCTCTGTCTAGTGGAGATTAGATGGGAGAAAGGATGTTCACAGCAGGAGTTTTCAGGGTGTGAGTAACCGGTTTTGGTAAAGTATGTTCTGCCCAGCAATACAGAACTTGATTTTGGTAGATAACTGCCTGATGGTGTGGGACTCAGGACTGGTCACTTCCCTGTTCCTCATGATTGTGTTCTTTCCCTTGGAATTCGTACTTACATATATATGAGCATGCATACATATGTCTGTGTGTGTGTGTGTTTGTACATATCCTTCCACAGTCTTTCTTCTTCATTGGTAGTAAAGAAGACTGCACTGGAAAGTCCTGACCCTGTTCTTCCAAAGAACTACATAAGATCAGCATTTTATATTACAGTTCATCTTTTTAAACCCTCTTGATTTGAATCCTTCCCTTTCTGGCAATCCTTTGCTAACCAGGGAATTGAGTGACTACGTAAGTGAACTTCCAAGGCATGAGCAGAGTATCTTCAGTGCCATGGCTTCAGGGCTCCACAGTGAACTCTACTCATGAACTCTTTACCTTGGAAGTGTTTTGTGACACAGTGGTGGTGGCTGCAGTAAATTCAACTCACACAGTCCCTGACCTGAGGACCACAAAAATAAGTAAGGAGCAGAATAAGTTTAGATGTAAAGGTACTGTAATTTCTGAGGGCACTCAGAGGGTGGTGAGTTTGCTGATGTTTTATTCTAAGGTCTTAACCATCAAACTCTCTTTCTTGTGATTTATTTTGATTGGATGACGTTAATGTTCCCTCTGTATTTGCAGCTAGTGAATGTCATCACCTAGAGAGAGTCCTGATTATCTATTTTTCAGTAGTACACTCAGTACTTCCCATACAGAGAGCCAAAATTGTTTCTGGAAGAGCCTGGTTGATGAGAGTGAGTTGTTGCTCTTGTGGCAGATTGAATTGCCAAGAGCCTTTTGAGGAGAACAGTCTGATTTCTGGTGAAATTAAAACTTGCCTGACTGTGAAAGGCTGAGGAGTATAATGGGGATGGTAAAGATTTAAACACTAACATTTGAGAAGAGTGAGAAAGAATCCCCAGGAGGATCAGATGGCTCATATCTGCTGCAAGTTTTCCTCAATTAATGCCAGTCCAGCAGGGGAGACCCTCAGCTTGTAAACTTTCTAGAGAAAACTACAGGAGGAGAAATTTCCAGAAAGGATCTGAGTGGCAACTCTGAATTTAACAAATCCCTCGCTTCTTATGTGGGAGATACATGTGCCTAATTTGTGAAGTTAATGGTGGAGAGACAGGGAATGGGCATGGAAGGGAATGTATCTTACAGAGAAAGTTTCAGGAGAACTTTCAGCTGTTCAGCTGCAGAACAATAATGCTGGACTTGTTCTTGCTTTCATTCTCACTTCCTTCAGAGATACCTTTTTTTTTTTTCTTAAGAGTTCTTTTACCTATTTACTTAATGCTTTCTCTAACAAAATGTGATATTTGAAGAAAATATATACCTTGGGTTTCATAACCTAGTCCAAACTTTGAACCATATTTTCTACCCTAAACTACTACTCTTCCTGTTTTCGTAAGGCCTCACTGACCATCTAATAAGTTCTTACTGCTCTTACTAATCAATGTCTGTTTTCCTGACTTGGATTATATGCACATTTTTCATAAACAGGAAATGTTTTGCACTGTAATAAGTTCCTCCAAGTGACTAGAGTTTTCATTTAAAATGTAAAGAAAGCATCCTCAGAAAAGCTGCAGGTAGGGAAAAATACAACAGTTGGAAAAAAAATCTTATGGAAAAATTAGGCCTAGGTCTGTTTTCAATGATGTATTAGTCAGTGACACAGTAATACAAGATTGTGCATTTATTCTGAAGTGGTTATTCTTAATCAGTACTATACTAATTTTGTTCCTTGCAGATTGTCTATCAGTTCCAGTATTATATCTGTTTAACCATGTTTAGTTTTACATGTTGAATTTACCTGTGTCACATCTTGAATTCATCAGTATTTCCTACAGAGAATTAGTTTCCATATAGCCTATTTTAGCAGGTGAGCCTGTAGTTCAGGTGGAAGAACATCCTTAGTAAGCAACACGTGCCAGCAAGTTCAGCACCAGCTTCAATTATCATTCACCCCAGATGCTTAATGGAAGTATCCAGCAGAGCTCTTGTCACGTATTTTCTAAAAAAGACCATGTTAATCCCCTCTTTTAGGATTTGTTTGCAGCATTTGTTACCAACGAACATCAGTTTCTGCAGCATAGATTAACTATCTCTTCTGTATTATCTAGCATTGCATGAACCATATTTCTTTCAGGGGAGCCAGCTTGCTGCAGTTAAGCCTCTTTAATGAAACCTTCATTAATGCTGGAGTTCTACGGGATCCAATTTTGGAACTGTTACTGTTTTGTCATTATATATTCTCCTTAGGCAGTATCGCATTGGTCTCATTGTTTCCAGTATCTCATGCAGATGATCTTCAGACTTGCCTTTTTCTATTCCATCCTAAACTGAATGCTAACGAGACAGAGTAGTTGCTAATTGGTCCATCTCTAGGTCTTTGCACTTCTCACTCCCTGGTTCTATAAATAGATGTTCCGTTTTCCCTGTTGCCAAGGCTTGTAGCCTTGGTGATAAAAGAAGAAAGAGCGAAAAATTGGGTCCCTGAAAAACAGTCAAGAACTCCTTCTCCTAGGTGAGGGCAAGCAGTTCTAAAGGAGCTGAGCTTCTGTTTCATTGGAGTCCTTACGAGGGAACAGATAGGAATAATATTAATCCAAGGAGTAGATGGCGATGACTGAAGAGAGTCAAAAGTGCTGCAAAAAGATGGGCTAAAACTGCAGATAATATATACCATCTTCAGAACAATTTTGGACAAGGGGATGTTCCTGCAGATAGGCAGAGGATACCAGTTTAAAGAAGCATTGCTTAGGCCATCATGGCAAATCTGTGATCTCAAAGGACTCTAAGCAACAAGTGGAAATATAAAACAGATAGGGGAGGTGGCAGTGCAGTCCTACATAGTGCTAGCAATAGCAGCTTGACTGTCACATGGAGCTTTTGACAGTGTAAGATAGAGAGTTTTGAAATTGATAGTTACACTTCAGGGAAGATGCAGACCCACTGGAGAGAGTCCAGTGCAGACCAGCAGGACTGTGGGAACAAAAACATAGCTATAGTGCATCGCACAGTACCATCTAGTTCAGTATCTTGTCCCTGACACTAACAAGCAGGAAATGTTTAGGGAGAGGGTGTAAGGCATAGAGAAAAATGCTTCTTGATGTATTTCACAGAATTTAGTAAGTAGAAATTTAGGTAATTCCGGAATTCAAAGATGTGTCAGTATCAGGCTTTTTAGCTGCCATTTTAGTTTAAATGTTGAATGTAGCTTAATTACTTTAAACTATTGCTAATACAGCACATCTTTCAGTGAAGAGTCCCACCAAAAAGCTTTCTGTCAGAAAGAAGAATGAAACACTGTAGTAGACTGGAGCTTATGCTGATCTGTCTGTCTCTAAGAATAGGTTGGACAAAAACTGTCTAGCAAAATATAGTTATAATGTGACTTGGGCAAATGCGTGGTCTGTTTTATCATTTGCTGTTGTTTTTGTCCACATTTTTCTACAACTCTGCGAAAGTGATATCATCTCAGGAAAGAAATCTCTTCTCTCTAAATCCTCTCTCACATAACAGCCTTTTGAAGTCAATTTATTTGCTGTCTCTTTCGCCTGTTATATCTTGCACTGATGCCACAGCAGATTGGACAACAAGGCACATCCTAAACCTTGTCTAACAGATGTAACACTAAACAGGTACAAACCACAAAGACAACATCTTCACTTCATCAGACACCACCTGAATTGTATAATTTTGACATTTTGTTCACTGTCAGTTATCTCGGGTTGTGAAGCAGAGAACAATAGGCCTGCAGATTTAACTGCTGTTTTGGGAAAGATTTCTAGAATTATTCATAAAGGATGAACTTGTTAGCGTGTTAGATAAAAGTCTGTTAAGCTGTAGCCAAGAGCCATGGGTTTAGAGAAGTAGATCTTGTCAGAAGCATGTGATAGAATTAATCAAGGAGCAAGCGGGACAAAGAAATTAGAGACTAGGGATGCTATCGATCTGATTCACTTATATCTGAGCAAGGCTTTGATAAAATTTCACAGAAGTTGATATGCAAATTCAAGGATCTTAGAGTCAATGAGAGGATGATGAAATGGATGAAAAGCTGTCTGAAGAGAAGAATGCTGAATAAATGGCCGCAAACTGACTTAGAGAGCAGAAACCACTAAAGACCCCTGGATTCATTAATCTGTTACTTTAAAAGTTTTCCATACTTTATTTAGATGCTTAGTTGCATTTAGAATATGACCACTGTTGCAGAAAAATAGCTGGGGAGATGCAGTAATGGGATATACTTCTACATCTGAGGAATTTTGCTACTTCCCCTAAGGGATTGAGAGAACAGGAACTTACAGAGTGCGATTTTTCTCATTCCAAATATTAAACAGACAAATTCATTTTTAGATTTTTTTTCTCTATGAGGAATTATGTGTGACTGGTTCATAGGCATAAACATTGTGGGCATCTAAAGTGCAAGCAAGATGAAAATACTCTGGTGCTTCCTTTTCCCCTCATTTCTGCCCATTGTACATTGGTATAATTGTGTTGACTTGCATTACTACCTTAACTCTCCCTTTTGTAGGATTTTCCCCTTATACAACCTTAAAATTGCCACTTTCTTAGTCATGTCTTTAATCTTGCCTTGCATTCTTCTTTCAGTTTTTAAAGACTAAAGTGTAATGACATTATATGACCTTACAAAAGTCCATTGCTCTTAAAAAATACTGTATTTCAGGAAACACTCCTCTCTCTCTTTACAAGAAGTAGGTCTCAGGACAAACTAGAAGCATCATCTGGTACATAGAGGTTTGGGCTGGGATTCAATCCTGGGTCAACTATAATTTGCCCTCTGAGCAATCAATTTATGTTTTGCCTCAGTGCTCCATGTGTAAAAATGAGAATGATACAGAGTTATTTTGTAGACATAATCAGGTAATGAGGCATTTACTTTTCTGCCATGAGACAGAAATGCATGTTAATAAACAGAATCTTTATAAACTCAGTTCTTGAAAGAATCATGCAGTACACTCTTCTGTTGGTTTAGAAAACGGGGATGTGTGTGTGTGTGTGTGTGTGTACATACATGTACATCTGTGCCTAAATACTTTCTGATTTATATTGCTGAATGAATTCACAGTGGAGCACATCCTAACAGAGCTAGTATATATGAAACTAATTCCCATTCATCCATAGAAGTGGGTACATGATAAGACACATTCCGAGACTTTTTATCCGGCCTTTTTTTGTTCTCATTGGACCCCTCTGAACTGGTTCATTGAAAACTTTTGCTCATGGTGAAGAAGCATAGCTCTGCACTCTGAGAGCGACAAAACCTAATGAATGCTCTTTATCAGAACAGCATGCTAGAGAAACTGCACAAGAAGTACTGTGATTCCTAGGGACAAAGGGTATAGTCTGTCCCCAGTCAGTGGCAGAAAAACGTATTTTAAGATCTGTTTGGGGTATTTTTTTGCTAAAAGTGCCCATTCTTCAGTATAACTGCATTGTCAACATCAACTGTACAGCACAGACAGAACATAAACAGCAGTACTTTAAAACCAGATCTTCCCTAAGGAAGTGTGGATGCCTCATTAATTCAGAATTGGAATTGGGAATAACTCTGGAGCAACTCTGGGGAAAAAAAAAAAGTGCAGGCAGGAACAAAGGAAGCAGCATGACACTCTTGCATCTTGTATTCTGTTAATTCTACACAAAAAAGCCTAGAGTTCCCATCATTAAATACCTAAAAATACCATGTTCCACTGCAATATGCTATTGCAGTGATCCGTTTCTGGGTACAGTTCCACACAGATTTTTCATTCAGCATGACTTTTTCTTCCTCCCTCCTCCCACCCCCAAGATCAAGAGAAACACAGTGTCCTTAAACATCTAGGAAACTTGTAATAAGCATTCTGAATTCTGCATCACAGCTGGGTTAACAGGAGTGTTACAAATACAGCAGTCCCATGTTGTTTATATCCTGCTGTCTTGGATAGCAGAGTGTCTGAAACTACTCTTTTGATGCTCTGAGGGAGTCCTAACTTGCCTGAACCATGTCTTGGTCATTTCCAATTTTATTTAAATAAATAGCTTGAAAAATATAAAGCACATGAACATACTACATCTCTATTTTTTGGAATTTTTTTAATGCAAACTGAATTTTCTCAACTTTCTCAACTCAGCTTCTAGATGAGTTGATAATTTGCCTTCATTAGATGGTGAATCCTTTTTCTTTTAGTCATTTTCCTGACTAATATAACATATGGAATAAAGAACATCTAATACTGGAATAGTTAATATTGCTAGAGAAATGAGTACTTGTTCTGCTAGATACTTCTTAGAAAACTTGTTCATGCTGAGCCTGTGATAGTTAGGTCAACAGTCTGTTCCAACAATACCCTAATCAATGGCTTCCAAACCACAAACTCACAGCTATTTTTCTCCTATGGGGAAAGTGGAAAATCCTATAAAGCTTTTATTGACTTTAGGCTCCAGATTTGGAAGCAGCTTGGTGAGTCCTGAGCAATGTGTTGGCTGAGTTCAATAGCAAGGGCCTAGTAAGTGAAGAGTTTTGTCCTTTCTGGTAAGTGTCACCACAAGTCAATAAGTGCTACCACATGGGATTTTGAGGGACATAAACCAGATTTGACCATCAATAA
Organism: Cephalopterus ornatus; assembly: GCA_013396775.1. Classification (NCBI taxonomy): domain Eukaryota; kingdom Metazoa; phylum Chordata; class Aves; order Passeriformes; family Cotingidae; genus Cephalopterus; species Cephalopterus ornatus. The sequence continues at coordinate 158,133 of VZRE01008966.1, forward strand.
AAGTTATTAGGCTTCTAGCCCTGTTAATAGCCTGAATGATTTTTTGTTAAAAATATTTCATGGTAGTATCTCTAGCTGTGTAATTCCTACTTTCTTCCAAATATGTAATCCAGCAGAAATAAAACAATTATCAGACACTTTGAGAAAAAAGCGGTTCGTTTTTCATTTGAAAACAGTCATGAAGCTATTCCTCTTCTTTATTTCTGTCTTGTGGTTCAAAAGGGAAAAGTCAGGGTGCCCAGCACAGGCCAGGATGCCTTCACTAATAGAGCTTTGTTCTATGTACATCTTTCTTTATTCGCATTTGCAGAAGTCCAAAACCTTATGGTTTCTGCTTCACACTGCTTAGCATATGTATGGTCAAATCAATCTGTGATATCATATGGAGCTTTTCATATCAAAGCTCATATGTAAAGATTTTCTTCAGATAAGACTTTAAAGCAACTGTATCTTGTGACTGAAGGCCCTTGATCAATGTTTGCCTATGAATCGTTATTACAAAGTTAAATCCTAATGGGTAATCATCCTGCCTCCTTGGGAAGGCAGTGGAAGTTGAGGGAGATGGATCCGTTTTTCCATACATGAGGTGTTTCTACAGGCCAGGAAGCTACACTGAAATCACACAATTGAGAGTGCATCACTTGTTCAATGGATCTGAGTCCAGTTTTTTTAAAATAGCCTGGTGTCTTGAAAATAAGATTCTACAGTTTGCTTCTGTTAGCATTTCCACAACACAGTGATTTGAATGGAAGCCCTTTGCTCGAACGCTTTTTCCTTGAGATCCCTTGACTTATGCCCATAGGGGATACTCCATTTCAGTGCTCAATTCTATAGGCTATTTTTGTATTACAGGGGTCAAAATAATTGTCAGTGCTTTGAGCTACTACCTGAAACATTCCTAAAGGATATGTAAAGTGTGAGGGACACTAATGAGTAGAGATTGTCTTCTGAGTAAACTACAGGACTAAATAGATCTGGCCAGTGCTGTCTCATGCAGAGATGAGCCACAATGCATCATACTTCAAGTCATAGCATTTCATTGTATGAGGCTTTACATATTACTTGGGCAAGCTTTTAGCAAATCAAAATCTGTCCAAAAAGAGCACGAAACGGATGTTATTGTGCCTGTGTCACAACCCATGTTGCTAAGTAATTTGGTTGGACAAGATTTAATTAATAACAATCACAGCTTGATAAAGGCAAAGATATTGAAGAGCTTTAAAAGCCACTTGATCTATCCTAAGGCAGAAGTACCCTTGTAATTTAATATTAGTCATGTAGCTAATAATAATTAATAATTTCACCTTCAGAATGATGGTGTTGTTCTCACTTTGTACGTGAGGAAACAGCAGAAGAAGCAGGGAAAGCTTTGCAAAGTCAGCTAACCGTTTGTGTAGTGTAGTAGGTTTCTGTGGCTGGGTTTTGGTAGCAGCGGAGGGGCTACAGGGGTGAACTCTGTTAGAAGCTGTCAGAAGCTTCCCCTGTCCTATGCAGCCAATGCCAGCCGGCTCCAGGATGGATTTCCTGCCGCTGGCCAAGGCCATGCCAATCAGGAGTGATAGTAACGCCTCTGTGATAACGTATGCAAGAATAGAAGGTTGTAGGGCAGAAAGAATTCCACCCAAGGGAAGAGCGGAGTGATAACATGGGAACAACAATGTAGACACCAAGGTCAGTGCAGAAGGAGGGGCAGGAGGTGCTCCAGGTGCCGGAGCTGAGACCCCTGCAGCCCGTGGTGCAGACCGTGGTGGGGCAGCTGTGCCCCCGCAGCCCATGGGGGTGCAGAGACCCACCTGCAGCTTGTCAAGAGGGAAGCCCAGGCTGGAGCAGGCTTTTCCCGGTTAGGACCTGTGGCCCCTGTGGGGAACCCACATTGGTACAGCTCGTTGGTGAAGGACTGTACCTCATGGAGGAGTGACCCACAGGACAGCAGTTTCATGAAGAACTGCTGCCCGTGGGATGGACTCATGCCAGAGAGGTCCATCAAGGACTGTCTCCCATGGGAGGGACTCCACAGGAGCAGGGGAAGGACTCCTCTCCCTGAGGAGTGGCAGAAACAACAACTGGCCATAACCCCCATTCCCATCCCCCTGCACTGCTGGGGGGGAGGAGAGAGAACATGGAAGGAAGGAGGGGTGTGGGGAAGGTGTTTTTAAGACTGTTTTATTTCTCACTCTTTGGCTCTGATCCTGTTAGTAATAAATTTAAGCAATATCCCCACTTTGAGTCTGTTTTGCCCATGAAGGTAATCAGTAAATGACCTCTCCCAGCTCTTATCTCAACTCATGAATCCTTAGCTGTTATTTTTTCTCTCCTCTGTCCAGTTGCAGAGGGAGAGTGAGAGAGTGGCTTTAGTGGATACCTGGCATCCAGTCAGGGTCAGCCCACTACATGTAGCTATCAAAAACACTGTCATAAGAGTCTTTCTCCCTCAAGCTTACCTGTTTTTAGTAATTCCAAGCTAAGTTAGAAATACTAGAGTGTGACTCAAAAGTTGGTTTTAGTTTGTCTTTCTAAAACTCAGTTCTGAAATCTCAGTTGTTACCTGAGCTAAAGAGTGTATGTTATAGTATTATTTAAAGAGATATGTTAAAAATATGTTGAAAACCTATGCATAACATGCATTTTCCTTATTTAATGGGTGATTGTTTTATGACAGCAGCCTACATGAACTGAAATGACAATGCAGTTTTACATTTTCTTTTCTCTCTCAAGGGATTTCTTGAAAATGGGATGAATTATCCCAATATTTCTAATGGTAAGTGAAATTCTAATAAACAGATAAATCTCAACACTTGCTAAGTCACGCTTTTGTGTTTAGAAGAATTTGGAGAGGAACTGGGTAACTTTAGTGAGTTGGCAGTAAAAGCTGTAGGTCCCATGTATGAAATCTAGCTCAGATCAATAGATAATACGTTATACCTGACTGCTGTCTGCTTAGCCTCTCATTTGATGTAAACTGATGGCCTTGATGTACCTGATAGACACCTGTCTACTACTGTCAGAGCAGTTTAAAAGCTTTTAAAAGTGATGATTCATGACTATGGATTATATCACCAATATGGAAGATTAAAGAAATTATAAAAGACAAAACACTCATATAGTATTTAGATTGATAGAGTAAAAAGAGCAAATTGGTTACACTCATACAGCAGATGTAACAGGGTTGAATTATAAGCTTTTGTTTAAGCTGTAGACTTTCACAGAAGGTGTCACAGGAACAAAGTGTGTATTTGGCACCAGCTTGCTTATATTAACCAAGAAGTCAAGGCATGAAGTGGCCCAGAGATTAGAAATGTCTGAATGATTTGTCAGAAAGGGCAGAGAAATACTGATGAGAAAGCACATAAAAGTTACTACTACACAGCACATAACACAGTCATACACTTTTTTCCTCCAAAGGCATCAAGTTTTTTTTCTTTCACAGTGTTAAACTTCTACAGAAAATCTGCACTTCTATAGAGATTTGGCCTTAGGATCAAAATTTTGGGGGCCACCTTAAATGTTACCTGCTGAAAACCATTGTGCTACATAAGTGAAACTATTCCTAATGGGTGCGCTTAAGAGTCTGAATAATTTTTTCCAAGATTGGAACCTTGGACAACATTTTCTATTCAAAAGAGTTCTGTGTGTTTCTTTTCTCATTTTATGTCTAGTTGTTATTACTGTCTATAATTTAAATGTCACACAAGCTACATCTGAAAAAAAATCTTGATTTATAATTAAATAACAGGTTTTATTAATAACTGCTATGCAGTTATGGAGACCTATGACTAAAGGTATTTTTTCATCTAATAATGTAAAAGCAATGAAATCTTGAAGTTGTATTCCAACATGTCACAAAAAAAAAATTTAAAAGCTTCTTTTCTGATATTTAACATTTTAAACTACCTACACATTAAAATGGAAGCAGGGACACAGAAAGCTATGCCAGGGATGATTTAAGAATTTGACCTACACTGAAGCAAGGGGTATAATAGTTTTGCGTTGGTATTTTTAAAAATGAAACCTTTCTCAACTTCACTTAGGTTAGTATAAGAGGTTCAAGTACAGACAGTGCTTTATAGAATTACTTCTTTGTCATTTCAAATAGAATGGTTAATAATGAGAGTGTCTCTTTGTTGTATTCATTCTTTGGAAACAACTAGATCTCCTGAATAGCTTCTTCTGAGCTTATTGCTCATTAGGTTTTGGCATTCAGTTATATGTGGCTGTGAGTTTTCTTCTTTAGGAGCTAATACCACAATAAATGCTACTGGGAAACCAGCTTATATAAGTGGATGCTGCTTGAGTTTGGATAGTAAATACACAACAAAAATAGTTCTGTAGAATTTGGTCTTTAACATACCAAGAGGCCTCTCTGTGACATCTGATCCTTTTTATCATCTTCCAGAGACTGCAGCTATGCTATGGATTTCCTCTATGTCTTTCCGGAAGAATTTTTAATAAAGCAGTCCATGTACAGCCATCAGCAGTAATTATGAAAGCAAAGATTGATCACTACTGATACTAATTAGTCAAGCTGATAATTAATGACTGTAGTACACCTACCACGGTTTAAAATGACAAGTATTTTACCACAGACTAGCACCTCAGCTATGTTATCTCTTGAGTTACAACTGTGCATAGCAAGAAGATGTTTAGAATGAAAAAAAATGTGTGGCTATGGGATGAACTGGAACAAGCTTTCTTTACAGAGATTGTTTTTTTTTTCCCAGGCATAAGGTATAAATTAGGTCTTCTTAGAGAAATAATCTGGTGGCATTGTAACTTGGGTAAAAGGCCAAATTCTGCCAGCATTTACGAACTACTATCCTTGTTATTGCTAATATTTATTTGCAGTTGATTTTATCTCTTTGTTGGAACTTGTTCTCTTAATGCAAATAAATCAATTTATGGACTTGCTTATTGAAAATGCTTGTATTTGAGTTCTCATGTTTGACTGGTAAAGAGAGCAGCTCTGTGTCTGAAGTGCCAAATGTCTGCAGTTACAATTATTTGGATCCAAAATGTATTGATGTCTAAACGTCTCCTGTTCACTTAAAATTGGAGTACAGTGTTTCATCTCTTCCATCTTCTCTCTCCTTTAAGCTACTGAGCCAGTATTCAAGGTCAGGGTCTATATAGTCCCATCTGGTCATAAAAACTAGCCAAGCATAATTTGTTCTTCTTAAAGTTGATAACACAAATAACCACAACTATTCTGCTTCTCAAAGGCAATTGATTTGCAAATGTTTGGAAGTAGCACAGCTTGTATCCTCTCCAGTGCCGTTTCCCATTCTGGGACTAGTACTGATCAAACTATTCTGTTTGCAAAAGTAAGCTCTCAATAAAGGGACTGTTATTTTAACATAATATATAGGTACAAATTTTGAATCCTTCACCTTGAAAGTAGGCATTTGTGGTAGAGGAAGTAGGAAAAAAAGTTCAATTTAAACTGCTGCCTTAGTCCATACAAGTTTAGTGCAAACTAGCTTGGACGCAAATTCAGGATATTTTGAGGACTGGAGCTCTACTGCTTACAAGCAAATCCTGGTAGCTGGAACTTCTAAACATGGAATTGGAGTTAAAACTACAAGCTACAGTTGTTTACTTTTAACTGGGGAATACAAATACTTAACACTTTGAAATAGTGTGAAAATTTGGACCCCATGTTTTCTCTCTATTTTTAATGCCTGCTTCTCTTTTGCTGTTTCTTTAAAAGATTAATATATCACAAAATCATAGAATCACAGAATAGATTGGGTTAAAGGGACCTCAAAGATCATTTAAATACAACACCCCTGCCATGGGTGGGGACACTTTCCACTAGACCAGAGTGCTCAAAGTCCCATCCAGTCTGGTCTTGAGCACTTCCTCAGGGATGGGGCATCCACAGCTCCTCTGGGCAACTTGTTCCAGTGCCTCACAAACGCTCGCAGTAAAGAATTTCGTCATAATATCTAATATAAACCTAATCTCTTTCAGTTTAAAGCCATTCGCCCTTGTCCTGTCACTACATGTTCTTGTAAAAAGTCCCTCTCCAGCTTTCTTTCAGGCCCCCTTTAGGTACTGGAAAGTGTTCTAAGGTCTCTCTGGAGCCTTCTCTTCTCCAGGCTGAACTACCCCAATTTTCTCAGCCTATCTACATAGCAGAGAAGCTCCAGCCCTCTGAGCATCTTTGTGGCCTCCTCTGGACTCACTCCAGCATGTCCTTCATATGTTGGGAGCCTCAGAGCTGGATGCATCTCAATAGATCTCCCACAAGCGATTCTCAGATTCTTGGGAGTTGTTTAAAATCTTGCTGTTTGATAGGACTCATTTTATCACATCCTCAGCACATGTACAGTGGCAAAAAACCCCGTATCTGCCAGGACTTAGATTTCAGATACAAACTGAAAATGGTGGAAGGATTTATTCAATAAGATAACAGGAATAGGAATGCCTTGGAAAATTACAACTGTGTATAGATAGGATGTTGCAAATTATTAAAGTGCATAGGGAAGTGAAGGGTAGGAGCTCAGATGAGAAAACCAAAATATGTATCTATAATCATTAAAATCCAGCAAGAATAAGCCTTGCTGGAAATGGAGAAAGAAAAGGATCTTATAGGAGTATCAGCTGTTGTGTTAACTGTGCAGATGTGATATGGGCTTCTAGAGCTTTTTCAAAAAATGACTGGTATTTTTGTAATTTAATTGGATTTTAGATGTACAAATTTGGATTTTTAAATTAAATTAACAATTTAATCCAACAACACCAATATGCTCTTTCTGCCTTATCAAACTCCTAGCAAGCACTCCTTTCAGAGCAGCCTTTCAAGCATAAAAGTCTTCTTGGCCCTCTACTGAATCCTAGGGGGCTGACTGAAGAGAAGGGGACATCAGGACACTGTTTCCACTCAGTTCCACTGAGAAGCAGATCCTTGGAGACTACTGGAACTGAAATAAATTTTAACAGCATCTAAGGACTAGGCCTACATTACTTCCAGTACAGAATGTTTTAAAGCTGCCTTTTCCTCCCACTCTCCAATTCCTGTGACAAGTACAGCTCAGCTGAACAAAAGATCTCACTCAGTGGGCTGGCCAGAAGGAAAGAAAATAAGTGTAAATATGTGTTTGGGACCCTAAGGTGGTCCCATCAAGCTCAACTTGATGATGTTCTTGAAGACCACGAAAGCTCAATCCAGGAAGCAATCTCAGAATATTTGTAATCTGCACCTAGAACTATGTACCCAAATCCAGTGATGTCTGCTAGTACTCTTGGTGTGAACCCTGTTTATTTGATTACCAAGTATTTAGGGAATTGATCTATAAAGTGGGAGACTTAAAGTTCAGTTCCACTGCATGTCTAATTTTGTACAAAACTACTTTTCTTATTCCATCCATAGTGGAAGATGGATCTTTATTCACCAGCCACAGGTAACACTGAACAAGGACGTACTTCTCTGTTCTTATGGAGATTTTGTTACAGTATGAAAGCATTTCTTAGGTCAGGAAGAAAGAATAAACTTGAGAATGAATCCATAGCCTGAAACACTTGACTGGAAAAGGGAATGCCAGATCTGAGCTGAAAGACTGTTGGCTCAATTTTGAATTCTAGGGTCTTCCAAGTAAAATAGCCTTCTGGTTAAAAAAGTCTTTGTTCACATAAGATTTGTTGGTTTGAATCAACTCTAATAGCAAATTTGAGAAGTCTGACATCCAACTGATTTTTTTTAAAAAGACCTTGTAGCCCTCTGTCCCCAGAAAACCACACAGATTTAAAGCAACGTACATCTGAGTGAACACAGACACAGATATCTGCCCTCTAAAGAAAGGGGTCATATTTAAAAGACACAGGTTGCTCCCAGCAACATTTCCTTCTGCTGGTCCTCTGGGTTATGCTGTGAGATGCATTTGGCCCTATGCTTAGCGTACTAGTTGTCTTGGATCCTGTTCTGAAAGCTCCCAGTATTGCTCCTTGGCACCTAAGCTAGTGCTGGAACTTTTTCATGTTGGTTTCATTATGAATGTGGTTTACTGCATGTAAATCTTTGGAACTATCTTGGAAAGCATTTTCAAATCAGTGATTTCCTTAATCTGATAGAAGGAGACAATATAATTAACCAGCTTAATGATAGGTGAGATAAATCATCTACATATGAGCCATGTAATAGGAGATTGTAGCAGCTTTCAAAAGGGAAAGAAAAAAAAGTCTGTTTAGGCATTTACCAAATCTTACTGATATTTCACATGCCAGAATTATTCTCATCATGACCCATGACCTAATCCTTGAATGTGCTACTGTTTGGAGAGGAAGGTCTATTTGTCAGGCTTGTGTCTTAAGAACTGAATTCATGCTTCACAAAGAAAAACACTTCCATAATCTGTTTTTGCTACAGTGTTTGTAATTGCTTATGCTTTTCTCCCACTTCAAGCCTCAAATTGCATATATAAATGCCTCTTCCCCGCTGTGGTGCTCAAATATTCATTCTCTGTGCTACATAAAATGATTTTGAAGAAAAATGAATATTTCACCTCAGCAAAACGTAAAGAAAGCTGGATTGCTCTTAAGACAAGAGGAAGAATAAAAAAAAGCTGACTGAATTAAGGGAAAGCTCAGAGGTTGGTTTTTAAGGGCAAAAGACTGATCTGTTGATGTAAATCAACTCTTCTGTTGATGTTAATTGACTTTGGCCACTCTAAATCTGCTGATTGAGACTCAGACAGAAAGAACTGCATCAGCAGTAACTGTTAGCAAACTGTTGAGCAGCTTGACAATACTCAGTGTGGACTGATCGACCTAGAAATTAGAGAAACTTGGACTAGAAGCTCTACAGTGAAACCAGTAGAAGGAATTTCAGCAATATTTAATATGCCTTTATTTTTCATTTTATAAGGAGATAAACCTAATAGGACCATCAGGCTTTATTTTCACCAAACTCAGTATAAAATCCAACCTGATTTTTTTTTTATTTTCTTCATTTTGGTACTTTAAATATTTCTGTGCACTGTCTAACAATGAATATCCTTTTGAAAGATCCGTCTCCAAAGAGCAAATAACCCTCTGAACTGGTGGGACAAGCATTCTAATTCATTTTGCCTCGACTGATTGTCTTGATCCTCTTGTTTGTTTTTGGCTGGATTAACTTCTTTTTTATACTTTATGCTGTTCATCACTATGGGATTTTAATTAAATTGATGTATTAACTGGTAATTACAGTTGAAGAATCTGTTGTAAATGTCATGCTGCTGTGCTCTCACCCCAGGTCAGCAATGAAAATGAGATGTTGTGCTTCAACATATTTACCAAAGGAAATTAAAACATAAGATAATTTATGATTTATCATTATCATTGCAGGCATTTGTTATAATTATTTATTACCATGCATCATACAATGTTTCATAAATGCATAATGTTTTGTATTTAATAGAGAATAAAATAAAAATCAAGTGGGGAGATTCTAGTTTGATATCAGTGGCAGCCTTTCTGTCTGGCGACCTACTTAATCTTGCCTTGTGTAGTGAAGTTGAGACAAAGACGAGGTAACACTAAGACAGTGGAACGTTTTAACTTTAGGCCATGCGTTAGACTCTCACTGTTATAAAGTGGAATTGTTAACATGTGTTTGCTTCGCAGAGCTAGTAAAATGAGCAAAGACAAGCTTTTGGATAATTTAACAGTAGCATCATAGAAAAGACTGTGAGGATGCTTGTTCTGTATTCAGCAGAGGACAAAAGTGAGTGTGCTGTACAAGGTGTACTTTGACTAGTGAAAAGGAAATTCATAACCAGTTAAGCAAGTACTTTCAAGTAAATGATGGCAGAATTCTCTAGGACATACATCAGTAAATACATTATTAAAGAAATTATTCTAGGGCAAAATGTGAAGGCAGTTCTAACCCCAGTATTTCCTATGCATTGAAAGCTTCACTTTGCAGGTTTAACACTTCAGTGTAAATATATGCATATCTTTGAGTTACGCATTTCATTTAGGAATGAGTTCCAAATAGTATTTCTAGCTATATTTCAGAGATTAAATAGATATGTCACTACTGTGTGTAATATGGTGGTGCAAGATGTTCTAGCTAGTGTCATTTCTGCTCAAGATCCCAGCTGAGACTGAAACCATGTTATGCAAGACACTGCTCATACTTAATTCTGGAGAGTTTAAAATGTAAAAAATTTAGAATAGCAAATGATGGAGAAGTTGACTACTATAACTGCCCTTTTATAGCTAAGGAATTTAGAAGATCTTACATACAGAATTAATGAACTTATTCTGAAAAGCATGTAGGAAGTTATGAACTAACTGAACCCAGCTGTTGAGCCAGCTGCTTGACTGTGTCTGTAAGTGTCCTATGGGACAGGAAAGGTCCTCATTCCTAGTGAACAGCTTGTCTGTGTCCTGATTTCACACCCCAGTGGGGGGGCTGTCAGTGCAGCATTGCCCACATGCCCTGCTGTCCCACAGACAGCCCTCAGCACACTCCAGGAGCGGCCTCTGTCTAAACAATTAAAGGATAAAGGCTGCAAGATGCACCATAAAGCACACCTGCCACAAAATGGATATATATCTAGTAGGATCCTCCCTCCTGTGTTTTTCTGTTAAACACTTATTCAGGGCTTAAAGTCTGCAGTTCTGAGATGGTTAGCCCTATTGTTTTCTATTGACACAGCTACTTTGATGTTACATTCACTGAGATTGTTAATGATCTTGTACATGTCAAATAATCAATATAAATAAAAGAGGGAAGCTCTGCAAGCAATAGCCAGCACTACATCAAAATAATTCATTACAGAAATTCCTAAACTTAGGGGCTTGTTCTACAGGTCATTGTAGTTTCTTGACATTGCACTACTGCCAGTGTAAATAGTTCTTATGTTATGGTGTCATACTGTAGATAGAGCAGTGTGTTCAAGCTACTTAAATTTATTTAATAGGGCAGCTTTTTCAAAATATCAATTTTTGGCCAAAAACACAGACACTTTATGAAAGCTACGTTACTTAATAAATGTGTGCACATTCTGAATAGACCGTTAGGCAGAACTCCAGGCAGGGAGCGCACAATACCTGGAGAGAGGACACTTCGTGCAGGATTCAAACCAATCGAAAGACGTATGTGGATTCTTATGTTTGAAATGACCACTTTAAATTTCCTTTTTATGTCATTTTATGATCTTATGTATTCAAGTCTTCAGAAATATTTTAAAAGTGTGAGGAAAATGCAGATTAAAACCTCACCCTAGAAAATGCAGAACAGTTGAAGGTCTTACTATGGTCCTGGCCTCATTCTACCAACTTAATGGCAGAAGGATTTCTTGCTTTGCCCATGAGCCATTCTTAAATTCTGATTCCTTGTGCTTTTGAACAAGTCATTTAGTTTTGCAGTATCTTGATTTCTTCTTCTATAAAATTAAAAGATTCATACTCAGCTCATTTTCATAGGCATAATGGAACAATTATATTTATATAAATTTATGAAAGCCTAAGAAAACAGATTCTTAAGGAAGGTACTAATAATCAATTTTTTTTAATAATCAATGAAGCAATACACGACCCAGCATTTCTAAGCAAAGGAGAAACACAACAGCCTGGTTAAGAGAATTTTAGAGTAATAAATCATTCCTCAAAATTTTATCTTGGTTTAGCTACTGTTTCTCACAGCCAGACTAGATCAAAACTGCAAAGAAAAGTCATATTCTTTTTCAGCACTAATACACAATGAAAGCCAATGAAAATACTAGAGGCACAGAAAATTCAGACTTAATTTTACTAGGGAAATAGCATCATGAAAATCTTGACCAAATAGTAGTCACATTCTGAGAATGTTAATCTGAAAAGGTTGATCAGTTTAAAACCACAGCAGTATCAAATTGATTAAAGCTTCACAGTGCTGTCATTTTGATGTTACAACTTAGGACAATTGACTTTAATTTTGGAGAATACATTAATATTATCCCCATACCTTGTATGTTACTTTAGCATCAGTCTTTTGGGGATATAAAATAGAGTGAAATCACGAGTGGTGAAATCTTTGTTCACTTCTCAGCACCTTTTATGAGTCCAAAACATGTAGAACAAAAACAGCTAAGTGTGAAGATCAATGAAATTAGTATCTTTAAGTAGCATAAGAAATTATTTTCTTTCAATAGCTCTGTATTTTTCTTAGCATGAAATTTAGCAAGAGGTAGTCATAAGAACACATTGGACCCTCCATATGGACACTGTAAAGAGCAGCAAAGCCCTGGAAATAAGCCACCTCCTCTTGACTCATAGCTGTAAGACATTCCTTAGAAGCAAGCCCCTGCCCTTCATCCTTTCCATCACTCATCTGGAATAAAGAGTGTTTTGTTGTTTGTTTTTTTTTTAATTTGTACTTCTGAAAAGCAGTAAACCTGAGTCTTTTCAGAATAGCAGACTGTTCTATCCAAAATCCTGTGATTGGAAAACTTGAGTTTTAATGGCTGACTTCTTGTGCTGCTCCCCATCTATAGCTAGAAATGTTCACTTTTCTTGAAGCTTGCTCACTTTCACTGGATGGACATGTCATAGGTCTGTAGCACATTGAATCTTGAGACCTTCCATCTTTCATACTCAAGTATGAAGAGTCCTTCATACATGCCTCTCCAGGAGAGCATGAGTGCCATATTTATGGAACAGAATAATTTGGATCCTTACTAAAATGATTTTCTTGTTCTGAGTGAATCTGAGATTTGTTGCTCTGAGAGTAGTGCTGCTGCATTTTTTTCCGGTTTTGAGGGAGTTTTCTTTTTGAATATACATTTTCATTATTTAAATTAAACAGTACCACTTACTTCCTTCACAGTACGATTGCACATTTATGAGCAGTTTAACAACCAGACTGTTTTACCAAAGTGTTTGGTGAACAGTAGAAATCACGAGGTTAAAGCTTTGAAATGTTAAACAATAAAGTAGGAAAACTGCAAATAATGTTCTTTCACTTTGTTATGTGGCATCCTGTATTAAAAAACAGAGGCACTTTTCATCAGAGGCACTTTTCATCTTTATTTCGGTGGCCCCCACTGGCATTCCAGAGGCAAGGGAAGAGTTTCTTCATAGACTTTACACACATTTCAGAGCTATTGCAGAAAGCTTCTTATAAAAGTAATAAGGAATGTAAACTTGGTGAAGCTGAAGAATATAAACAAACCTGATTTAACTCAACTTTTAAAGAGATCTTTTGCATTAGTCTTGCCATTTCGGCACTATCATATCAATTATTCACAGGGTGGTCTACTGGGAATAGTCAGGTGGAGAAAATACTGCTGCTGAACTCAAAGGAAGCACTAGAAAATCTATTTGTCCTGTCCAAAATAAAAGAAAGAAGGAAAGAGAAATCTAACAGAACCAATTTCTCCATGAAACTGTGGAAAAATACAGGAATATGAGTTAGATGAGTCTAATGAAAGAATATCAAGCTAGAGATTAGTATTCAATCCTCTATAAAGAAAATACAAAGAGAAGATTCTCAGAAAGACATGAAACTGAATAAAAAAATGATGTGGCTTGTAGTCTTTCACAGATGAATGGAAGAAACCCAAGAACGACATATAAGTTTTAATTGATGTGGAAAAGTAGCTGAAGAACTGTATAACATTTCTGGTCTCTTTATAGTACTTCCTCAAGTAAAATCTAAATACGATCCCAGTGTAACCACTCAAAACAGGCACCAAGCCACCACAGGAAAATAGGTTCTCTACTTCTTTCATTATATCTGTCATCAGGTCCATTATTTTTTGTTCACTGCACAATTGAGAGAGGAAATTCAGACAGCCATTATATTAGTAATTTCTAAAACTTTTCTCCTATGTGAACCAGAAGTAGAAGATTTTGGGTTCCCATAGAAACTGAAACACTTTATCGAAGAAAGCAGAAATTTTCCAGAAGCATCTGTCCTCATGAGATACCTATTTCGTTACTTACTCTGCAGACACTGAAGTTTTAACTGTTGTGAATAAATGCTAAACAATTGTCAATAGTTTTGATACCCCCATATATAAAATGAACATCTTACCTTGTGAAAAATTTTCATGCTTCAGAAAGAGTCAATCAATTTTGGAGAATTAAATATGAAATAAATTATGTTTCATCACCTATGAAAGAAAAATGGGCTTCACTTCTGAAAGATTCATTCACCAGTTGATAACATAGTCGTCTCCCTGTAAGGTGTTCCTTTAGCCATGAAGATGTGATCAGCACAAAGCAGGGCTCTGGAAAGAAAATAATCTCCTCTCAAAAAGCAAATTGATCATCTCCATCTTGAAGAGCAAGTTCATCACTGAGCTAACGTTTTAACTGTTTAGTCTGTTTACACTGTGTGGTTATGCCATAAGTATCACTGTGGCCATCTAAAAACACTTGGCAGGTGGTTGTTGTTGTTGCTGAGCCTAAGGAACATCTCTTTTTCATCTTTGTCCTCTGACATAGTGAAGTTCTGTGTAGGCTCACCACAGTGTGTAATGTGAGCTGTGCCACTCTCATTTCTCCATCTGTCAAATGGTCTTTTATTTTGGATGATGGTATATTATTCTCTATACATTCTGCTTTCATTCGGGATTCTGCCATTGGTTTCCTTGCAAGTAGCACCATGGTTTTACTGCTCAAGACGGAAACTAAATACACTATAATGCTGGCAAAATTCAGTTGAATAATTTACAGTGCCAGGTAGAAAAACGCACTTTAACAATGTGTTACATGATATCTGGAAAACAATTTTCTACTTTGTAAGGCCATATGACTATAGAGAATCAGAATAAATTTACTTCCTCTACAAACCATGATAGTACAAAAACTGTTTTGTAAATGGATTAATTTCTTTTCTTGTTTATTTTGAGGAATGAAATGTTGAAGGTCTAAATAACTTGAAAACAGCTGTTGGAATTTTCTTTATGGTTAACTACTATTGCTGTAAATTGTTAAGAAATGGTTAGAAATAGTTAGAGGTGTATGCTCAGCTTAGAAAGGATGTACTACTACTTACAGAGTTCTGGCTGTTGGACTTCATCTGCCACTTTCTGTGGCAGCACAAGCCCATTTGCAGCTGTGAAAGGGCTCAACCTAACAGAGAAAAGCAAAGCTGAGATTCTGCTGGATGCAGCCAACCTGCAGGTTAACATCTGGGAATTATGCAAACAGGGGAGCAGAACACAACCTTGCCTTTATAAATGGGTTGTATTTTCAGTAGAAGAGGGAACGAAGAAGCACTCTTGCTTAATAATTATTGAAGCTGGGAGGGAACTGATTCCCATGGTGCTTCTCAGGGAGGACTAGTTTGTTTTGGCTTGTCTCTTCAAGTGGAAACATAACTGTGAATTAAAAAATGGCATGCTGAGTTTTAGGAGTGGTTCTTTTGCTGCTTGCCATAGAAAAGCCATGGGTAGAGGGCAAATTGTCATTGATTTTTGAAGCCTGAGTGCGCTTTTCATACCCTGATGCTGAATAGTGAGCAGTGTAATGCTCTTCATGATAGAAAGTTTATGAATAATGCTAATAAATGGTGTTCACACTGCTGTTTTCCTTCCCCAATATGACCTGCTCCCTACTTTTGGAAAAAGGTGGTAGAAGATAAATTCCACCTTATTTAGAAATATGAGAAGCTAATTTATTCACAATAAGTATTCCATACGTATTAGATTTCTTTGTTTAAGTTTCTTTCTAGTTCTGTTTGATAATTTATAATGAATATATTATTTCAGTAATATTCTTCTGTATATTATCTTCTAGAATAGTAATAATGAAAATGCTATCACTATTATTTTAACACCAGTGTGAATATAGATCTAGATGGTGCTATGTGGAGTCAAATTACAGATTACAGGGTTTTTTAGTATTGATTTCTTGAAGAAGAAAAAGAAATATTATTACCAACATAAAAAATAAAGTGAATTTTTGTAGACCTTAACCACTGAGTTGTGTAATAAATTTCCAGACCATATACAAAAGTTGATTATTTTAGTAACAGACAGAACATTTGAGAAGCTGTAAAGAGTGTAAATAGTAATACATATGTAACACCAAACTATTACAGAACTTGAATAACATTTATGTGGTGTTCCCTGTCAAAGAGCAGGGCTCACTCCATCCAACTGGATTTCATAAGGACCCCCAAAATTAAATCACATGAACAATATACACGTGCACAAATACTGCTTTTGGGCAGGACTGTTGTCATTCTGGAGACAATATAAACTCATGATCTAACTGATCAAACGTAATAGAAATATATCATTTCTACTCTTGATCTTTTCTCGTCAATAAGAACTCATTATGTAGAAAGAGAATGGAAAAGCAAACAAGAGCTTGAGTTCATGGGTGTTTTCACATGTCATTGCATGGTAAACTTTGCTTGTGAATTTGTTTATTTCAGTTATGGCTGGATGGTGATTTTCACTGAGAACAGATGTAATTTATTGCTTATGTTACTGTAACATAATTTTGCAACAAACTGTGAAGGATCCATTGTCACGTCACAGAAAAAGGGTTTGCTTTGTATTCTTCCTCTTGAAAAAAAGTCGACATTAGGCTTTCTCTGCTAACAACTGGGAGTTACTGTGTGGTTAAATTACATTCTCTAGATCAATGTCTGAGTAAGCATAACACACAGAACTCCCGTATTCCCAATTGTGCATGAAAAAGAGTTTTAAACAGGGAACTTTTAGGCAAAGTTTAAACAGGGAACTCTTCTTAATTTTTTTTTCTCTGTGAATGAAATTCAACATTTTGCAAAAGGTTTGAAAGCCCTAAATATCATGTACGTTCTATTTTGAGAGCTAATGGGGACTTATGTAGTTCATAGGTTTTGTTTGGACATGGAATTTTACCTGTGTGCTGCAAGGCACCTTCAGAAGTCCATAAATGGATTCAATAAATGTTGCTCAGACTGGGCTGAGTTTTAGAATTATTTTCTCACTTCCGTTACTTTATTCTCATTTTGAATACTGCTTAATAGCTTCTGCCAGGTATGAGTTATTGCTCTTAGACTTACAAACATAATATTGAACAGCAAATTCTTTCCGCAAACAGATTTCATTAAATGGCAGGTTTTGTCAAAGGCAAATAATACTCCTATAGGAAGGCATCATTAGAGTCCCATAAAAGCCTTCATCTCTCTCTCATCTTTTGTGTCATAAATAATATGGTACTTTTAATACTGTATAAGCTTTGATCCCCATCTTTGCATGTTTTCAGGAGGGTAAACAAGAATACAAAAAGTGGTCTATTAATAGATATTGCTTAATGCTATTGCTTTGAAAGGAAAGTGCCTGTGTGTTAGAAACAGTAGCCAACACAAAAAATACAGACACTAGGACAAAGATGGTTCCTTTGTCTACCATTAGCCATGTGATGTGGCTGAAAAGTTTGTTTCTTTCCATTGAAGACTTAAAACTGCCAATACCCACAGACACCAGAAAAAAAATTATATAAAAATAATAGTGTGCAGTAAGTAAATCTTTTATATCTTTTATGAGGTACAGATGCTCTTGTGAGGAAAAGCAAAAAGAGGCTCATAGTTCTTATTCATAAAACAACATTGTGCATAAAATGAGAGGATTAATGAACCTCAAAGGCTTGGAGTTAAGGAGCTGTTTGGAAAAAAGGTACGTAAGTCCACATCCAATTGTAATAATGCAGCAAAATATGACTAAAAATCTTCGTAAGAAGATTGCCTATGGAAGTATTTGTCTTTTTTTTTTTCCAGACTGGAGATCCTTCAGTAAGGGCCATAATATTAGCTGATGTTACAATTAGGGTGAAAGCTACATTTCAGAATAGTCATGTTCCATGTGGTTTTGAGATGGTGCATTGTTGTAGTTTTCCTGTTTGTGCATCTGGTTGTCTCAAAGTGTCTGTGAAGAAAATTTTGGGAACAAATATGTTTTATTAAGCTTATAATAAAAAAATGTAATGAACATTTCTTTAAGCAACATAAATTGGACTTTCATCAGAAAACCTAATTCCTTGAAAGAAGTTAGAGACTGTTTCTTTCTTTTCTTCACTGAAGCACAGGCACAAGTGAGGTCAGTTTTCTGCACCATTCAGGTAAAATTAGTATTTCTGATAATTGTCTGGAAGGTCTTCCATTCTTCTGCGCCCAATCACCATTGTCTCCCGACAGCTCACCACAGTATTTGCTTTGGTTGGAAGCCTTATATTCTCTCCTTGAAGGCTGACACTTTTCTCACATATGAACCCTTAAGCAAAGTATGCTTGAAGTGAGTGAAGATACACATGAGTAAAGCTGCCTACATCTAAAACAGTGCCTGAAAAGACTCTCTACAAAGTCTTGTGCCAGGTCTGTTAGATCACCCGTGATATTTCTTCTCACTTCTTTGCAAAGTGATACTGTAGATGACTAGCATTTAATTGCAAATACAATAATGTGGTAAATAATGTCACTCATAAGCATAAATATTCCATTCTGCTATCATATATACTGACAAGGACCTCAGAAATATGTGTTGTAAGATATTTTTGTTGCACACTAAATATAAAAACTTTTCTTGACCTAAGCCCCCAAATGTTACAGTGCTCAGAGGCAGAATTCCATTCATCCAGGGAGATGTTGCTTTGCTACCAGTACTGCTATTATAACTTCAGTGGAAGTTGTTCTGGGCCCTGTTGGAACTGGCAATCTGCAAGTCTCTAATGGAAGCAAATAATAGACTTCCTAAAGCGACAGTATCATTTCACGAATGTGCAACTAAAAGTATTCAAGTGAAATATAATAGCTTTTACTTTCCAGAAACATTGTTAAAATAATTGCTCCCTCTTTTTGCAAAGTAATATTTCATGTAGCAGATTTTCTGGAAGGAAGGTAACCTAAACCATAGCAGGAGAATGTAAATTGCTCAGACAATGCTTTTAATAATTCCTGAGTGGTGTAACCAGAGGGTTTCAGAATATTAAGACACTGTGAGCTAGACAGAACCTGCCTGGGCAAAACCGGTCTCTTTCCCATTGTCCAAAAGGCCGTGGGACTTAGCTCATATTGCTTGTTTTACTAAATTATTTGTTCTGGGCATTTATTTTCCTGTGATTAAGGTAACAGCGTGATTTGTTGTACTCTGATGTTGTCTAATTTTATTTCCATTTTATTTCCATTTTCACACTCTCAGATTTGTGTATGTTTTTATACACATAAATACTTGGGTAATGTGGGTATGAATATATACATATACATGTATATGAAGAAAGAGAGACTACATGAATAAGACATTACTGATGGACGACTAAAATATGACTAGGAGCTAAAGTAACATTTAAAAAAAAGCTATATATTTGAGCACATTGACTTTCCTGGCATAAGGTATGTTTCACAGTCTTGTTTATCATATTTTTTTTTTCATTTAACAAGTGAGGAGGAATAGGAAATGTATATGAAACAACACCGTAATGTATTTGGTATTGTACACTTCTGTGTACACTTCTGACCAAATGGGCAACAGATGGGTTTGTGTTTTATTTTTCTGAGTCTTCCTGACTTAAACCTCCTCTGTTTTTTATTATGAAGTGTAAGAAGACAATTCATTATCTCTATGAATTTAACACACTCTTGTGCTGTGTTTTTGATACCTCATCATCCTCAAGCATGAGGAACTCTAACCACTAACTTGGTCTCTGGCACTTCTCTTTGCTGCTGCCTCAGGAAAGGGATATAATCATAGACCATGAGCTTTCCTGCTAGACCTGAATCTGTTTCCACTCTCAGCTGGAGAAGATACCTGGGGACTTTAGGGGAGAAAGGAATGAGGTGCAGGATGTGGGAGGGCTGTGCTCTGCTCACCCCACTGTGCTACAGGACAGCAGTTCTTTGGGGAACTGCTGCCGAATCCCTGCAGCTGCGGGGCTCCAGGCTGTCTTGTGATCCATCCACACGGTGCCGTGGGCAGCAGCTGCCAGCCAGAATATGTAGCACAGTCTGGTTGTACTTCAAAAACAAGTCGACTCTGCTGCAGCTGAGCCGCTCTATTTCTCTCAGAGGCAACAAGTTACCTTTGCAGTCTGAACCCTCTGTTGGTTTCCATGTTCTTCAGATTGTCTCCTGCTGGTGAACATTGCGTGGAGAAAAGCAGTGCATGAGGGAGTCTCACCACATCAAAGTGAGGATCAGGGAGGTGGTAATAACTTTTAGCCTCTCTAAAGCAAGGGATCTCCCAGTCCTTTATGATCATATGGCTGTGGACCTTACCACTGCTGTGTGATTACAGCCTTGCATTAAGCTGACAGTGCAGCTCACTGCCTGAACCTTGAAATTTAACACTCTAGAAGTATTTAACCTTCCTGAAATGCTGACAGAAACATTTGGTTTTAAGGTATATAAGGCCAAATTCTTCCCTCCCATAATTTCATTGGCTTTAGTGAAATCATACCGCAGAAAAATTTGTCACGGAAAATCCTAAAATAGTTCTTTAATCACTAATAACCTTTAGACACATAGTGCTGCATGAAATTTCAGCCTTCAAAGTGTGTGTCTAATAAGAAAAGTGAGAGCTTATAATGTGGCACCATCATATTCAACTGATCTGCTTCCTTTCCGGAGCCAGAATTGCATTAGCTGGCTTCAGTGTCTGCATAGGATCCTTCCTGCTTAGCAGTGTTAGTAGCCCTGCAAAACTGAAGAAAAGGGGAGTTGCATTCTATTCCAATTAATTTTGCTCTGAAATGCTAGCTAAATATATATTAGTATAATATGTTTCTATTCTTTTAATTCCATAATTCATTATTATGATTTTTTTTAAATTAGAATGCTCTATAATGAAAACTCTATAATCTCTGTTTAAATCTCAGCTACTCCTATACAATCTCTTTGAGGGCACTAGGACATCCCAGATGATTCTGACCGTATAATTAGAAGACAGTGGTGCTCATTGTCTGGTCTGCCCAACAGAGCAATTGCTAGGGAGTGTGCACCAGAAATAATCCCATTTAAAGCTGGAGTCATTACTGCCCTGTGACACTATGGTAGAGAGGGCTTAACCTACCTTGAAGACAGTTTGAGTTTAAAGTTACTGCGACGTAAACAGGTCACATTTCAGAGCAGGGATGTTCTTACAACTAATTGGCCCCCACCTGGACATACTGTAAAATCCATATATTAAAATAAATGTTTCTCTGGACTTGGCAAGGCATAAACATGCATTTCATTGAGGCGTGTACCTGAAGTGTGAGCTGGGTTTGGTAAAAGGGAAGAGATACAGATTTAAGTGATGGGCAAACCTAGGTACTGAAAAATAAGAACACTCACCTATTGTGCACTGGTCACACACACACACACACACACACACACACACACACAAATTTGAATATTTTTAATTCTACTATAACTGTAGAAATTTTTATTCTACAAACTGGGCTTTTGCTCTCGTTTCCTCTTTGACATCATATGCCTACTTGTCAACCAGAAATGATTTCATGATAGATTTAAGTATCAGAGTTCTTCTGTCTTTCAAGTCTGTGTGTGCAGAACAAGTGGAGTTAAGTTTTTGTCCTTTGTTTTTTTTCCTTTGGTTTTTGCTTCTGTTGTTTACAAAACCTTGGGGGCCAGAATTCTTTTACATTGTTCTATATCCATCAGTGAACATGACCTAGAGGCTGAAACATGGGGGATGCAGCGTACTGAGTTTGAGTCCCCTGCAGCAATAGCAACAATGTATTATTTCTTTCAAAAAATAATTATTTTTATATTCATATTTGTGTTAATTACTTGTATTCTCTTCTACAACTTCTTTTGCATGGAGTGTCACAGGTGTGTTTTCTTGAGAAGACAGAAAATGAGAAGTGTGAATCTTTAGAAATAAAACCTTGTTACTGGGTCATTCTCCACATAATCCACAGAATTGGGACCTTTGTTTTTGCCTCACGACTGTAATCATGCCTGAATTTATCTTTTCCATTAAGTTCCAGTCTGGTTTTATTTATTTCTTTTTCTCCTTTTTCTGCCTATGTGCATGTGTTCACACCTACTTTGGCTGTTCCTTATATGCCTACATATACACACCCACACTCTATTACAGGTAAGATATAATTTAATTTTCCAGTGCACACAGTGTGGCCTAAATCCTATATATGCAGTAAATCCCCAGTGTGTTAAATTGCTGGGGAGATGTGCCTGAGCTCACAGGCAGAGTGATATTGACACTATTTTCTCCTGCACTGAATTGGACCTGTGGGGTTTTTCCCCATAGCATAAAACCCACATAAGCCTGAAACAATATTCCCTTTATGTTAAACAGTGCATTGCAGTATGTTCAAATTATTTTGTGTACAGGCAGTTACAGGACTACGAATGAAGAGAAAAAAAGCAGTGGGTTTTTGATGCCTGATTTTTCCTTATTCCTCTGATGGTTCCCCTTTACATTTGAGAAGCAGCAGGTGTTTGTTTTATTTAACACCTAACTGGATTGGTATGCAGCACAACTTGAGCAAACTTGTGTTTCTGCAGTACACCAAAGGTGCTGGGCTGTGACCTTTTGCATGTGTATATGTGTATGATGTTGAAGGGGACAGCTACAGCTTGTTAGAGATGATCTCCCATTTAAAACTGGCTCACCAGGGCAGCAGAGTGGATTTCAACCGTACTTTGGGATGTTGGCACAAGGCACTCTCACGCTATGTTGTGCTGCCCTGTTTGAAAGTGCTGCTGTCACGGCTGTCCTTCCCTCATTCCTGGAGGTACTGGGGATCTCCAGGGAGCACTATCTTTGTGAGAATGAGGACTATGACACTGCGGGATGCAACCTGAGCGTTAATGGGTCAGTGAGTGACAGCTGAGCCTTCTCTCTGAGGTACTGAGCTGGCTATCACTGCCAGGAGCACAAGGTCTATACAGTGAAGTGTGCCAATTTAATTTTGTCACATGTGGCCTGGGTTGTACAGATACGGCTGTTTCTAGAACTCTTTGACGATGCTAAAACTGAATCAGGCCACATTGCAACATTTAAGGATGCTAATTAGAAAATAATTGTGCTGGGTTGTACAGACTTTACCGTTGTAATATATCTTGAAGGCCCCTATAGAATGGGAAAGAAGGTATTTTAATGCACTTTGCATGCAAAATGAGGCACTAGATTTTGTGATTTGTAACAAAGCACAGTACAGCTGCCATCATCCAGTAAATCAGAAAGCAAAAATAGTTCTTAAGCAGTTAGTATTCTGCTTTATTTGCTAATTAAAATGGAGTTTGGAACTGCTCTTCAAAATGATTGCTCTAATTAATTCGTTGTTCTTTTGCAGTTCTACCTTCTATGCCATTCGAATACAAGGCAATCCCTTGTGCTTCTCGAAAGCATGACGGCCAACAGGGCATCCTTCCCTTCCTCAGAACAGCAGGCTTTATTGCTTGTCATTGTTTAATAAAATGTGTATTCTACCAGGGCTAAAAAGTCAGCCATATACACACCAGCACAAATTTATCTGCAATAAAATGCAAGTATAAACCCACGTTTTTAATTAACAGCAAATATTTGTTTAATTTATGCAGAATTGAGAGAAAAACAGATGATCACTTTTATAAGGCCAGTGACAGATTTTAGTTTTAATTACTTTTAAAGCTTAATAAAAGATAGTGATTATTTTAATTGCTATTCCTGTCACTGTGATATAATCTTTCATTTTGTGGTTGATGGATGGTATTTAAGATAAATACAGTTGCCTTTAAAACATGGCCTGCGTTACTGGCATGACTATGCAGAGTACAAGACATCACGTATGAAAAGGGAATTAAGTGGGGGAAGTACGGAAGCAGATGCACTCATTTTACATTCATCAGAGTGCTCTAAAGTTTAAAAATTATTCGCATCAGTCAGGACGTGGATTTAAGGAGGTGTAATTGAAATACTGGTTGCGGGTCTGTTATCTCGTAGTGGTAATCTTCTGTTTTCTCAAACTGGTCCTGCTATCTGTGCATATATGTATATTATGTATATTATACTACAAAGCCTTATTGCAAAGTGTTTTTTTCAGTGGCTCCTTCAAGAGACTAACAGGAATGTGTGTAATATTGTTTGTTCTATTTATTAGAAAATTTGAATCAAATGAAAAAATAAAGAATGGGTCTGGAACTGAAATTCACTGAAGAAAGTGGTCACTAGAAAAATCAGTAGAAAAGGAGATTCTAGATTATTGCAAAACCTATTTGATCAAATCTGCAATACTTACAAGTAGTAGCATGATCCCACAAGTATCACTGCAGTGACCTCTGAGCTATATTCAGAAAAAAGATGTGAATCCATCATGTCTTATATTATTTGACTAGTTGCACTTAGCATAGCTGACAAGAAAGTTTTAAACTCTTTAGATTTTCATGGCCAGCACATTTGGAACTAAGCTCTCTTTTCTTAAGGAGGGCATAAATGACCATGATTACAACCTGTTATAATTTAAAGAATTTAAGATATTAAAGATGAATGGTCCTAAATTTAGTTTTGTGGGGGTTTTTATGCCTTCAGGCTCAAGATATGTCAGTGTAGTGGCTTTTGGGTAATGCTTTGTGCATTATCTTCATCCAGGGTGTTACGAGCACT
Source organism: Cephalopterus ornatus (assembly GCA_013396775.1). Classification (NCBI taxonomy): domain Eukaryota; kingdom Metazoa; phylum Chordata; class Aves; order Passeriformes; family Cotingidae; genus Cephalopterus; species Cephalopterus ornatus. The sequence goes on from VZRE01008966.1 coordinate 182,639, forward strand.
ATATTAAATATTGGATAACTGTAGCGAAAATCCATTTTTCAGAAGAACACATCTGTCAACCTAAACCTCCAAGGTATCTCAAGTTTGTCTCTCCATATCTGTTTGGTTGATCATTAAAAAAAAAAGTAAATTTGAAATGACCTCACAGTATCTAGGTGCTCTCCAGTTAAGAAAGTTCCATCAGAACACTGTTAGTAAGTTATAAATCATGGGAAGGAACTGGCACTTTTTCACCTTTCTTTTCTTGCCCATCTGTCTTTTCAACAGCATTCCAAGATCAAAGAGATGCTTTTAAAGTTTTCTTCCTTAAAAATGAGCAAGGAGACTAAACGGCCCCTACATATCCTATAAGACAAAATCTTCTCTGGGAACAGAATCAATGAGAGAGACTGTCTCCTCTGTGCAAGGTGCCTCTGACCTCCTTGCAGAGGGCCTTCTCTCTTCTGGGTATGTGCTGATTCTTCCTGGGCTGAGGTCCTTCCTACTCTTAGCATCTACGCTCTGTCCATTTCTGTGTATGGCCCACCCTCATCTTTATTACCTCCACAAGAGTCTCTTTTCAACCCAGCACTAAACTGTTTATCGTTCCTGTTCCATTTTTTCCCCCCTAATGATTCATTAAATTAATGACCCACATTTTCATAGCAGAGTGTTTGCATTTTGCAAATGGCTGTGGGTACTTAGCCTTCAGTTTTGTGCTTTACAACATTGTGACTTACAGCTGTAATAGTTATTTTCCATACATCTGGAATACAAGCTTGCATACTCAAGTCTTTGTGATCATACACATTTACATGTGCAATTCCTTTGCTCCCACCACCCAACAGTTTTGTAGCTAGGCATTTACAAAATACTACTATGACAACAACAAAACCCTTTTCAGTAAAGTCTGTGTTTTAAAAAATCTCTTGGTAGCAGTAAGAAAAGAAATCTCTGTAATTTGCTTCCTAATTTCACTGTATTACTGTCATTCCTAAGTACCTGTGGTATACTCCTGCCTATCAAAATCAGCTGATTTTCCCTGGTGTCCTTCAACACCTTATTTTAATGGAGGTGCTTATTTAAATGGAGGTGTTTATTTAAATAAAGGTACTGAAGGTGCTTCCTGCCACAAAAAGGAACTAACACAAGTTAGTTCTCCTGCATAAGCAGCAGCAGCTGATACTTCTACCTGGTAGAACAAATATGTCTCTGGAAAAAGGCAAGAGTGTCTAGAAGGTAAACCACAAACTCTGAGTAGTCTGAGTAGTGATGAGCAAATGTGTGAGTTGGAGAGGGATGCAACGGCAGAGGCTGGTGGTATGGAGAGATAGCTGAAACAAGCAGATGGCTTAAAGGAAGCTGAGAAAGACTGTTAGAACATAAAGCAGCAGACACTTGATGATGAATTGCCATTTTGAGTTGCTAGGTTTTTCTTCTGTATTTAGCTAACTACTGTTCCGATAATGGCTTCTATAATATCTTCTCTGTGAAGACTTTAAGTCTTCTTTAGATCGAAGGCATCTCTTTTATAGAATGAAAGCACAGACCTAAAAAATCATTAAGGTCTAATGTAAGGAGAGGAAAAAAGTGGGATGAGACAAAGGTACCCATGCAACTTCCTTCCTTTTCCCTTAATCAAGTGAAAGTTATTCACTGCCCTATCAATGAGAAATAAGACCTAGGAGCCCACAGAAGGCAGTCCAAGTGGCCAGGCTGCTCAGGTTATATTATCTAGACCCATGTCTGAGATAGCTTATCCCAGTCCAACTTTTATGTCCTGGACCTGGGCTCTATACGACCCCTCAACTCTTCCTATCTTGCTGCTTGAGATGTTTCATTATGGTAGTATCCTGTCTGTTACTTCTAAATTGGTTTTGGACAGGCCCCTAAATTTACTCCTAGCTTTATTTTCCTTACCTGTGAAATCTGTCTTACAGTGCTGACTGATCCCAGAGCAGCATATCTGGGAGATGGGAGCTCATTACAATATATGAGGTAATATACTAACTATCAAGAACACTCAAGGAGGAAACATCTTTTCAAAGCAGGACACAAACATTGCGTTTGTCCACACAGGTAGTGTGCCAGGCAGACCCCTCCATGAGATTAGTCCTGCACAATCAGCACATCTCAGGATAGATGCTCTTTTCAATAGTTGTCTTCATCAGACAGTATGGGTAATATATGGCAGATGTGTGCGTGACAGTCACTGCTTTTTTGGGCAAAGGTGTACTAAGGCAGCTGAAAGCTCTGAAACATGCACACATATGACTGTGCCTGTTACAAGTTTTCGGTTGTTTGGTTTCTCTGAAGAAAGGCAAAGAAACTGGTAAAAGGTCTGCAGCACAAGTCTTATGAGGAGTAGCTGAGACAGATGGGGTTGTTCAGCACGGAGAAAAGGAGCCTTGGGTCGACCTTAGTGCTCTCTACAATTACCTGAAAGAGCAAGGTGGGGCTCAGTCTCTTCTCCCATAGAACAAACAATAGGACAACAGGAAACAGCCTGAAGTTGCACCAGGGGAGGTGCAGACAGGATATTAGGAAAAAATTCTTCACTGAAAGGGTAATTAAGCATTGGAACAGGCTGATCAGAGAATCACTGTCCCTGGAAGCATTCAAAAAAAAAGTGGATGTGGTACTTAAAGACATGGTGTAGTGGTAAACTTGCAGTGCTGGGTTAATGGTTGGACTCAAGGTTCTTAGGGTTCTTTTCCAACCTTAATTATTCTGTGAGTCTATGAAATACATTCTGGATTAGACATGAGAAGTTTCCTTCATCATTGTTACCTAACGATGGGGTGGTTCTAGTTTTAATGAGAATAGTAACATACTGATGTGTGTCGAGGCAGAAGTGCATGCAGCCCTTTGGAATCAGACAGTATATCTTTGGTTTTCTTTTGCTAAATGCATTGCTTTAATGTTATTCTATAACACCTATTCATTACTGCTAATGAATATAGAAATTATGAAGACGATATAGCTCCAATTTCCTACAGTACCTGTAAAATATTACTAATTTAAATGAGGCCATGCAAACTATAAAATTACAGTATCACGCACTTTCATTGCAATATGATTGGATTGCCTCTCTAAATGGTTCATCATCAATCCCAATAAAGACAAAGCATGGGTCTAACTGTTGTCTTGAATCCAATAGCTTAGTTTTATTGCCTCAGTAGCAGCTGTTTAAGTGCCCCTTCCTCTTCCATTCAGTGATGTGATACGCCTTTTTCATAAAGCAAGTTCATCAAACGTGCCAGGATTCTGCTTCAGCCCACCACAAGGGATCCTCTCAGTTTTAGAGCTACACAAACGATTAAGAGGAACATAAATGAGTAATGAAAGTGTGAATGCCCACTGTTTTCCCTTAAATTAATTAAAATTTAACAGAAAAAAAAAAGAGTATTAAAATCATAGAATAACCAGAGTTGGAAGGGACCCAGAAGGATCATCAAGTCAATCTATTGGGAATATTCACCAAGAGTTTTCAAGATATCCGGCCATCGACAGGCCATTACATTCATGAAAGAAAGACATGCCAGAGTCAGAAAAATCTGGAAATATAAGAACACTTTGAAAGACTCCTAAAAATACTTAACTACTAATGAAGTCTACGTGAAGAATTTTGTTCTAGATGGTTGTTAACCACCATGAAGTTCCTGGTCTGGATATCATTACTGATAAATCATGAAAATATTTAAGAAAAAAATCAATTAGGCATTTAACATAGTCAAAGCTCAAACTGAAAGACAAAAATATAAATGTAAATATGTGTTATCAGGACCTGGAGTTCTATTCAGTTAATATTTTTAACAGGTGAATTTTAACAGTAGGCAGAAACTGATCCTATCTGATGCCCTGGGAATATAAGTGTCATAACTTCTAATTATTGTAATTCTTTTTCCAATTTCAGTATGTTATTTCAAGTAAGAAGCAGTGCCAATGTCTTAAATGGGGAAAAAAACCAGATGGAAATTGAAGCTGATCAAAATTAAGGTAAAAAGTGCAAATTATTTTATGGAGTTCTAATACAGTATTTGAAAGACTGATTATATAACCCACACTGAGGCAAAATTCCTTTTTTCTCACTATAAATTATTTTTTAGTGGAAAATTTACATTTACTTTGATATAAAATGCATTTCCCTAAGGTGTCTGGGAATTTGTAAGCATGTATACTATGGAAACATTTCTTTGTAATTTCTGGGCCTCTCTCATCCCAAGTTGATGCAGAATGAAAAATTGCTTCCTCTCTCTTTCATATCAGTTGCAGTGGAAAAGGTACTGCTTACTATGAACACATCATAGGCTCTCTGGAAATTAGGGAAGTGCAAGGCAGTTATCATGCATTTCATTGGATGACTAGGCCTTTTCTGGCCATCTCCAATCCTATAGGACAAAATTTCAAGTTTTAAATGTTCTATTGTCCTATTTAAGAGGAATTGTATAGGTATTTTGGTGCATGTAAGGAATATTTTAAAGAGTAAAAGCCCCATTTAAATGGGAAAGGATAGCATTCATATATCCCTTTTGACAGAGCAGCTTTAAATGTACACCTTTTAATTGTGTGCAATAATGGAAGATCTTCATAGCTTTATTCTTGTGTATTATTTCCTAGCTAACCTAATTTATGAGAACTCTGGTAATTTATTGTTCATAAGCGTATGAAATACCAGTAGTACACTGCCACAGTGATTCCCACAAAATGTACTTCTGCTTTGTTTTCTAAAATTAAAATTATTAATATTCCAAGAGACTAAAATGTAATGTTATAATTTTGTTTTCAGGAGATTTTCACAAACATTTTATGCCACAAGGAGAATAAATAAAAATATCCCCACTACAGCTACTGTACATGTTTTATTATAATCTTCTAGTGATTTGCATTTTTCAGTCTGGAGTCTTGTGACCTGGATGACAGTGGTTATGCTGATGAAGTTGTTAAGCTAATTAATATATAATGAAGTAATAGCTACGTTTCTCTCTGCACTTCCATACTAATGTCCTGTAACAAGGACTGAAAAAAGTAATTCTATGAGCACAAGTCATTTCAGGCAGAAAATAAACTAATGCAGCAAGGTTAATGAAAAACAAACCCAACAAGGATTTTGGTGTGAATTTATACTTTTGTCTTGACAGGTTTTATCATTGTTCTTTACACAAGCGTAAAACAGCACCTGTTGAAAATCCACAAAAACAACTGTTTATAGAAAAATCTGTTAAACACTTCTCTCTTTGGCTTCATTCAGGGACCAGTGAATTTATATGTGCAATTGAGACAAACTTTCATAAATTATTTTTAAGTCTCCAGTGGTTACCACAGCATTCCACGCATCCATCCTATTTAGAAGACTGCTTAAGTGTGTACTTTAAGACAGTGATTAGAAAATACAATATTGTTGGTATGAAAATAATTCACACAATAATTTGCTAAATAAGCGTGCTGCTGAATTGGGACATTTACAACATGCTAATATAAATATTTGAGTCTTTTATAGGCACAGAACTTTCACCCTGCGATTTAGTAATTTGAAGAAAATATCTTACTCTACTTACTTGTAATCTTAATGGCATGGGGATGTTTCCTGTTTTTTCATAATCATGGCAAGTTTTTGAAGTGTATCCAGTACTAATAAGTTCTCCAAACACCTTTGAAAATTTAGCAAAATTTAGCAAGAATATCAAAATATATTTACTATAAATGTCAGCCTTCATAAATTCACAGCTTTTTATTTTCTGGTCGTCCTGGAGTCTTTGGTGACATATTAAATTTTTTTCTCTTCCCTCATTAATTGACTTACAAAAAATTTTTTTCTGCAAGAGTTTTCTGAGTCTAAGCATTTGGATTTCAGAATGCTTTTCTTCTTTTTTTTTTTTTTTAATTTTAAAAGAAATTAGAGTTTCTGCGAATATACTTTTCAGAAATTTAACTTCTGTAAAAGAAAACTGTATAAAGAGTGAGTTTTGAGTTTGTTTCATAAAATCAATACCATAATAATTAATTTTTAAATAAAATATTTGCCAAGATTCTAGTGGGATTAAAGCATACTCACTAAATGGAACTAAAACACTTTCAGGCTTGATTGTGAATGGGGTTTCATTGTGTTCACTTGAATCTTGTTTGATTTTTATTGTAGTCTACAAAAGCTGTAATCTCAGTTCCATTATTGTACAACACAGGTACAACCTTCTCTATTTCTACAAACCTACTAATAAGTAAAAGCCTTATCTTTTTTTAAAAATAGATTTAAGATTAAACTATTTTATGAAAAGCTACATGGTCAAATCTATATCGCAGCTATAAATCGGTGCTTAAAAAGGGACATTTCAAAACCACTGTTGCTATCATTCTTTCTTATCATCTACTAAATATGTTTTTTCCAAGTTAGGCTTTCTGCCCAGGGTTATTTTATTTATGGTTTATTTGGGAGTCTTATTTGTAGCCATATCCTAGATCACAGGAAAAGTAAATTTCGAAGGGACTGTATGAAAATCATTGAAAACATATCCATATCTATTTTCCATGTTTTTGTCCACTTGATAAAGGAATTACATAAAAGCTTTAGGAAGGAGACAGTGCCTACATCTTGTACAGTGATCAGAATAGTTGCAATATCAAGGACTAAGAAATTCCCTGAGTCAACAGAATATTCTATTAGAATAACAGTATAATTTCTAGCAGTTGTCTTTAATGAGTTCCTAAATCACCTTTAATATTCTCTTTTATGAAATATAGGTTGATTTGATAGCCAGATTCATAGTGTCATTGGATTAGCAACTACCCATTTCCCTAAATTAGGAACAGTTAGAAAATGAATCATTAACAGAGTGTGTGGAGCAGGAAAAGTATTTTTGTGACCATTTTTGCATTTTTATTTATTTCACAACTAGTAGTAAATTTTCCCATCATGCAGCTGTGTCCCTCACATTGTGGTTGTTCTTTCTAAACAAAATTTGTAAATGTGCCAGTGAGTCCTATTATAGTTCTGTATGAGGAGCAGATGTAAATTATGTTTGACATAGTTTTAAATACTTCTGTTGTTTCTAAATGGTACTATTTCATCTTTCTAACAGATTGACCTCTTGTACCATTACTATTAGCGGAGTCCAATGTCTGCATTCAAAAAACTCCAGAGAAGTTACTTGATATGCAAAAGGCTGAGGGAAAAAGTGGTTTGCAAAACCTTTAAAGCATCCAAGTCAGTTTGGCACAGTTTTAAAAGTATATCTACATGACTGTAACCCACAAGTGCCAGTTTTCAGTGTGGAAAAGTAAATATAGGCTCTTTAACCAGCCATTTTGAAAAAAGTATTCTTTTGCCCATTGGTTTTCAAATTTGAGGACACCTCCCTCCAGTATTCTTTCACACCCATAATTTTGAGCTTTCCCACTGGGCATCTCTGGTGTCCATTTTTTATGCATTTGTTCAGAGCCCTTGAAATCAGGACAGTGCATTTTTAGGTTTGTTCCCATTAACATTTCATTGTAAGACAATGTTATCAGAAGAAAACAAAGGATTAAAATGGCATTTTGGATAACCTTAAGTTGATTACAAATGGGCAAAAATCAGGGCATGAAGTGTAAAGGCTGACATGCTTTACTGGGCTTGTCATGTTGAGTGCAAGCTTGGTGATAGACTACACAAGCTAACTATGCTGCTGTCTCAGTTTTAAGTTCAGAATGTCTTATTCTTGTCAGAAAAAAATATTGTTTCTTATAATTAAAAATAAGATTTTGTAGCCCCAGGCTTTCCCTGGTAAAGTTAGATTTCTTTTCTGCATATTGCAACTTGAAACGTAAGAGCTCCCTCATCTCTGCTGTTGAGACAAGTGTTCAGTCTCTTAATTCTAGAGAAGAAGAAAGCAGAATGAGTTCCTCCTCATCAGGATTTCATTTTTGCTCTTCATTTTTCATCATTTGTCTTAATCTTAAACATGTCAACCAGACTGAAACTGAATGCTTAGCCCTTCATTTCACTATGATTATGCCATGCTCTCTGAGGTGTAAACTAGCTTATGCATCAAGAAAAACCTGGCAACCCAGCCCATTTATAAATTCTGCAATCAATGCTGAATGCCAGGCTGTGATGACACATCAATGACTGAACTTAGATGGTTTCTTTGTAGTAAATGGAAATCCTTGGATGAACAGCAGTCAGAACTTTAGCTGTAGTACAGACATAGGCTACTCTCTTTCTGTTTATTTTTACAGATTTTAAAATAATTTTTCACTCCAGTTATTATCACAACCTGAAAGAAATTTTCATATGTTGTAATAAATCCTGTGAGCTGCTGCATGGTTGGAAAAATGAAGCCCTTTAAAAACATTAGTATGTATAACAATAACTTCGCTCAGTGTACAAGGGAGCTACAGAAACCTATTCAGTGAGCTGCTGCAGTGAGTAACAGGAAAAGGACCTATATATGTTATGACTAAGACAAAATGTCTGGCCCTGAGTGAAGTTCAAAAGCATGACAAGCAAGATCATTTCTGATAGGATGCAGCTTGTGCCACCAGGTCACAGTCTGAATGTAGTGCTGCTGGATGCCTAAAGCAGTTTCCCCTCCTTTGGTGGAATTGCTCTCCTTTTGGTTTAGGATACCAAGCCAACCTTGGGTTCAGTTTCTGATCAGGAGCTGGTCCACTGATTGCGCAGTCACTAAATGGCCAGTGATGCCTTTCTAGTGGCAATAGAGCTCTTCATAAACTCCCAGCCCTGTACACCTATGGTCCCTGTGCCCCTGAGAAAGGGAAAGCTAGACGGTGTAAATATTTGTATTCTTTATCTGTGTTTTCAATTGGTTTTGAATTTGAAAGCTAAAATTGAAAGCGTGATATTGAAGTCTTTTTTTAAGATAAAAACCTTAGCTTTCAGTATTATAAAATTTAGTCTGTAGAAGGAAGAGCAATGCCAGGCTGCGAAAATCTTGATTATTGTTTCTATGCTTCCTTTCTTCAGAATTTCCTTCCTTAGGATGAGTTAGGAACTTTCAGTGTGTGTCAGCTGAGGTCTCTAAGCAGTCTCAACTCCATCCAGACAGCCTACTTTTCACTAAGCTATGAGAAATAACCAGGCAACTTCTTAGTGAAGCTGAGAAAGGCATAGACCTATACTCCCTGGCTGGGCAGTTATAATGGTGGAGACTGCTAGAGGTCTTTCTGAGGAGTGTGTTGAAGTTAAAACACCATGATTGTGATGGCTTTCCAGGCATTTGTGAGATTAGTGGAAGCCCTTAGTTTTGGAATCAGTGTATTCTACGTGAGGTTTCTAGGAGGTTTCAGCTTTTTATCATCTCTTAAAATGATTTAAAAAAAAAAAAAAAGAAAGGAATTTTCTACTTAATGTTTTAAAGATTGTATTTTACACTGATTCTCAGAACTATTAGGGATGAATGGGTATAGCAATGCTTACAGCTCATTGGCTTTATGTTTGGATGAACTCAGAAGTATATTGTCGGAAGACAATGTACAGTTGGCTTGTGCCAGCTGTAGTCAACAGCACCATTTTGCATGTACAGTGTTACACTTCAGTAAAGCAAAGTGGTAACAAGGACAGCACAACTATGTTCACTGCTGACATGGGTCTTCATTCAGCTGCTCATAACTGCATGGAGACTTAAATCATTCTTGCTAACTTTGAGGCATTAACAGGGTAAGGGAGTATTTTTTATCTTCCTTTCCTTCTTTTGATTTGTCTTGAGTGGATTTGTTTGCTGTTTCCTAGTCCTTCCATGGGACGTGCATTCTAGAACAAAAGTACATTTATTCTTTAGTTACATTTCAAAAGTTAGATAAGAATTGGGGATTCCTTTCCAAGGCAGGATGGTCTTTCACTTCAGGATTCCTGTGCTGATGTTTAAACTAAGCTTTTTAATACAAATTAGATGAGAGTAAAACATAAAATAAACAATGACGTAAAAATGACCAGCCTAAAATGCCTTCTAAGAGTCTTACCTTAAAAATAATCTTAAAATATGGTTATTTATTTCTGTTCAAAACTAGGCAATTCTATAACTGTGTCAAGCACAGGTATTTTCAGTCACGTTGAGGAGCTGACTTGATTCCAGTCTGTATTTGAAGTTCACTTGGGAGTAAATTGAGCACATAGAAACTTGAAAAAAAATGTTTCTGCCATTCAATAATAGTAGCCAGAACCCTGCTTCACTACATTTGATATTTTATCTTCCATACCTAATCAACTCATTTATCACTGGTCAGTTACGAATTCCACCTTTTATTTCACTAGCAATACTTATTATTATTGGAATGATTGTACTAAAGATGTATTTTGCAAAAGTATTGCTCTTAGAGAAATGTCCTATATCTATTAACCTGAATTTGTGACACTGAGTTTCAAAGAGAACTGATGTGAACGAAGGGAAATATCTTCTTATCGTGACTGTCACTATTATTCTGTTATGGTATTTCAGCCTTATGAGTTTAAATCAGTGAGAAAGCAAAACAACAGTAAAATCTAGCTCCTTTCCAGCTTTAATTTTCCTTTATACATGGACTGTGTACCAGTTAAATCACCTTGCATTTATTTAAATGCTTTGCAGGTTTTCTAAGCCATAGATTCTGTTTTATTTTCATACCAGGAGTTACAAGAATCACATCTCTAATGTTTGACCTCTGCTAACTGCAATAATATATACCACAGACTCATCAAAACTGCCTGTATTACTAAAATTCCATCATTTAGCTTGTGTGAAGAAGGTTATTCCTCCCTCTTTACCATTTTAGTGGTGGTTTTGTGTTTACCTGAATATATCTCAACAACTAAGGGAAGTTTGCGGTTGTAGTAATTAAAGAAAATGAGAAATACCCTGCTTCTTTATTGATACAGTCCATTTATATTTGTATATCACTATGCAAAACTTGCAGTTATTTTTCATATAGTCTAAAAGTAAATACATTTTAAGGGGCAGAAGAAGAGCAAAGTCTTAGGCAGTGAGCAAAGTAAACATCAGGTGAAAGACAAAAGCCTGGAAGAATTGATTATGCCACTTGGCTGCTCTCCTGAGGAAGATAAAAGAGACCAGGACATGCTCTGCTACTTCCCGCATGTAGAAGTCAAGCTTGGAAACAATACTCTGACATCCCTGCCATGCAGATAACTCCAGCAGGCAAGTCTGCTGATTTAACTATTCACATTTTGTATTTTTTGTGCCCACTGATTGACAGCTACAAAACATATTCTACCAGCTTGATCTTTGTGTACTGGCTTAAATGCAAAATAAAGAATTAGGATAGAAAAGGGATGAAATTGAAAAGATAAAGAGTTTAAATAAAAGATTAAGATTCCTGAAGGCTGCATATTCTGCCAAGATAACGCAAGAACTTGAGTCAAAGTTTTGAGTGGTACGCACACAGCCAAGGACACTGGAGACTGTACAAACCTCTACTGTTCAAAGCCTTCTGGGAAATGTAACTCCAAAAGAATAGCACTTTACTGATCCTCAGCATTTGAGCAGCTGGGCTACAAATGTGGTGTAACCTACTGTGCTGTAAGCCACCATACCAAAGGACAGCATGCTATTTATGTTCCATTTTCTATAAATATAATGTCGGTTAAAACTCACATCACCGGGCTTTGTGCTGGATCAAACTGCAGGTACCATGTCATGTTTTGCCATAGTCATTGTCTGGAGAACAAAGAACCTGATCTTTGCAAGATATGAGTTCATCCTGCAATAAGTGTAAAGCAAAGACCTCCACTGTACATTACTGGTCCATAACGATCCCAGTAAAATAGTTACTCAGTCCCTGAAAGTTATCATTTTAAATGCTAGTTATTAGAGCTAACACTAGAAGAAGAGAATAGCATAGCAATTTTAATATCCTTTTATATGCTGGGAACTCCGGTTGATATGGCATCAGAATGATCTCTGATCCATGCCCCAGGATGACCCTGTCCATGGAAGAGGTTCTCTCATTTTGGTCATTCAGGCTATTATAGAATTTTCTTACAGGAAAACAACTTTATTCATCATTTGTACTGTCGAACAGAAACGAGGTTCACATGAGAACTTATTGCTGCAGTTGTAGATAAAGGAAAAGTCACACGTATGGTGCCATCAGTGGTCTCGAGTAGGGGCTGCCTGCAGGCTTCTCTATCACAAGGAGCTGGCTGAGTTTATCTTGCAGCTGAGGAGTTTATGCAGCACAACAAAGCCTAAAGGCCACACTGGGTATGCAGCACATCACAGTCCTGCACCTGCTCAGGTAAGTGTTGGATGTACACTGACTGTGAGATGTACAGTGATTGCCAGGTCATAACTGCTGCCAGAGCTGGTTTGGGTTTGTTTTGCTATGAACTGTGACACTTCTGTAGTTTGAAAAGTAGTGATTCCTGAGATGAAAATGAAACACCAAGTTTCACTGAGCAAAAAAACATTGGAAGGCCTGTATATTCTGGAGAGACAAAGCAAAATAAAAGGGCAAAGACATTATGGACTAAAAGTCTGCCTCGAATTGTGCCACTGTAGCTTCTCCCTGCCTTCACTGGGAGCCAGGCTGTCCAATGGCAGCATTAGGATCTGTGTATGAAGAATCTGGTTGTGACAATAACAAAATGGAAGAGCTTTGAGATAAACCTCCAGACCTTGATATCTCATGTTCTCAGGGTATGATGATCTATCTGTTGCTCTTAGACTAGCCTTTTCCAGATAAGTGAGATACAAGCATCCAGACTTTGTACAGGTGATCATATGATCATTTGTAGCCTCTGAAAGGCAGGTGTGAGAAGTAACCTTTACAGAGATCATTCTGCCTATGCTCCATGGCTGCACTGTTCCTTATGACTTCTGTCACCATGGTCTTCCTTACGCTTGGTGAGCTCTCCAGATCCTCCTGGGTGGAGCAGAAGTCTGTGCACCATTCAGCTGAAGGAAACTCACGTAGTTCTCAGAGAATAAGTTCAAGATTAAACTGTTCCAAAGTCATCCAGTTCTTTGCTCTGCCACCTGAGAAGACGAAAATAACAGTACCGTATTATTTCAATATGTTTCATGTCACCAGTTTTCTAAGGAAAAGGAGGAATTTTAAAATTTTGTCGTTGTCTCTTCTGAGTACACTTGAGAGCTACACCCTACTTCTGTAAACACAGCATGTCACATCTGCAAGACATTCAGGAATATGCAGCAAAACATAAATGTGCACGAAGTCCATTTCTTGCATTCAAAATGGAGAACCAAAAAAACTTGTAAAATGTAAGTTATGATCTATGCACAGGTAAGGAAATTGCAAAATATAGTGAGTTCAAAACAAACTCATGAAAAATTGCACTGAGGGGGAAAGATTGTATCAGCTAAGCTACCTATTATATATGTAAGTGAATGTGAAAGATGAAAAGTATGAAATGGCCATTGTATAGAATAATTGTTGGGAGCTAAAAAATAGGAAATGAAGAGGACACAAAAAATAATAGAGAAAGGGGGAAAAAGTCTAAGATAGCTGCAACTGTGGGATTAGGAGAGAGAAGTATGTTAGCAATAAAAATAGTGTATTTTAATCCAGTGGTAATTTGTATAGTGTGAGTTTGAATCTGCAGTCCTGAACTCAATATGGCATCAACAGAATTAGCCTTGCAGACACTTATAATGTGAAGTCTAACCACCAAATGACATAAGAAACAGCACACTGTCTACCTGGGAACTGTGACCATGGGCACAGGAGCATACTTCTCTGCTTAAGAAAAGCATCATTGGTCTTTGATATGTGTTCCTACAGGGAAGGACTTTAAACTTTTCCTCCAAAGTCTCACTCCATGTTAGGAACATATTAAAGATAAAGGGTGCTGTAGGAAGGTGATTGGTGACCTTGCATTGAATTTAATCTATTAGAGCAGAATTATTTTAGCTGGCATTCATCTTACTGAGAGAATTATTTCTTGGCACTCATTACTGTAGCAAAGGAACACATAATGAACATTAATAGAATGTTTTCATCATCATAAGCCTTATGTGAGCTGAGTAAGAATTAGCCCCCTTTTGCAGGTGGTGAACTAAGCCCAATCCTTCAACAAGATGAACGTGTGCTACATAGTGTTGTGTGCCCTCAACTCCCTTTGGAATTGCAGAGCAATGAATACCTTAGAAAAAGCTTTCAGACATCTAAGCACTTTGTTTAAGTGATTTGCTAAAAGTTCTACATACATGGCATTCCTTATTCTCAATTACGCTAAAACCATGTCACATTAACTGGGCAGGAAGCCAGAGTACACAGTCTGAACCCTATGATACTAACCCCACAATACTAACCTAACTTAACTGCAGGATCATTCTTTCCCCTTTGTTACAGTCTCACAAAAAACCCCACCTGCCAGGTCCTATGCCTTCAGTGGTGGATATACCTCTGTAGCAAGGGAAGATGGCCTACAAAGACAAAGGCATAGCCACATGCCTATTGACGAAAGAAAGACAAATTTTCCTGAGAAATATAATATGTTTTGCCAGAACATCTCATACTGCTACTCTCAGGCCCAGAAGTCCTTCATGAAGTATGTCAAGTTCTTCTGAATTTTGAAAGTTTACTTTACAATATTGTTAAAATTACTACAATATTGAACTCCTCTGAGTTGATCACAGGAGAATTGATAACAAACCAACTGTTAGTGGGGGAGGAAAAAAGACATCACTTACTGGGCTGAATAGCAGCCTACCCGTCATCCAGTCTATTAGCACTGCAGTCGCTCACCATAACTTTTACCCTACATTGGCCACTGGCTACGTAATTTCAATGAGAGAATATAGTTTCTCAAAATACAAGCTTTTCCTGTTACAAATACCATTTGGATATTTTGCATGTCGCTTCTACAGGGACTGGTCACTTTCTGAAAGTGTATTGCAAGCACCTCTCCAAAGTGACATGTCTTGTGTGATAGCCACAACCACTATCTTATTTTTGTATAGCAAAAAAGCAGTAAAATATCTTTTAATAATCCCACTTTATGTTTAAGCTCAGTGCTGCAGAAAGCTGTCATGGTAATTTCGATTTCAAAGGCTGAAAGGAAGGGAAAATGACCTTTATTCCTGGTATAATGTGAATGAATCATTTCTGTGATTGTTGTATAGAGAACTTTGATGTTTTCAGATAGAACCGTAGTATATTATTCACTGTTTACTCTTGAGAAACCACACACACAGCATAAATGTAACTTGAGTTTAGAAAAAAATGCATGCACACACACAAACACACACACACAAAGATCAACTTGGGTACTGGAGAGAATATTGATGTGCAGTAAATTGGAAGAATTTGATCTCTACATCCTCCCCTGTGTGCTTGGTTTTATTCCTTATGTCCTTTGAGCTGTCTGTTATTTTAACATAGTGCCAAGTATCACAATACTATACAAATAATACAGCGCCTCAGCCAAAGGAGAGCACAAGAGCACACGAGTGATAGATATAAATTTGGACACACTCAAGACTAAGTGTTGCAAGAACAGTAAGGCTTCTCGCAAATTAGTTTGACCCTCACAAAATATATTTTTACTGGAAAATAGGAGTTGGGATGCTTTTTAAGGACTGCATTAGCCGATACTGCAGTGCAATGACGTGAAGACAAAGCTGTGAAGGAAGTTGTATGTGATCAGCTGTAGGAATTCAAGTGAGATTGGCAAAGCAATCATACTATGCATATGAAGGTCTATGAGCGCATTACTGAATACCAGAAAGCAAGGAGCAAAAAAGGCAGAGCAGCGATTCATTTTCTCTAGGAAATTATATCCATTACTTTTAAATTACACAATAGCTCAGGTGCAAAAGCAAGGAATGAAACAGTGTGATTAGGGCCACCTACAGCCTGCAGACCTGCCTACACTGAATGGTAAATATTCAGCAGTGACATTTATTTGTCATTAAGATCATGTTGTACTGCTGATGTCATTAGATTATTGAGCACTTTTCCAGCTGGAATTGGTTGAATGTGAAGAAATCCTTAGAAAACGTAATGAAATCCATAGTTCTCATACATTTCAATTGGGATTGCTTATTAGCTGGTGTTATTGGCACAAGGTCAAATATTCAACCTGCTCCTGTTATCGTTTTAGTCTTTAAGAGCCTAGGGATATTAGTAGTAATTACTTAATTGGAATTTTCCTTCAAGTACATTTAACAAAATGCCAAATATGAGAAACTAACTACTTGTAAGAAATTTGTGGTATGCCGTCTTTGTGTTTGGTTGTGGATGTTTTGCTAATAATAATTTCTTTTGTTATCGCTGTGTTGCACTTCCAAGAACCGGAATTTTAATGTTAGAACATTCTGTAGTCTTTCCTCACTCATTTAAAGTAGAGTCATGAGAAAACTCCAAAATTCTCAAAATGTAAAACAAGAACAAGAAAAAATTATTAAATACATTCTATACATAATATTCCCAGCAGCTCACATACCAAACAGGTTCTCTTGCCATTCTATCAAGATTGGATTGTCTGCTTACCATGTGAAACAAGAAACAGGGAGGATGTTAGAAATCAAAAGTAGATATATAGACAAAAATACTGGAAGGAAGATAAAGTGTATTTCTCATCTTCTCCATGTCACAATCTCTGACGTGTTGCCTAATTGCATTATAAATTGATCTTGAAATAAATAATTTCCTTTTTTTTTTTGTTCAGTGATCAGAGAGAAGTAACTTTTTTTCACTAAAATCAGATGACTCTTTCAGTGGCTTAATTAACATATCTGAATACAAAATACTGCATATTACTTGGTCCAGTGAAGTATATTTGACTTAATTTTATTCAACAGAGTAATTATGGAGAAGATATACAACCAAACAAAGTAAATTAATGGCAAATCTTAAAACTAGGGAGAAACATTTTGCTTGCATATCTAATCCTGTAGTGGGTTTGGCTTTGGGCCGTAACAGAAACATATCCTCTAGCTGATCAGCTTTGCCAAAAAAACAACCCAACTTCAGAACGGGTGTCCAAAACAAAAGGACTTGAAAGCTTTACTATTGTTACTGATGGGCTTCAAAAGTTCAGTTAGTTAAACAGGTAAAGGAAATCACAGCATCTGCTGAGAAGGTTTGAAGAGCTTAAGTAAGCACCTTGTGAGAAACTGCTTTACTGTACAATATTTTTCCTAACCATTTTGTAAAGGAAAAAATCTTCAAGCCTAGCTTTATTGTCAAGCCCTGAGGTGAAAGAAGCCCTAGAAAGTCAAATGTTTCTTTCTGTAGCAAGGATGACACCCCTAGACCTGCTGAAGCAGGCTCTGTACTTGTACAAATTCTTTACTTCTTGAAAAATGTATTACAATGTATTTTTAAAATACCGAGTTTGAAGCAGAAATATTGTGTGGATTCACCCTTTCGTCTCCCTCCAGTGCTACTTTTTGCACTAATCCAAAGGAGGAGCGTAAATCATATTTAGTCAGAAACCCTGGCTACAGATATGATTACTGAAGTCTAGGTCTTCGTAGTTCACATTTGGTTTTTGCAGAGATTGATCACTAGAATGTTTCATTTTGTTATGTGCACTAGATGTACACGTGAGGACAGGTCTTTTACTATTGTATAAGAATTATCAGGACTTTAAAAAATATTCTTGATATAAGAAGAGCCAAATTGTTGCCATCTCAGGTCTGTTTAGTAGGACCTTTGCTATTCCACTAGCGCTCACTGCTCCCAGCCTGACTTGGCTTCTTGCATTTGTTCTTCTCTTTTCCCTTCCTTGAAGTGCTTCAGTCCTTCCATTTACACCAGCAGAACAGCTTTTCCATTGCACTTTTTTATTATTATTATTATTATTTTTAATGGTTTCTTTCATGTATCTTCTTAATGGTGTGGACACACAAACAGTCAAATCCCTAGGACTAAGGGAATGGCAGTGGCAAGAGCAGAAATAAGAAGCACAGAGCATTGCAGGGGCAGGGTTTTCTTCAACTGGTTCCCAGCTGGCCTCCTCTGTTTCTCAGTTCTCATTTTCTCTTCCAAGAAGCAAATGTAATTTATGGCGAAATATGACTGTTCCTCACCCAAACTCACTTATAAGGAGAAACGAACAACAGAGTGATGGCTTGGGGATTCAGGCTCCTGAGGTTACAAATCTCTGCAAACTAATTAAAGACCGGTATTAAGTAATCATCACTCATCCCTTAGACCTGTATCTAAGTTAAAGAATACCTTCCATATTTAGTTATTAGCTGATAAGTCTTAACACACATCAGAACTGCAGAATCAATGTGGGCAAATGGCAAGGAAGGTAGGGATACAGCTGAACTGCCAAAAACTTCAACTTTCCCTACCTGATGGCTGCTACATTCTAGGAATGAAGTGATTTTACTGCTCAACTACGTGCTTGCAAATAATTTTGTCTAATAATGTACTTACAAAATTATTGAGTAGAAAGTGTCTTGAAAAGCCATCAGCTCGGCTGAAACCTACTTCTGAGTAATGCTGTGGAAAAAAAAAATAAAGAAGATGGGAGAGAAAAGCTCTGTTTTCACTCTCTTTGTTCTGCATTTGTATGAGGATGAAGTAGGCTGCACTGCAGAACAGTAGTTTTGTCACAGGAGATATCTCAGCTGATAAAAAGAAATAACCTTGTCACCTTCTGTATGCTTTGCTGAAGTTAACATTTTGTCATTATGCTTCTGGTATTTTATGGTGAGACACTAAGTTAAACTAACATTTCTTTTGTCTTTTTAGTTTTCGTCCTCATTGTCAGAACCTTGACCTCTAGGCATAATGTGGGCTTTGAATTAAGCATCTGCTCTCTCTGGATTTTAGATATTTGCACCTTTGCTAGGGACTTCAACACAGAAGTGTAACCATGTTCTTGCTAACACTGGTGTAAAAAAGGGATCATTACAATACAGTCAGTGGAATTACTCTGGCAGAAAATGGGGGTAAATGGGGCTCTGGATTGTCCACAGATTTTCAGACAATTGGAAAAGATGTTGCAGTATGTCCTCCAATTACTATTAACAAAAGTGCTCTTCCCCACATAGCCATTTTTCTCAAAGTGCCAATTTCTTTTGAGCTCTGCTTCCCATTAAGTTTTCTCCTGAATGAGGGCAAATGAGAATGATGCTCACTTTCATCAGCTGAGCAGTATGAGAGGACTGGCCTTGCTATTACTATGCACTCACAAGCAGCTCAGAAGCAATCGCAACACACTTGGTTGTCTAATTTGAAACTTCGAAAAAATAAAGAAAAGGTTTTTTAAGGCTCAGCTCAGTAAGAGAATAGCCTGTGCAGCAGCATTTAAAACTTTCAAGTGCTTTTTAGAACAAAATTCTTTATAAGAATTTTTCCCTCATCTCTCTTCTAGCATCCAGGATCTGGTGTATTTCTCCTTTGAGAATTCATAACAGCAACAGACACCTTAGATATAAGGTAAGAACTGTGAGAAAAGGATTTGCCCTTATTGTTATTATCACGCCCAATTTGTACAGCAAAAAGTAGACTTGGTCTTGGTGGGTGGGTGAAGTGGAATGTTCAGCTGAACTGCACTGTAAAACAAGCTGTGAGCTTTGAACAGTGATCCCAGTCTGGCCAACAAATTAAATAATAAATTTCTGCACTGAGGTCTCTTGGTAAATGAATGAGTGAAATCCGTTGGCTCCTGTCCTTCCTGAGTCTGGGAGAAGTCTTGCTTATGGTCATTGAGCCCAGATCTGAGTTGGGCACTCAGAGCTAACCCAGTGGCCAGGGTCCTGGCAGTCTGTTTAAACAAAAACAGTTTTCATCTCTGTAATGTCAAATTTATATCTATTTACACTCCCTTATATATGCTTAGATTAAGAGTGACAGAATCTAATTTAGGAAATGTTATTAATCACTGCTGAATCAAACTCTGTTTTCTAAGGGAAATTAAATAAAGAGATGCCTTGTTCATACTTATGAGAGATTTTCCTCTACCTCAGAAACCTAACTTCTGGTTCATTGCTCCTAAATAGCTTCTCAAAGGAATGTGGGCCAATAAGCTGTTTACTTTGGAATACACACAGGTTTCTTTACTTACATGTAATTTTTGTGTCAATACATAAGCAGCTGCCAGCTGAGGAGTACCCAGCACCAGACCTCTTAGACTGGAGTGTTTGCATGCTCTGTACCTCACCCAGCAAAACGATGTCCAAGGGAGGGAATATGCACTTAATGGAAAACTTTAACAGTTTATTGCAAAGTCTATGCTTTATCAAATTTAATGCATTTATTGGTACAGTTATTCTTGTGCTTTTTCTGCTTACAGGCCAGTTATTGCCCATCTGGTCTTATCAGAATTCATGAACAGTAGAGTTTGGAAAAAATGATGATGGCCAAATACATTTTTAGTGCTAATATGAAGATATGGCACTAAAGCAAAACAGTTACAAAAATTTATAGGAAATTTTCAATAGAAAACAGTTGAGTTAGAAGGATTGAGACTGATACATCTGATTTCTAAGTGGCTTTCATTTACTTTTGCAGTTGTGCTGAACTTACAGTTATGGCTTAGGTAAATAAAAATTGTTAGTGTGAGAAAATATTTGCTATTTTGCATCCTTGTAGTTTAAATCCTTTTTGGGAAAAATCTGATAGAAATCTGCAGTAACCTTCCGTGTCTACAGAGAGTAAAGCTTCCTCATCAGGAAATCTCAAAATACTACACAAACCCCAAAAGTAGTGGCTTTGTTTTTAAGGGAGAAAGTGATAGAGAGTTTGTTCAGACCATACAGTTGCAAATGGGTAGAAGTGAAATCTTCATCTGAAGCTCTACCCATTTGGTATTTTCTCCTCTTACTCTTTTAAATAATTTCATTATAGGTATTATATATATATATCTGATGTACATTGTATGTGTGCTCTTTGGGTTTCCATCAAGTTTAGTAAGTATGAGTAGAGTATGTCTCCATATGAATACAAAGATGATGATCTCAGTTTCATGAAAAAAAACCCACCTAAAATCCATCCCGACCTGTTTGGAAACCCATGCCTCAACTGTCACCATATGAACTTGATCAGTGTTTTCCCCTTCACCTCATCTCTTCTTAGTAGCTTAAATTTGAAGGAAACTCCAGTATTTTGATTATAGCTACTGTAGGAGTTCAGTTAAAGGAATTCCAATTACAGTGAGCTACAGGAAAACATTTTACAGAATCTTACCCTAAACTTGTGTATGTCAGAGCCTGAGCATTTCATTAGGTTTCATAGACACTCAGTCAATGTTGCAGTTTGTCTGCATCACTGATGGGATCTAGTGTTGTAGAGGCTGCAGAGAGGTGTGAGTCCTTTTCCTGGAGAGGTACCATATGGATGTGGGATTCTTTTCAAATTAATAGGATCCAAATGACTGGGCAAAAGATGATGAAATTAAAAGTTTCAAAGCTGCTTGACATGAATTCTCTTTTAAAATAGATGTAATCAGTGGGAGGAGAGTTTTTCAGGTGTTGATTTTTTAACTCCAAAGTTGGCACAAATACTCAATTATATTGCTTGGCATTTCTGTTGGGAAGAATGATACTAATAAACCTACCTGACATCTTCAAATTATCACATTGCTAAGTCATTTTCTTTGAAGTATTTCTAAATATTATTTTTTGTTGTAATCATGTCTAGTGGTTAAGATGTAGGATTGCAACAAAACCTTGCATCAGGGAAATCAGCATTTTAGTCTTACATGTTTAACAGTTCTCATGTTACCATTTTAAAGAGAAGGGTTTATCAAACCTGTTTTAAGAAATCAATGTTCACTGTCTGAAGGAATGTAATCTAGTTCTGTTTACTACCATTCAAAGTGTAGAAATGCAGAGATACCCTGGATAAGACAGACAGAGACAACATTGCTGGAGTTGTTTTGCAGCATTGCTTAAGTAGATTTGCCTATTCTTGGAGGCCTCCTTAACTTTGCTTCTTGGCTTCTTAATGAGACTACTGGTAAAAATTTCAATGTGAGCCTTTCAAGTATGACAAGATGACTGCAAACGGCTCAGTAGCACTCAGAGCACATCTTTGATTCTCTGGTTTACCTACTTTACTCTATTCAGTCTGTCTCTTCAAGACACCCTGCCTAAATAACCTTGAGAAATGTAATTATACACTCACTATTGATTAGTAAGGATCCATATTTAATTATGCGTAACGTGTTCCACTTTTAAACTTTTAGTTCTTTGTTCATCAACACTTCATGTCAGATTGCAGTTTACTTTCAGCCATTACAGTAAAGATCTTCATAGGAAAATGAAGCTTCCTTCTTCCTTAAATTACTTAAGGAACAGACTTATTTCCTGCTCCTCTATCTGCATACAAGCCAACATCCTCCCTTTGATGCAGAAGTGTGACCAGTCATTCCTCATTGAAGGACCTTATTCATAATTTTTCCTAGGAAAACAGTTTTGCTGAGGCAATGCTTTGAGGTCTTTGCATTTGAATCCGTCCTATAGTCTCAAGGGATCATGTCAGTTAAATTTGGACATATTGCTGTTTCTTTATTTTTAGTTCACGAAAAGTGTTAAAAACTTGAACAAAGCTAAAGTCTTCTCTAACCTGTTTCTATTTACTGCAAAAAAATAAATTTTTCCACTAGAGCAGGAACATATAATTAAAAACTCCTGAATTTCAGCATATTAAAAAATATCTGACTTTGCAGGCAGTCTCCTTAGAAGTAATATGTGATGATTTGCTTTCTGTTAAATAAAGAATTGTGCACAAAATAAAACTTATTTTACCATATTTTTCTCAAGCAGGAGCCTAATTGAATCTTCCTTCCAGAAGAAATCTAATCTATGATCCTTAGAGATGCAGATTGAAATTCTTGTTCCTGAATCTGCATCCCCCCATGGGTCGGGTTTGGGATTTTTTGTTAGTTCACTGAAGAATAAAAACCAGAGGACTTTAGTCTCTATATCTGGTTCACATATTCTCTGAATTGGAAAAAAGGTCATGACAGCAACTCACATCATTGGAGTACTCCCAAAAGCCAGACCTACCTGACTGCAGTTCAGCACTAGGAGTTCCTGCCTAGACCTTTTTCAGTCCCAAATATGGGCAGATTGCTACTGATAATTCAGAGTCAAATTCAGAAGCATCAAACTCCGTGCTAAGGGTATTAACTTGGAATGTAAGAAAATTAAAAAATCTCTCCCCTGTGATCACCTTCGTCTTCTTGCTGAAATAGCTTCTACAGACTGTATATAGTGTGATGTTATTTGAACGAGCATCCTTCCTTGCATACATTAATCCCGCCTGCCTTAATATGACAACCTCACAGAAATCAGGGCTCTTCATTGTAAAGAAGCTGTGCAGACATTCCATGTTCCTTGTTGTCTCTTGGGAGATTTGTTTGCTACCAAGGCAGTGCATGGGCGAGTAAAAGGAGAATGAAAGTGTCCTCAGAAGACACCATTACAAAATACTTCCCTGTGGAGAAATTGTGACATGAAAATGTACCGATGAGTTCATTGCCTAGTGGGGCTATTTCTGGGATGTTTACCCTCACCTCTTCCTCAGAGCTGTGCCTACTGTAAGCAACTAGTTCTGAAGGTTTGCTTAAGATAGCAATACAGCGTTAAGCAGTGGAAGCATTTTCCTTTGAACATGGCTATCCTCCAAAAGAAAATACGTATGAGTAGCTCGTTTGTACAATAAAGCCAGTTGTTAATATGCTCTGGGAGCTGTTTGGATCCAGGATGTTATAAGTGGGGGAACATTATCACTGGAAAGTGCTTTTAATAGCAAATGATCTGTATGAAGCAACAAAAAGAAAGAGATTATAAGGAAAATGTAAAGATCAGGTTCAAAAGCGTATCAGAATAATTTATAGGGCTATAGCAAAGATTTACATACAGTAGTTTCATGGGGCCCTGTTTGTGCTGAGACCATCTCGGGTAAGCTATAGAAATGCCTAAAAATCTACTACAACACATGATTCTGCCATGACTGAACTGAGAATGAGATACTCATCCTCTAGGTGATAAAGGAGGTACAATAATAAGTCATTATAAATGAGAATTGACTATGGTTTTCCTTCACAAAGAGAATGAGAAAAACAGACAGGAATCTGAAGGCTTGCTCATTCTCTGAACAAGAACTAAATCTCCAAATCTTCCAGTCTGTCTTGGTCAACAACAACAAAAAAAATCCATTGTGAACACCTGTTTTAGAAAATCACTTATAAATATAATAAAAGTTAGTGGATTTTGAAAAGATCTGCAAGCAAAAGGCAAAATAAATGTAAGGTTCAAATATCAGAATATGAGTTGTATTAATTAAATGAAACATTTTGTATGCTAGGAAGCAGATACTAAAAAGACATTGTTTTACAGTCAGGATATGTGTTGTTGGTACTATATAAGTATATTTTCCTGCTAGTAAAAATTCTGATTGAAATGCTCCCTTTTCTAGTATTATTGATTAGCTCTGGTATGTTCTGCAGACTGTTTCTGCTCTTATTTTACATCTGATAACACTACCATGGGGAATTGTGTTGTGTAGTTCTAAAAATAATAACAACCCTCATTTGTGGAGCTATAGAAAGGTGTGCAAGATGACGGTGGCAAGATTGATAGGAGAACAATTTTGTTCTCAGAAGTTCACTCTTAGGATTTACAAAATAGCCTGTGTGAGCTGAGGCAGAAAATTAAGATTTTATCTGAACATTACATCCACGATTCCTCTTTTATAATTCCTTTTTAATGAAACCTTACTGGCATATCCTTTTAATTTTTTACACTTGTGTAGGAGAAAAATTGGGCAAGGAATTGCCTATCTAATGTACTCCTATACAACTTATATTCCTGCTAAATGATTCATGGATGTCCCAGTAATCAATGTCTACATGAGGTAGAGAGCTCTGGTATTTGATTCAAAAATTGATGATGGAAAATACTGTTTTTCCAATCTCTCTCTCTCTATATATATATTTACATTTCTTTGGTTAAGTAAATTATGTATATGTTTGAAAAAATTATGCATCTAAATTTTTTAAACAGTCTAACAAACATAGATTTTGCGTGGAGCTATTTTACTGTCCTAATGTCAAATGCTCTCCTCCACAAAAAAAAAAAAAAAACACCAAAACCAAAAACTCAGACCAACAAAAACCTGGCAAAAGAGACCTAATTGTTTTCTTCAAGCTAAATGCATGCATACACAAATAAGTAGTGGGTTATATTAATATTCCATCTGACTCTATTACCATGTGCATATAGTTGCATCTTAAAGTGCCATTTTACAGGCCATTGTAGCTATTTTGCAGGTGATGCTTAGCCACTGCTTTTATGTATATCTTGCATATAAAACTACTGTAGAAGTCTTGCATACTTATCTACTGTGTTGTTTGTGTTTTCAATTAGAAAGTAGTAACTGCTGCCTAAATGATAATGTCAACCATTAAGATGATGCTTAGGTAACTAAATAACTTTTCAGTGTTACCGTTATGATAATGTACAGTTTAACAGAAGTAGGCACACTATAAAGTTAGACCTCAAGAAGTATGCATTTAGCAAGCATACAGACAAAACTTGCACTTTTTTTCCTTTAAATTTAATGTTATTGAATCAAATAATGTGACAAAGCAAAAAGGTCCATGAAATAAGGAATTTTGAATGATAGAGAGGGATTTAAAAAAAGTAGAGGACAGTACAGCTGGATTTGGATTCTTGTGTAATATCTGGGTTGACAATTACAAATGCAAGACTCTGGCTTTGCTGTAAGAAAACTTGTCTTCTTGGTCAGCCTGCCAAAGCTCTGAGAATCATAGGTGTTCTGAAACAGGGAAAATAGTTTCTGACAGCAACATCTGTAAAAGCAAAAGTTTCAGATTTCACTGATTTTAAAATATTCATCTGCCTTCTAATAGATCCACAAAAAAACATTAAGTACTATAGCGAATCACAGTGAGGCTCCTCACTGACATCTGTCTTTGCTCTGCTCAAGCCACCCATTAGGTTAATGCTCACAAAAGCACTGCTGACAAAGCCCAGATAAGAGCCCCATTTTTTCACATTACTACAAGAAGGAGGAGTGTCAGAATGTGATCATCATCTGCTGTAGAATTGCTTGGATAAATACATGTACTAGATAAGGAAACTATAGTCAAACTGTGTTGTTTCATAACTAGTTCTGCCAGTTAACCAAGCCACAGTTATGCCCTCCCACAAAAGTTCATAGTGTGTGTTATATCCTGTCATTTATATGGCTTCAGAAAGTCCTGGGACAAGTCATGTGTGATACAGTAGAGAATTCGAAAAGACTCAGTTGAGGCACCAGCTCTTCTGCTCTCAGTCCATGATGGGGAACCTCAGAGCTAAAGAAACCAACTCAGATGGATCCCTGCTGATTACAAGAAATAGCAGCTACTCTACAGGGATCATCACTTGGTCCCCCTTTTCAGCAGCAATGATGCTTGGGAACCCTGAAGGTCCTTGACTTGGGAGAGAACTTTTAGGTTTGTAATAGCATTGCCTCATGAAAGTGTCATGAAGAAATAGGGCAGGGAGGTAGGGATATGGGGAAGTAGGGTAGGGTAAACCTCAAATGGTACAAGGCTGACAGTTCTTTGCAGATGGATATTTACTCTCAGATCGTGTTGAGAAGAAAATGAGAATGAAATAATAGAAGAATGTGTACAGGGAGCACTTGTTATCCAAGGCACTAGAAGAAAGAAATGAAGGAACTCTGGATCCTTTAACAGTTCAAGGAAGAAAGTTAAAGTCCTGGTCTGCATTCCTGGACCATATCTCACTACACTTTAATGAGGGATGCTGTTAAGTTTGATAAGAAATATTTGTATAAAAAATTAGTTTGGACTTGAGCTGTGGAAAGAAAATACTGTGCATACCTTGTCAACACTTTATGTGATTGGACCAGAAGTCCTCACATAAATGTGAAAGCATAAAAAGACAAAATGAGGTTCTCTGAACTAAAAGTGGCAAGGAGTGATATGATATTTAATTTTTTTAATCTGCTAAGCTGAAATAACTGAAGGATATAAGTCTGAAAATTCTGTGGCACAACTGAGTAGAAAAGAATTAGTTTCGTCAAGTATAATATGCCTGTGAGCTTCATTTTATTCAGGTGATGTCAAATGCAGAGAAAACAACATAAATGCTGAGCTGTGAGAAACTCTGTGTGAATAAATATGTGCCTATCACACTTTAGACATAAAATATTCATATATTTCAATGCTAATTCTTCCTGACTGGACCGCTTCCTGAAAAAACAAAATCTCAAAAAAGTCACTGACTAGAACTTATACCTAATATTATTAGCAAAAACAGTGCTAGAAACACCAAGTAGCCCTTTTTTAAACTCCATTCTCTTTTAATTGTGAACCTTCACATTACATGGTGATAATTGGGGAAGAAAACTAAGCATGGGGGCAAACGGCATTTTTTTCTGCATCATTGCCTAATAATGTGGAACTGGTTGGGATTCGAGTCCAAATCCTGAATTGCTGGTGGCTCAGAAGCAGCTATGGATTAAGGTTTAATAAAGAATAGGTCAGCTATGACCAGCTTTAATTGAAAAGGGACAGACAGAGATAATTTCGAATGTACCACCATGGTTTCTTGCCTGTTTGAAGGAAAGAAGAACACTCTCTTCCTTAACTGCCCTTAGTGTTGATAGGAAAAGCTCAGCATTTTCAATCCCTCTGATCAGGCCCAGGGGCAATACTAAACCAAAAATTGTGTGTAAATACTACTTGTATTGGATATTTTGGTCGTTCCACGCTGTGGACTGAGAGAGACATCTCACCTGTTTGTATGGCAAGTCTGAAGAGAAGCAGCAATTTTAATCAATACACAAATATTGCTCTGCTCCTCCATCATGCTCCAAGTGAGAACATAGGTAATGCAGTGATCTGATTCTATGCCTCTGTTCCTAAATTTGTACCTTGGGAATGATTATCTTTAGGGATAAATAATGTTTTTTTAAATTTGTGGGGTACTGCGATAACAGAGTGATACCTCAAAGATACTGAGGAGATACAGGTGCTCCAAAGCAATCTGTTCCAGAGGAAAACAGCATGCACCCTTCTGACACTGCATTTACGGAGCCCTGTCCAAGGCTGCCCTTCCTGGCTTTTATGTCTGCTGGGTTCCTCTTCCATGTTATTGGTACACACCTACCTTGGTTAGTTCAGTTGTCTCTTCCATGGCATTCCAAAGCGGAAGGTTCCTGAGGCTTTACCCACTTTCTCAAAAAGACAGCCTTGCCTCTCTTGTAAGCTCCCTATTTTATTTCCCACTTGGATTTTTTATTCCTCGGGTGCTACACAAACCTTGCCCTGGGATATTTTATTTGATGTTTTCTTTCTCAGTCATTATCCTTATTTTTCACACTCATCTTACAGCTGAATTTTGTGTCTCTGTGCAGCTCACCACTTGTGGTTCCTGATGTATTTTTTAGTGCAGTTCCTGACATCTGAAAGTGATTCTATATATTTTTGACTCATAAACTCCTAATTTTCTTCCAAATCTCAAGTGAAGATCTACTTTTCAGCACTTACCTGTATCTCTTCATTTTCTCATTGCAGTTTTTTATTATATGACTCATCAATTTTGTTTCTAAACTGCATAAATTGTTTAGGAATACATAGTATATTTTTGAAAAGTTACAGAAAATGAGACTACCTTGTGTTGGCCAGATTCTGCTTATTTGCACTAGTTGGAAAAGAACTCCCCAATTTTCCACAGAATTACACAGATAGACTCTGGAGCCAGTGAAGAAGGCTAGGACACAGCATATTTTGTGAGGAGACTTGACAATAATCCTAGATGCTATGTGATGCACCAGAGGCTGCTTACTTGTGTGGTGAGTAACTTTAGACTGAGCACCAAGCTGGTTCAAGATCAGGAAATGGACATGGCAGCAAAAAAACTGTGTTACAGTAACAAAAATGTCAAGTGAGGGCTTCTGTGACACAAACCTGGTGCATAAATTCAGTATTTTGTTTATTGTCCTCAGTGCAAACTCCTCTTTTAGCCCCTGACCTGTCTGCAGATTCTCTGCAGCTTGCTTATTGATACAAAGTGTTAGTGTACAAATCTCATATTCAGATAAGGAGCAGTAGCCTGTGCTCATTTTGCATCCTTAATCACCTTAGGTCTGTGTAGAACCTCCAAAGCCACAGGGCCAGCAGAGCTGCAGTAAGGCTTTAAAATAACTTTAAATTACTCACACCAAATGATTTTTCCATGCTCCTGCTCTGAGGCTGTCAGAAAACAGAGAGTGCATGTGCTGCCCCCAGAGGTTGTGTCACTGGCAAAGAACTCAGGCATTGCTAATTACAAAAGTGCCTTACTGTGTCCTCTGGCTTGAGTAACTACGACTGACCCAAAGAGACCGCAGGAATCAGGGGGAATTTTCTTCCATTTACTTCAATACGCCTTGGGTCAGGCATTTGTTACAGTGTTCCAAAACCTGCTTAAATACACCTCGAGTTTCTGCTGGTCTCATAAAATCTATCAATTGTTCCCAGATGCACTGTGCAGAAAATAATTTTCCTTTTCTGTGAGATTTCAAATACGAACAGCAAGCAATATGAGAAGTCTGTGGGCAGCTGGCTTGACTTTTGTCCTAGAAACTGCAGACTGGCCATGCATAACCTTTCTTGAATATAAAAAAAGTAACAGTAATTCAAATTGGTTTGGATATGAGTGCAGTCAAAAGGACTGATATTGGCTGAAAATACCCTGGCTTACAAGGAGTTTCAAACTCCACAGAGGACAGAAATAAGAAAAACAGAGAGTAGAACTGTGAGCAGGAAATTATAACATGAAATTTAAACCACACAAAAAAAAAAAAAAAAAAGTTAATTCATCTGAATTCTGTCTTCATTGGTGTCTTATGTATTTCCTTTGTTCCTGATCTCCTGTTCTCTTGCAGATTTTAAATAGGTCTGATAGGGTCATTGGTTTCAGGAAGGGTGTTGCTGTTTTGCCTCAGTGCCATTATATCAGCATATCAAAGACTGTGAGATGACTGTATGTGGTCTGGAAGAACATGCCTGCGTTTCTCACAGTCTTCAGGAAAAACAAATATGATTGATATTTGATATGTCTGTTTCTATATTAGCCTTTTTCTTAGAATATGCTGGGAAGGAGACAATGGCCAGTATGCACTCAAACGGGGACTTGGCATTTCCTAGCTCAGTGTCCTAATGAGTTAATGAGACACTGAATGGAAAAAAAAAATTATTATTAAGAGAATTCAAACTAAACATCACTTCTGATAAGAAGGGGAGAGTTTCCCTTGAAATGAACTAAAAGATCTATTTCTTGAAATGACTGAGAAGCAGTGGAAGTAAAGTCTAAGAGGCAGGCTTGCCTTTGCAGGACGAAGAACCAGTTAACCTGAAGTTCACATGTCTAAAATGAAGCCTGCAATGAATTTAATGGTGTGAGTCTCGTATAATGTTAGCAACTGAATTCATGACTTCACCGGTAGATCAGTAATTATTTGAAAGTGTTCACACAGCAATATATATTTAGAAACCAACAACAGCCTAGTTTCAGCTGCTTGTCACACATGTAGGATGGGTGCTAGATAAAAGTGACATGGATTAAAAAGAAGAAAAAAAAAAGAAGAGGAGAGTTTTAGTGTGAACCACAGAGGCACTGTGTTCTGCTCATCCAAGGAAAGCTCCAGGAGCCAGAAGAATCAGTCGAAATCTTGTCAAAGTCATTTATTTCAGGGGTTTAAGGAAGCCTGGCTACCTTAAAGATTTACTAGATTTACTTCAGAAAAATGTAAAAATTTAAAATGGTAAAAAATGGAAAAAAAAAATTAAAAAAATACAAAAAAAGGAAAGAAAAAGGAAAAAGTTAAGGAACTAGCCTTCAGTTTGCAGATAGAAATTTGAGATGCTATATCTGGGACACTTGGTTAAACGATTAGGATTACAAAATGTATTTCTTCTATTTGTAGTACACTTTAGGTAAAACAATCTATAGTCAAAATTGATTTGTAGGACTAAAAGGCACAATTATGATCAGGCCAGGAAATATATGTATGCATGAAAATTCAGTGCACACAAAAGCAATTGGGTAAGTCACCAATCAAATAAAGTTAGACACACTGTACAAATCAGTGACGTTATTATTCACTCTTATGTGCTGATACGAAGACGGTGTAAAATAGGTTAAATTCTGATCTAATGGCTTGCTATGTGTTTTTTATTCAGACCAGCTTTGCTCTGACTTAATTTGAGTCAGCAACAACTGAGCATCAACAATTTACTAATACTTGTTTGCTAGTTTAAACATTTGTTGGTTTGTTAGGATGGACATAGAGAGAAAGAGAAAGGAAGGTCTGTGAGACTATTTTGGGAAGAAAGTGCAGCCATACAAGCTAAAGGACAAATAGATAAACACTTCATACAAATTGATTTGCACATTGATATACCTATCACAGTTGTGCCTTGTAAACTCAATACAATTTACTTTTTCTTTTGCTAGGAATAGACAGCTGTTTCTTTTTAAGGTAACACTCTGAAACTGCTTTCTTTTCTGTGTGTGTTCTTTTTTTCCCTGGCCTGTATTTGGAGTTGATAATCTTAGTATTTGAGTAGCATGAACTCAGATGTTGCTCTTCTCAGTTTTAAAAAAGCCATTTTTCCCCCTGTAAACCTCTAGGAGAGTTTTGATGTTTTGAAGGTTAGGAAGATTGCAAAATAAAGGAAGCAATTACATCAGTCATTTAAATCCATTGATAGACTCTCACTGGCAGGTCTAACTTGATTGTAGTGACAATGGAAGAGGCAAGAAGGCTCATCAGACCAGTACCACGGTAGAAATGTACAGCAAGGAGAGTGTAGGAGAATGAGAGGGACAGATAAAATCATATGCTTAAGATGTCTAAATGTGAGGTTGGTTCAGATATGAATAGCAAGTGCTGTTGCTTTTATTATTGCAGATGCTGCTGTTGCTGGGTTTTACATATTCTTCACTCTTTATGCTTTTTTTTTATTATTATTTTTTGTTTTCCTGAGAAAAATAGATATATATCACATCCACATCTTGCAATATGCTGCATTCATAAGCCTCTGGATGACAAAACACATGAAGAAATCTAACACAAAAGATGAATTGTAAAAAAATAGAATGATACATAAAAACAGAAAACAGTAAAGTGTGGATTAAAATCCAAGAGGTGTTTATAGAACTGAGTCAACAAATCAGCTTGAACACATTCATACATTTACTTTAGGTCTATCTATAATTCAGTGTCTAGATTGTTTACCTGAGTATGTAGGGATTGATTGCCCTCTTGCTTGTTTGCTTAAATCAGGAACATCTTTGGTGCATTTACTAATATAACAGTGACATAATAGAAAGATGAGTCAGACACAGGGAAAAAAAAAGTTATATAATGGTTTTAAAAGCGGTCCGTAGTTTACTGTGCAAAAAAATAATTCTTATAAGCTCTCAGCAAGGATATGAACAAGCCAGACTAAGTGGCTCAGTCTTGATCTATGCTAATGAAAGATTTGCTTAGGCATGTCAGTCACTGGAAGGAGCACAAGGTAGCAATCTTTCCTAGTGATGCTACTGACTGGAATTCACACTGACCCTGTGCATGCCAGCCAGTGGTCGTTTACACAAGATGTGAGAACTGAAGACATCCTGTTCTTATTCATGGACTCAGATGCAAGGCACCACTGAAACCCACTTTTTGCAGCTTTCACATCCAATGCTGCTCTCAGGCAGTAAGGAAACAGAAGTGAGGCCACATGATAGATTTGATCTCCTACAATTATTTGTCAGTCTTTCTGGAGCCAGGGGGACCAAATACAGAAAACAGTTCATATTCTGTCCACATGCTCAAACAAAATTAACTCTGGACAACGAATGCATTTAAGGAAATCCTGACTTGCATGCGGATAGTCCCACAAACAGGAAACGAGACTAAATCAATTTGATAAATTACTCCTTGCTAGTGAGCCATTCAGACATACTTTTGCAAGCATTTCATTGAGAGCCATCCAGAGTAGTCAGGAAGGAGAACAGAAGGACTGTTTCCTGGCAGTAGTGTAAGCAGAGTGTCCATCTAATGGTAGTTCCCAGGCAACTTCCACTATCTCTCACCTGCTGAGGCACTGATGTCTTGTTGCTGGAAGAAGTTTCCCCAGTGACTAGGGGATATCACTGTGAGAGCTGTAGTTCACACCAATGCTCAGGTCACCTTGCAGAGAGCTGCCGGAAAACAAGGCCCCAGTTCTTTCCTGATGAGCTGTTAGGTCTGTGAATTTTGGGCACTGTCAGTGTGGATGTCTTCATCCCTTAATGTATGTACTTTGTAGGACAGAACCATACATGTGGGTGGGGAATTTCAGTCTCATTAGCGACTCTGTTGCAACAAATTAAACTCCCTGTCACTAGATCTACCTCCACTCCTGGTGTTGTCCTAGCCTTGTTTCACATTGTATTTATCTTGTTTTATGTTGTATTCATCAAGACACAGCTCTAATGGGTTAAACACAGATTCTGGATATGTGACATGTGAATCTTAGGCCTATGCATGTCTCCTCTACCCATAAAAGAGCCTGATATTTTACAAGAGGCGTGAAGATTTTGGCTAATGCTGCCATGCACAATTACGCGTGCAGTGCTGGCTTCCCCGTGGGCAGGTGTTATGAACCCAGCTACTCTTTTGGGAGTTAGCAGTACATTGACTCAAAGAGAATTTGATGCAAAATTATTTAACACCATTTCTTAGCCTTCCACTGAATGAAGACACAAGGTTGGGAAACAAAACAGTTGAGTCTTTGGTGCTACTAGATGGAGCAAATCTGTTTTTACTTTTCTATCTCTCTGGTGACCCAGTCATCCCTCTTTCTGTAAGATAAGACTCAGAAAATTAACTTTATGTTCCCACATATTAAATTTCAGGGAGATTCTGCCCAGAAAATAACAAAACCTTTATTAATAAAGCAAGAAGAAATAGGAGAAACTTGTGGAAAGGACTTTTAGTGGAGTATAGTAAGTGCTTTTAGCTCAGCAGAGATGGGTATTGTGTGTGCATATTTGTGAGTGAGAGAGAAATGCTTTCAAAAACATACGCATTTTTCAGTGCAGGTAGAATAACAGTTTTCAGTCCTGAGAATACTCAGGTGACAGACAAAGTACTGCTTAAAGAAACTTTGAGCTGAAGTGTTATTTCTACAGCCATTATCAGCTGCATTCCCATGACTATAATGCGTTCCTCCAGAGAGAGAGGAAAGTTAACACAGCTTCTAGCAATTCACAGGAAATATGTTTTTATTTCTTCAGAAAGGAGCAGAGGGACTACTAGGTGTAAAAATTAACTTGGTTGAGAACAGAATTTCAGCACACAAGCAGACATGCAATGGACAATTATATAAGAAATTAAAGCCTCGGGTACACCACAGGGAATCCCAAGACCTCTGATTTTTAATGGTGTGGTGACATTTGAGACTGGATGAGTACTCGCTCTTTCAGACTACAGCACATGCAGTGAGGTAGTAAAAGTTTTCCATTGCCAGAACTGTAAATCACTTTAAAGAATTCTAGATTTTTAATCTTCCATGCTTAAAATGATACCACTTAATGTATTATTAATCAAAGACCGGGATATATTTCTGTTACACGGTCTGTATATGGATAGCATAGAGTCATGTTAGATGGAGCCACACCACATTTACAACAGTTGACAGAATGACTGAGATAAGAAGTTTCTGCAGTCAGTAGATGAAACAAGCACACAAGGAGAGGAGATAGCCCACGGCTGAAAATCTCTTCCAGAGACCCCATTGTGCAGCCTTTATAGTTTGATTCCTCTCTCCTAAGAGCTGTGTAGTTTTAAAAATACATTTCTCAGTTATTTCTGTTTCCTTTTCAGTACAGTATTATAATGTATTATGGAACTCTGTTAGCACAGATCTTTTCCAGCTACATCCCACAGAGAGACATTTTGAAATGCAGGATAAGTAAGGGTTAAAAATTGATCAGCAAAACAAGTTAGTGCCTCCAAATTTGGTAATTTTAGGTTGTCCCAAAATATCTAGCGAGAGATATTTCATGAAATGTTCTTAAAAAGCAATGTTTGTCTGGATTAGAGGATTTTTTAACATGCAGGTTATATGCGTATGACAGTGTGAAAGGCTGAGGTGAAAAAGTCTCTTTTCCAAAGTACAGCGTGTATTAGCCAGTATCCTTTGTGCTGGGTAACTGAATACGCTGCACTGCTTGTACAGCTGGTCATGAGCTACAGCCATTAGCCTGGTGTTCCAGAGTGTCAAGACAGAGGAAAAGAAACAAAAACAAGTAACTCTTCTGCAATTCAGAAAGCAGGAAAAAAAAACCTCATAAACCTCTTTTCAGAAATACAGAGGACTGTGGGAAGTATTCTAGTCATGTCAGTGTTCCAAAATAAGCATTTCCCCCAAAATCAACTACCGAAGCTCCATTTGGGAACGTGGTCTGAGCACTGTGCATGTCTACATCTGCACTGAATACATTGTCTCCCTTAGAAATGAAACTGAAAACACTAGGGATCATGAAAGAAAGCACCAGCCAAAGGTAATGGTGGGAAGCAGGAAGATTTTGAAGCTGACTGTGATTTTTCTGGGTATCGAAGGAAAGAGTTAATATCCGGAATACTTATGTATAGCATATCTAATTCACTGAGATGAACAAATTATCTAAGGTTGAGCTAAAAAGAACCTTACTTTTAGACTACAAGAGAAAGACCACTGCTTTGAACTACAAGAAGTCAAAAACCCCTGCTTTGAACTACAAAAAGAGGTACTAGTAAGAAAAACCTTGCTGTAGTTGAGCAGCAAAAGAATTCTGCTTTGAAATACAAGTAGGGGGGAAAATCGTATCATATTCTGATATGAATTGAAGTAAGAAATGCACTTGCGAAACAAAGACAAAACCTGGGTTTGGGCATTTGAAAGAGAACAAAGAGAAACAACTGTAGATACAGCAGCAGAGTTGTGTTATCTAATATTGAAAAGAACTTCTGAGTCATGGTTGCTGCTAATTTGGTCTGTCCTTACCTGCATTACTTACCCAGTTGCTTCCCTTGCCCTCTCTGTAAAACATACCTGACAATCCTTACCTAGCTTACGGAAGTAGGGATACTTTTTATAGTGCTTTGAAGATATTAAGCCTTATGTATATGCTAAGTATTGTTCTTATACTTCTCTGTGGATGGTTACAATGCAAAGTGGAGAATAAAAGCCTGCTTTAATATAGGAAAGAACATTCTAGCTGTAAACATGGATAGGTAATGTAGAAAAAAAAATCAAAAGACTGAATAAAAGAAAGGAAAAAAGATGGGGAGGAAAGAAGCAGGAAAAAACACTCTTTCAAGCACATCCATCTTCCAAGAGTAAATGGCTTGGAAATGGCTTACAATATAGTGAATTTCCACACAGAAATGGCTTGCAGCAAGGAAAGTTCTTTTTGCTACCCTCCTACCAGATGAAGAAGGCCTCTTGCTGTCGTATTACCATCTGGTGGGGATAAGCGACAGGCCTTCACATCATGTGCTCTTCCAGGAAGGTTACCCAGGAAGAGCTGAAGCAGGTATTGACACCAGAAATGCCAAACCAGTGCTTGGCTAATCTCTATTGGTGCTCCACCATACCGAGAAGACCGACCATGCTAAGGTGAGACCAAACACAATATGTGATGGTGCTTCCACTAATGTGTAGACAGAAGAAAGTCAGTCATGCTGAAGAGGATGTGCTGAGTAGTTCAAAAAATAATATACAGTAGGGGAGACGTATGGGTAAACTAATTGCAAAGAGTAGGTCCTTCCTCCACTCATCTGTGTGCTGTAGCATGTTCTTTTCTTTAGTATTTCCAGTAAAAAATGGAGAAATAATGAGACAGAGCATATGTACTTGTACTTCAGTATGCATTACACAAAGAGTTTGCTCTGGTTGTCCTGATAATTATGTCCAGCGTGATTAAGATATATGAGGAAAACACAAAATTAACTTCGTCTTGCCAAAAAAAAAAAAAAAGTGCTTAATTCTGGTGTGGGGTTTTTTTCTGGTTTTTTTTCGATTTGTTTATTGGTTTTGAGGGTTTTTTTTTAACTGCGGCACATACACAAGAGGAAAGTGAGAATGAAGCTGCAAGAAACAGAAAGGTCTGTTTTGTGCAGAATGTTTTGCCATTTCAGAAGTGCGTACTAATTTTGGTTGAAATTTTTTGTGTCTCCAAACAAAGTCAGCTAGTTAAGTGAAACCTTTCCAAAGAAAATGTTGTTGTTTGTACGCTGAAACATATTTCCAATATGTGACAAGGCAAATTAATTGAAACAGGAGTGCCCTGGATAAAACCAAATTCCCTGTAGTTTATCTCCATGAATGTAACAAGTAAAGTTAGTCTTGTTCAGGGAGGCCAGCTTTTGAGTTCATTTTCACCCACGTTTGTCAGATCACCTCTTCTGAGTCCATTCATCAGCCTTGCAGCAGGAAGGTTTCTGTGATATCATTCAAAGGCATCAAAACAGA
The DNA here is from genome assembly GCA_013396775.1 of Cephalopterus ornatus. Classification (NCBI taxonomy): domain Eukaryota; kingdom Metazoa; phylum Chordata; class Aves; order Passeriformes; family Cotingidae; genus Cephalopterus; species Cephalopterus ornatus. Next base: position 220,050 of record VZRE01008966.1, read on the forward strand.
AAGTCCTTCAGATATTGATTCTGCCACTAAGTATTAGGCACACTGTTACATTTGATTTTTATGAAATGTTACCTTCCTCATGGACCTCTCTCTTGCAGGTTCCCCTGTGATCGATAAATGTGAATGCTAAATAGAACCTATCAAACACTACTCTCCACTCGTTTTAGACCATACATTTTAACAAGCAAGATGGAATTCAGCATTCCACAAAAAGCTACTAGGGGACGTCAAATTTAATTTCTTGTCAGACCAAAAGCAGTAGGAACTTATGTACTGACAAAGGACATCCTGCACAGGGAACAACTGTGCCCTTCAAAGCTGGATGGTTGAATTACAAGGCGTAGCTTCATAAACATTTTGCAAAAATGGAGTATGGATCTATATTTCTCCCACAATTTGTGATGACCCTGTTCTCAACGTCGTGATGTAGCTTCGAAAGCAAGAGCCTAAGCAGTCTTTTGGCCAGTTATGAGGTGGTATGACATCAAACTCTGCTCACACTGTTGTACCAGCTCCTGCTGGTACCACGTTCTACCAGCACTAGAACCTTTGGAGTTTTCACAGTTTATATGACTCATTTTAGGTTTTTGCCCTCTGACTTAAGGGATCTTAGTGACATTTTGCATTTTTTCCATACATTGTTTCAGCTCTGTTGCATGTAAGGTGTTGATTTCCTTTCCAGCCAAAGAACTGTCTTGTTTCTGAAAGCAAAGACTAGACCCCTATGACTTTAACTCAGGGAAAAATCAGGAGCACGAGCAACTGTGTGCAAGAGAAATGGAGATACCGTAATGTGGGAAGCAGCTGAGTGTTTGTGCTAGCAAAGGTCTTTCTGCAGGAATCTCTGTGATCCTTGGAGCATCTTCTTCTGGTTCCAGCTGTTTAGCTAGGCTGAGCACCAGTTTGCCTGGCAGTAGATAGAAAATGACAGGGACCTAGGTAGAAAAAACTGAATTTAGGTTTTATCAGAGTGGTGTAGTGATCTTGTGGAAAGTGAAGCATAGTCCAGAGCAGTCTTTCTCCCTCCTCAGTTTGGATCAACAGGTACAGGCTGCCCAGGTCTGCTAGCATGCAGCTTTTCACTTTGTTGTACCCTGAGGAATCCCTTCCTTCCTTGAATTATGTTGTGGCACCTTTTTAGGTGGAGGATTTGGATTGATATGACTTTTCAAATTTCTTTACCTCAAAAGAGTTACCTTTTAGCTTAAAAATCTAAAAATTACTTTAGCTAAAAGTGTATGTTGAAATATGAAAGATTGCCAAAATTAGGTGATTACTGGAACAGAACTTATTCTGCTCTAGACCATTATCTTGGAGGTTAGTTAAGTCTCAGCACATAATGAAAACTTAAATTCCACAAAATGAAGCTTTGATAATCCCTTCCATGTGAGTAGACACTTTCCCCCTCCTTCTTGCATGACTTTTATTATATAACACTGAATTTTGGTTAAATATGTCTCTCAGTTCTTGTGGGCTGTATGGAACTTAAATAATGTGAAAAACAGGTGCCATTCTGCATGGTGTTCTTAGGAATATAGGGCTTGATTCTCCCTTCCAGCATCCACAGGTTGACTGGTTCCACCAATTCAAGATGAGAGCAAGGTGGGTGGGGATGCATTATCAGTTCTGAATACTAAATATTCACTGAGGCATATGACAGCAGTATAAAAAAACAACTGGTGACGAGTTAACTCTACAGAGTGCATTATAGCCACTGCTTCCCAGGATTGTTATGTAACATGCAAAGTCATGGATTTAGATATAGAAAAAATGCAAAATACTTTTCTCAAATCTTTTTCAACATTTCTGCAACACAGCTAGAGGGAAAAGTGTTACACACTTTTTCTTCTTTTATGTTTAAGTGCCATCATCAGTGTGAGAACACAAAGTGTCTCACAGAAATCATACTGATATTTGTCTGTGGGCATATTTCACCCCAGTAGGAGTATGACAAGTCAAGGAACAAACATGCAAACTCAGTGGACTCCAAACCCATGGCTTGGCATTACAAGCATTACTAACAGTGTAACAATGGGAGAGGCTCAGATATGAAATCAGTCATACCCAGTTTGTTTGAATTTCAGGTTGTACAGTGAAGAAGCATTTGTTGATCAAGCAAAAATAAATGCCACTGTAACAATACTGATTATTTAAGTTATAGCAAGATACATTCATCGACACTTACAGCTGAAGTACAAGGCAGAAGGCAAAATGATAAGGCACTTGCCATTTTCACACCCTTTAGCAATTGCAACTTTTACCTTGCAAACTCTTTATTTCACTCAGTATCTTGCAGGACAGAGCTGTTTATGTGACTATTTAATTAAAACCAATTATCACAAAGTGATCCCATTTTCTGCATTGCTTTACTTAGAAGTGCTCTGAATTTACATCAGCCTGACAATTAAAGCTCTACAACAGTTGTGAAAGTCTTTTATATCTGGTTTTCATTATTTCATATTAAGCAATTCATTGGCTTGATTTTCACTTCAGTGAGCCTTCTCATAAAATCTGCTTAGACATAATGGTGATATCACATAGGAAGTGAAATGAATTAATACCTCAGCAGAAACACTAACTAGAAGACTTTTTTTTCTCACACATTTTATTATTTTGAAGATATACTTGTGAGTCATGTGCAAGATATACTGAGACCAAGAGAGTGGGAAAGCAGCACTAAGTCAAAAGGATGTTTTGACACTATTCTGTGTTCATTTGCTGAAGCAGGTGTGTAGTCAGCAAATCTCTGCTGAAGGGAATTATCCTTTAGATGGTCTCTTTTTAGTATTATAATGGCACCACTAAAGCTGCCATAATTAAGGATCTCTCAGCATTTCATTACAAAACCATATTTTCAAGTGGATATATAAATTGCATATAGAGAAAATTTGCTCCTCGTTCAAATATCTTCCTAAAATTAGCATTCTGAGTGGGTCCTTAAAAAAACACACATATTAATTTGTTGATAAGAATGACTTAATGAGTATTCAGCTCAGAAACCATTGAGGAACAGCTGTAACACAGTAAGATGAAATGGCTTACTGCCTTCCAGATCTGTGCAAATATTATATAAAATATAATGTACTAAATGACCATGTACACAGGAGCAGACGCTGATCATCAGAAATGTATCTGTTTAGCAGTCAGGGAGCATCTTTGCGTTTATTGGAGTTTGATTTTTGGTGGAAGGCCTTTGCAGGTTAACTGAAAATACAAATCTTAAAGATCTCATGTATTATTAACCATACTAAAATGTTAGAAAAAAGAGATTTATAGTATGGCTTGCATAAGATGGCAACAAGGAGAAAAGCGCTTCTGTCATTCACTGAATGCATGTCCAGTTTAATAAAATCTGTTCTGCCTAAATTATGCTCCATATTCTCTTGTACACACTTCAGCTAAAGGTGACCATCAACTGTAGGAGTAACATGCTGGAAATGTACCTACTGCATAGCTTGTGCATAGCAAGTATAGCAAGTTAAGCTGCCATAACTGAGGGGGCATCCTCTCCTAGCTGGGATGCTTTAGACCGTGAGTAAGCAGGTAGACAACTCAATAGCACGGCCAGGCACTCTGGCTTGCAAATGTAGTTCGCCTCTGTGTCAGGCAGTGAAAATGGAGAGTGTTTTCACTCTTTTCCCTTCCAGAAGCCTCCTAGTGACAAGGTCGGATTCAGACCCTGTCTGTAGGACATGAAATGGTGTGTGTTTGTGAGGGGCTCTCAATGGGTAAATATAACACATCTTACGCATGTAAAAAAAGCAACAAATGGCAAGCCAGGATTCAACCAGGAAAAAGAAAAAAAGGTATTTTAATGTGTTTGCTGCACTATTGAAGTGCTTGTTTAATTTTATTTTAAAAATTCAGTATTTACCCAAAAGACTGAAGCAGCTCTTTTTGGAACATACAGAGATATGATCTAAAAATAACAAAGACGATTAATTAGGTATTTATCCAACAGATGGTCAGTGAATTAAATAATACAGGTTTTAGAAAACTTCATAATTATGCACTTTTGCCTGAGAGCCCAGTTAAATCTATACAGAACACTAAACATGAAAATCCAAAGAATGCCATTAAAATACAAATGTAAATAACAGAAGTACTGAAATTTCCTTTTAGGGACTTACACAATTCAACAGCAAGTGTCTGCTCCCCCAATCTTGTTTTGTCAGAGCTGCTCCTGATTGATGACAGTATAACTAGGAGCAGAATCAAAGATAAACTTTTGATCTCTATGAAAGATGCTTTTCTGACTTTTTATCATTATTATTATTTTTACTTAAATTGTTCTGGCTTATCAGTCGGTTTGTCAGGTCGCTGACACTAAACTATACTAAACAATAGTTTTGAGTTATTTGTTGCATATCTAATACTTGTGTAACTAAATCCTTCAAATTATGTGATAGTAAGCCTGTATGTGGTGAAATGTATTAACCTTTTGCATATTTATTGAGAAAAAATACAAGATTAAATCCACTTTCTAAGTAAGGATACAAAAAAAATGTGTGTACAAAATGTTTCAAATCCTAATGCTCAGGTTTAAGAAATTATTAAGTTAATATTAAGCTTAGGTTTTGACAGCCTGATTCATTATACTTATTTCAACTTAATTTGAATATTATCTTCTGCATGTCCTCTTCATTATTCTTTCATATTGCAAAGCCCCATTTTTAAGTAAGAAATGCATTTGCACACCATTATGGTCCCTTTACCTGCCCATCCATGTAATCTGACATCTTGAGTTGGTGACATCTGAGCCAGGTGCTGTGGAAAACCAGTCTGTCCCACCTACTGAATGATGGTCATTTCCCTGCTTGAACAAAATGATGGTTTTCTTCACGATAAACAGCCCATGCATATTAAACTGATAGCTCTAATACTGACATTACAATTTCATGAAGTAAAAAAAACTATGGGTTTTTGAATGCTTTTTTAATTTACTTGATAAGCATCCTATTCTCATTTCAGCTATGTAGAACACAAGCACCAGTTCACTGCTTCTAAATCTATGTATTTCAGCCAGGTTGAGTGCGAACAATACCCACTCTTTTTTAAAATTTTATATTTTACTTAGTGCTTCCTGTTCTATATTAATGTGAGATCAGAAACTTTTTTTTTTTGTCACAAAAGGAAACAGAAAGGTCTCTATATCTCATAACTGTGGAAAAAAAGATTCATCTGTTAAAAAAAATCTGTTATCTGGACATCTGATAAGACTCTGAAAAGAGCAAAACGAACAGCAATTGTGTCATGATTTTAAAATCTTACTGTTTTATATTAAACACATAGTATGATTTGATTGAAATCTGGGTTTGGTGTTGACAGAAGGCTTCCGCTGAGTCTTCACTGGACATGGGTGGGTGTCAGGAAAATTCCCCCTTCTGCCACCCATCCCAAGGCTAAGAACATAAAGACCAAGCTGCCATTGGGGAAGCATGATGATCCAGTCTGTCTGTGGTGCCCTCCCACTATCACGATCATTTGCCTCCAAGTAGATGAGAAGAGATATGTCTGCTAAAAATATACACCTCTCTATAGCTGAAAAGCGAGCAGGAATAATACTGTAATGCCCTCTAGAAACCAAGGAAGGAAAAAGGGCAGAAGGGGGAGGAAGCACAGTGAAAACTGAGAAGAGCTGTACAGTAAAGTCAAAGGGGAAGCAAAGCAGGTGACCTACAAACCAGTTGGGAAAGCGCCTTTGTCTTGGAAGTCAGAAGAGAAAGAATGACCAGTAGAAGATATGAAGTAGGGAGTAAATGTGAGCCACCCCTGTTGAGCAGAACCTATAAAGCAAGCCTTTTTTAGTTAAAAAAACAGATTAAAATTCTGTTTAACTTGAACTGCTAACAGTTTTTCCTAGGACCAGAGCTAAGGAGTCATCAGAATGCCTTCTAAATTCTTTTCTGTTTCTTAAGTTTTTAGGATTTTTATTTCTTCTATCAACTTTTTTTCCCTTTCAGAAGAAGAAAAAAAAAAACCAAACCATCCCACAGGATGAGCGAAATAATTTGTAAGATTTCAATTCACCTTTTTTTTAACCTTTGAAATACTGGAAGATTTTTGAATAAATATATTTTCCTGAATATACGTGTAGGGTTTTGCAAAGTCCTTTTGGAGGTAGGACAAATAAAGGAATCCGGAACTAAAAAGTCAGGCTGTACTCTGCCTGACTTTCTACCACAGTATCTAAAGCAAAGGTGCCACAGTTAATACTGAAAATGAAAATAAGCATGGATACAGTAGCACTTGCCAACCTTCATTTGATCTGTGATAGCTTTCTGATTTAACCGGGAGTCTGAACCTACAAAAATGGGGTCTGAAGGGAAGGAATATGAGCAGTAGCAGGTAGGTAAGAACCTCCTGCAAGTGCCAAATGCAAGGTGAGCTGGGAGCCCTGCTTCTCTTCACACATGTCAGCATGCAGATGTCATCTGATAACAAGTTACTTAGCTCTGTAGAAAGAGGAGGTTTCTTGTCTTAATTACAACTCCAAAATAATACCACACATTTTATTGAAATTAATGCATAATACACTAGTGGCAACTAATGTAAAGGAGATAATCAAGATTCATATTTTATTACTTATCTAGACCCCAAACCTGGGGTCCTGGTTTATGGGAGTGGGAAAGGAAAATGTGGGCATACAACTGGGACTCCAGGGTGAAAAGGACAAAGGGGAGGGAATGGAGACCGTGGCATTGGTGTTCTGCTTTGGGAGGTGGGACGAGTGATATACAACATTAAATAAAAATTTTAATATGGAAGATGGATTAATCTGAGGATCCATAGATAAATATAAATCTATAAATTATATTTCTCCCTAGAAATCTTAAGTTAGTGTCCAGGGAACAGCTTTTCACAGCTGGCCGGTGGTGAAGAGCAGACGACATGAAATAGTAGCAGTTATTTAGGGGCAGTGGTAGCAGAGACAGGAAGCTTTAGAGATTTGCTAATAGCTATAGAGGAATTCAGTGCTGCAGCTGGAACTAAGGCTTAAATACTGGACACCTAAATTTCTGAACGTTAAAGGTCAAATCAACCGAAAGAGCAAGAGAACTGACAACTCGACCCAAAATTTACAAAAATGAAGCCACAAACAGTTGGTAAAATAGCTTGGTTTAAATGAAAATCAACTCCTGTCTTTCAATTCACACCTTAAAAAACAACCAAGTCACCCTTCTCTGCCATCAGAAGTAGTACATGGGAAAAAAAAGGGAAATGTGGAATGTTTAGAAGTATTGGATGAGTGATTACAGTTTTTTTGATTGCATATAATCATAGGAGATGGTCTGGCAGGGAGCTAATAAGATCATCTAATCCTTTTCCACATCCACAGAAACATTTCGATACCAGAAAATACCTATTGTATTTGATTTCCGGCTTTCTCAGAACCATTTATATTAAATAACTTCAGGGAATCTTTTTTTTATGAATTTCAAGCTGGGGCACAGAGAGACAGAAAACCAAGCAATTGCATTATCTTTTGGAATAGATATAATTTCTTTCAAATAGGGAAGAAATCTGCTCTGGCAGAGCAAGGAATAGTCAGGCACTGGCCCCTGAACTGTCTCTTCAGTTTGCCCATTCAGTGGATTAATGGCACACCGACATTCATGCCTACCACATGATTTCTTTCATTACTAAGAACTGCTCTTATCAGGAAAATACTAACATTTGCTTAGCACCACTAATACAAATAGAAAAAAATTCTTTGTTCACAGCCCAGCAAGACTGGTTCCACGGCTGCTGTCTCACACGGCCAGCTGAGTGACAGCTTCCAGGATAGGGATGAGTGTGCTGTGGTGTAGAGGCAGAGGAGAGATCTTCTTACACCCTGCAGAGAATCCTGAAGGGAAATGGGATTTGCTTCTTAAAATCCAAAAAAAAAAAGAAAAAAAAAAAAACCCAACAAGCAAACAAACCCGATTATATGTAGATTCATCATTGTCCAAATAGCTAATAATTTGATAATATGCCTGCATAATTTTTGGATGAATTGAATGTTACTTGGTGTTGTTCCTAGGGGAATTTTATCAGTAAAAACATTCTTTCCTGTGTGAGAATTGAGACATCTCTAGGACAGTGATTGCTGAAGAGAAGAAAACCAATAGAAACCCACTGACAGCCAAATACAGCATTAATTCATGTCTCCAGAGAGGTAACAAAACATGTGTTTTGGTAGCATCAAGTGGTGAGCAGCAAGAGGAAACCTTAAGATCTGTCTGGATTATCTGAGATCTTTCTCCTCTATTAAAACATAACCTTTATTTCGCCCGCTGAGAAATCCTTTTGGCATTTCACAACATCTCTGAGTACCTTGCCCCAAGGCTTTGTAAAACTCCTCCTTTCAGCTAGCTTTGAAATTGTACAAATTCTGCGCAGTGTCTTGAGTAATGGAAATAATATGTTTGTCCATTTGCACTTATTGCAGATCAGAGGAGGCTCCCCAGTCAGGACTCTGGGCAGAGTTTTCCTATGCAAATTCTGGTAAAGTGAACATCTTTTGTGCTAAATATTCCCACACAGTACACACATTATTCCCCTGTCAAAAACAGTTTGTGCTGAAGTGCCTGGTTGTTGTAAACAGGGAACAAGGGAAATTACTTCAGGGGAAGGCTCACACACACACACACACACATGTATTTCTGCTTGCAGCCGTAGGCAAACCAGCAGTTTAAATCTGTCTTTGGAGACTGTAGGCCAAAGAGAGCTAAATAGTACACGAAACTCAAGACATTATCCAACAGATGGGGTTTAATTTTGCTACATCTGTTGGCAGATATATGGAATATGAGAAAAGAGGATGGCTGGTAACTGCCCAGGAGGGGCAAAGCCACAGGCAGTGAAAGCTGAATGTCAGGGACGTGATGCCCAAGGCAGGTGTCTCTAGGCATAAAGTGAACTCTTTCCTCTCAGTCTGCCAGCTCGATAGCATTTGTTTCTGTATGTAGAAAAGGTATTTCCTCTAGAGATGCTATAGTCATCTAGCAGGGTACATTCTGCAGGTACAGGGAGCTGGGAAATGAAAAATTACTTTGGCAAATTAGCAGAGGGTTAAAAAGTCAAAGTCAGCATTTTCAGGATTGCTCACAGATTTAGGAGGGCTCAGTTTTTGCATGCTCAGCCTGAAACAAATAATGGTTCCGATGCTAAAGGGCTACCCCCAGCCCCCCCCGCCCCTTAGAAGTTCCAGCTTTTCAGAGTTTTCAGTTCTCATAAAATCCACACATTAGCTCTTTTGTGTGTAGTTAATGCCTACAGATTAAGTGCCACTACCATTACCAGCTTCTGGAAAATGTCCCTTCCTGTTTCCACCTTTATCCTTTACACTTGACAGCTCCATCCAGCTAGCAAGATGGGGAGTGCAAGTGAGAACTGTGCTCTCAAACTCTCTTCTATTCTCATTCAGCTGTTCTTTGGTTTGGGTTTGTGGGTTTTTTTCAAGTTAACAACAAGCACTTCTATTTAGGACTGTATTCAAAAAGGAACTTCAAAAAGTGGCAACAATGGATTTTTCATTTTTGAAGTGCCATATGCATGGACTTTTTAATAAGGTCTTTTTGAGCATATCCTGGTTAGTCTTTTGCTAACTTATTCCTAATTTATTCATAGTTTATGTGCACAATCATTTTAAAAAGAAGGTATACAAAGACCTTTCCCCTTGCTCAGGAAGTGAGAAAGCAGCTTTGCACCTGCAGTTTTCTCACCATACCCCTGCGCAGTGCCTGGTGTCTCCTCAGTTAGATACTTCCTCAAGAGAAGCATTGGCATTTCCTATTAGTTGCTGCTTCTGCCATTCACAGATAAGAGGAAAAGGTCCAGCTCATGCCTAATTTGTGCTAGGAATCACTTTGGTAAACTGAGGGATGTTTAGAAGGCACAGCCATGGGCTGGTGGATATCCATCTCAGCTCTGGCCCAACCAAGTCAGCCCCAGAGAGGTATGGCCATGACAGTACAGGAAGTTCAGAAGACCAACATAATTGCCATCCTGTCCAGTAAAGGCTCACATTTTTCATGACTTTACCATGAACTCAACTTTGTTCCTTCTTCCCAAAATGACATTCAGTTTAGAGCTAAGCATAAATTCATAGTGTCAACATAACTATTTTTAATATTTTTCCTGGTCCTTTATTTAAATACAGCTTTGTTATTTTCTACATCATATTGACAAACCTCTACCAGATTTCTTCCTGTCTTTGTACACAAGCATGTGATTATCCTTTTACAGAATCACAGAATCAATTAGGTTGGAAAAGACTTCTGAGACCATCAAGTCCATCCTATGACCCAACACCATCCTGTCAACTAGACCATGGCAGCAAGTGCCACATCCAATCTTTCCTTAAACACCTCCAGGGATGGTGAATCCACCACCTCCCTGGGATGTCCATTCCAACGTCTAATCACCCTTTCTGTGAAGAAATTCCTCCTAGTATCCAATCTAAACCTCCCCTGGTATAGCTTAATTCTGTAGCTAGCTGCCTGGGAGAAGAGGCCAACCCTCACCTGGCTACAACCTCCTTTCAGGTAGTTGTAGAGAGCAGTAAGGTTACTCATGAGCCTCCTTTTCTCAACAAACAGTGAAATTTTTGTTACATAGTTCTTTCTTCTTCATGTTGGTCTTCCACAGCTTCCTATATCTGTGAAATACAAATAGTGTTGTGTATAGGCTTTCTCAGTGCCAAGGAGAGATAGGGAATGGAAGAAGATTAATTAACTGGAACTCAGTAAAAATTTAAGATTAGAATGATATTGTTTAAATATTCAGTTTATTTCAGAAGCAGAGAATAGCAACTATAATTTTAGTAAGGCTAGATAACACGGAGGGAAACACAGAAAGTATCACTGGTCTTTCCCAGCATAAATGGCTCTTGCTTGTAAGCTGTGAAAATCTACATGATACAATCATAGAAATAATTATAAGTATACTGTCTAAGGGTCACTGAAATGAATCAGAGCATTTTCTAAATTTCCCTGACTCTTGAAGCTGACACTCAAACTCTAGTGTTGCACTGCTCGTTCAGTCAAGTTTCCCAGTGAAGTCAGGGAGTGGGGGGAGGCATTTACAGCGTGAAGGAACACATGAACAGCTCTTCGGGACACATCAATTTTTATGTGAACTGAGAAAAATACTCATGCTGCAAATATTAAGTATTAACCTTGGTGCTATGGTACTGACAGACAGTTGTATCATTTAACCACTAGGCAGTGACTGGAGTGGCCACAGCTCTGGGAAGCTGGAGAAGGTAATGAGAGGCAGCAGGGAGTTGGCTCGCTGTGCTCAGGTACTGCTGCACCCCAGACACCCCTTCACTGCGGCCTCTGTGCACAGCCTGATCCCTGCTTGCACCTCACTGGGCAACACGGGCATGTCCTGGTGTTTATGGGATGCGGCTGTAATGGACTCGTGTCCCAAAGGCTGCTTTTGTGTGAGCTTAAAATAGGAAACAAGAAAACAAGCAGTTAACGAGATAAGGAAGAGGTGCTTGGGAAGCCAAAGCTCTGGTCTACTGGTAGCCAGAATCAATGGTATTCAGTCCAATAACCTAAAAACAACTGCTCTGGAAAAAATTCAACTAAGGGCTTTGCAGGGAGCCAAGGTGGACTGCTCAGGGCTTGTATGGGGATAATGTGATGGTTGTATTTCCCATCACTCAGAAAATATACGTTGTTGTGCTCTGCTACAAGCACTGATGGGTTCCAATGAAATTATGAGAAGGAATGCAGGTAAATTTGGAAGGGTTCAGAAATCAAAAGTGACACAAAGGAGCTCCAGAAATTTGCAAGTAGGAGTGAAACATAATTATGTTTGCAGTGGTTGTAGTGGAAATATGTTCCTTTACACTGGGCTGGTATAAACTGCTCTCGTGTAGCCTGAGGCAATTTGGGAGGCCCATTGATGAAGCCAATGCACTTACAAAAGTGTAAAGCCAGTGAAAGGGAAAAATTAGGAGATATTATTGTGACATATATCAGGAAAGTATACTTACAGAGAATATAAACAGAGATAACTGTTGAATATAGTTGTTCTTGAAAAGGTTTTGCCTGTGCACTGTTTGCCCAAGCAAGATCCTGCTTATCATAGGCTGAGTGCTTATTTAATGAAATCAGTTCCTGTTTATCTGTAGTTTCTGATCTATCTGTCTTTGTATCTGTATTGTAATGGTCTGATTTGGGATTTCCAGGCTAGTACTATGCAATTTTTTAATCTAAGCCTGCTCCTTTCTTTATGTCATTCCCAGGCCTGATCAGAAGTCCATCCCAGGTCCAAACTGCCAAGGCCTCCTTGTAGGACTCCTTGTGCAGCAGGAAGGGTTGTCAGTATTTCTTACTGAAATAATCCTTTTCTCCTAAGGTTCTGTCAAGATAGACACTTTAAAAGCTATGTTAAACTGACAAAGTTCTCTGGGTTTTGCTCTTCTTTTAATTCCTGTGTTTGACTGATTCATTTCTCTTGTCTGGTCTGTCAGCTTACTTTTTATTCTCCCCTGCTCTAGACCTGCTGTTTTTTCCCTTGGCATTTTTCAACTCTCTATTTTTCCTGTGAGCAGCATCTACACTCGCAGTGACAGCACTTTTTTCCTCTCCTCTCACCAACTTCACTCTGAATAGTTACCCTCAGTTTTCTCAATATTAAAAAAAAAATTTAAAAAAAATCTTGGAGATTTTCCGCTTTCCACAGTTTCCAGCTAATGCTGTAGTGTGTATCTTGCAATATGATAGCTGGCCGTAGTTCCCTCTCTCTGTCCCCTTTACAAATGAATTCATGTACTATTGAGATTAAAACAACTTGAGGCACAACAGCAGGGCCTTTACTGTCCCTGTAGAGTGCTGTATTTCTGAATATGAAGAACAAACCCAACAAGAAAATTATGATAATGAAACAATATTGGAACTGAAATAGGATTGTGATTCACATGGGTGATCTCCAGATTCAACTCAGCTCTCACAGGAAAGGATGTTACTGAATACAAAGGTTTTATTTTTCCCAACTCATCACATAGTCAATGTTTCACCAGGATGACAAGAGATGCTATACTGCAGGGCTCCTTTCACTTGAATGTAAAAACAAATTTATGACTGCTTATGGTCACTAATGTGTCCTGGCATACTTCCAAGTGTTGGATCATTAACCTTTCTGTCAGAGCTAAAATCCACTTATATAATTAAGTTATCTTTATCTCAAATTTCCACTTGCAGTTTCACTTGGGGAAGAAAAAAAAACCAACCCAAAAAACAAACAAACTCCCATTCTTCCCTTCCTTTTCTTCAAAAAAGGAAACAGCTGTGTGGAGCTGCTGTCAAACAAAGGTGACTTGGCTCTTGCTTTGTCTTTTACATGTGGTTTTTTTCTGTAGAATAGTGTAGTGTAGATCTAATCCTTCATCTCTGTGCTTTATTCTCTTTGATTCTGTGTCTAAATCACAGAATTCAATTTAATACTTTTTATGTCCTTATTCTGCACCCATGACTATTCCAAAGACATGTTAGGCCAGAGTGGCAGCTTTCATGTTTTTTGCACTCCTGACAAGAAGTTATGGAGATAGGGAACTACTGTGGTTTGCTATGAGATGCTCTTGGGTTTACCTTTGAAGACAAGGTCAAAGCACCTTTTAGTCTTTGGGAAGAATAACTACGGGTTTTGGGGAAGTTCTTATTGTATGAGAAATTTTATGTGATATTTTTGGTGCCATTTTTCTTCACATTTTTCCTCTTTCTACATAGCACATTTCTCAGTAATTTAGTACTTTATGTCATCTGTATAATCTTCTACTAGGGTTTAATGTGATACTCATACCTGAAGAGTGCACCCCACTGGGGAAACGAAAAGCTCTGAAGTGCAGGCAGGCAGCAGAAGGCACCTCACATGCAATCAGCAGTGTGTATGCTTCCAGGTTTAAAGAGCAATTTCGATTTGAAACTTGTACCTGTGAAAGCAACGTTGTGACAGTTTGGAGTATCTGCTCACATAGGGTCAGAGGCAAAATGCGCTAGGAATTTCCTAATGGTCAGTGCTTTCAGCTACTGCCAGTGTTAGCATCTGAAAATCCTTTTTTATTCTGGCACAAGTAACATCATATGTTACAAAAATTCTAGCAGGGCAAAATCTTTCCTACTTTACCATTTATGCAACTTCATTGCCATTACATGCCTCAGTTCCTATCACTTTTTTCTTTCCCTGGATATCCCTAACGGGAAGGAGATGGTTGAACTGCACAGAGGCTATGGAGGCACATCTGCACTGGCAGCTGCAGCTGTGTTAACAGTTTTGTTATGAACGAGGACAGAATCCAGCTCAGGCACAGTCTGCCAGATTGGCATGACTAGCAAAAATAAGATAGAAGCTAAAGACACACTCTTGCCACTAGTTCACATCAGCTTGTCTCAAAATTCACCCATTCCCACAATTTGATGGAGGCATACACTTCGGTTACCTGCTTTGGTGTTGGGAATTTGGGCATTGGTTTGAGTGAGGGACTGCTTTCTGTTTACATTTTTGCCAGAGAAAATGTTTCTGACCACTCCCGAAGTGTTGCTGCTGCTCATCCAGTGTGTTTTCCTTCTTTTCTCTCGGAAGAAGAGGTGAAGACCACATGGATTTCCATCCATTTTGGTATAACCATTTGTTTTTGACTCTCCGCTAGAGCCCATCCCTTTCAGCTATGCTGAGCACTAAGAACCTGTCCTTGGCAGAGACTGTGAGTACAAAAGAAAGCAAAAAAAACAACACCTTTTTTTCCATGAACGATAACTGAGACTTACAGCTTTATACCCTGCACAGGGTATAAAAATCAAAACAAAATCAAACCGTGGAGGAGATACACTAACCAAACCTTTCACAGCTGAAAGGAAGGATATTGTAAGTAATTCAGTGCTAATGAGAAAGTTTTGTTAGTGATAGTTTTGCCTTGCTTTTTTCCTTTTAAGCTATTATGGAAACTATTCTGTATTTAGGACTACAATCTATCTCAGTTGTATGTAAGAGAAAATTTACTATACAAATTAATATCAATAATTGGATAATAAATAACGTCACTTTTTTAGATATATATGAAACCTGCAGAAAAATACAGATTGCTTTAATGAATTGGTGTGCTCTTTTAGCAAGGAGTAACATGCACTTTGGTGCAAGAAATAACATATGAAATATTAGCCATTGTATGTTACGCTTCACAAACTATCTCCATGGAAATGAAGAGTTCACTTTCTTCTTTGCTCAAAACCTGTTTTAGGTGGAGATTGCTATTGATTTGAAATGTAAATCAAAATTTCCTCCTGAATCAGAGGACTTCATTAGTCATGCATGGCATTGTTCTTTCCAGTATGACCTCTGTTTGCAAAATGATATCTTTCTCCCATTCTCACCCGGAAAGAATCCGCAATGAAGGAGAAAGGCTGGGCAGCTTTGAAAAAGGTAACCATTTGTCTTGACTGTTTATTTCAATATTTTCTGATGCGAAAGCAAAACCACATCAGAACTAATTTCCTTGCCTTCTGACAGCTTGCCTCACTTCCACGAGGTAAAAGTTGTGGGAATTCACTGAACAGAAATTATACTGCTCATCCTGTCCTAAGTGGAGCCTTTACTTTCATTTTTTATGTGTGAGTGTTGCATGGAGTGGAACATCATTTAACATATACTATAAGATATTCTGGCCCCTGATGCCAGTGGTGCACGGTTGAATACTAAAATCAACAGAGAATTCAGTGTACTATAACATTTTTTTTCACAGCACCTCTTCCACAGAGTGAAATTGATGTCTTTGATTAGCCCAATTTTAGCATAGAGGATGGTGCAGTTGCTTCTTTGTCTTGTCTGGAAACAATAAAAAAGTGCAAGGTCTGATATTTTTAGTTAATATTTGTTGACTATAGGCACTGCTTATTTCCACAGCCCCATTGTGCACTTAAGGATTTCTGTAGTGCAAGGTGAAGGTATTCTATAATATGATTAAAATCCATTTTTCTTTCTAAGGAATACACACAAGCATCTGTGTACATATTTTTATTTCCATTTGAAGAAATGTACAAATCCAGCATCAGGTCTAACACTCTAATTAATTAATTTTAATTGATTTTAATATATATGTACTAAACAAGTTTCAGTTGAATGTTTTTATTAAACAGAGCTTTTAAAAGAAAAAATAATTCATATTCATTTAAATTAAAATGGCAATGAGCGCTTTCTAGCATCCCTAAAATAACAGTTTTAAAACTTCTAGTTACAAGACAGAACTGTAAAAATTCCTAAAAAATTGTCTCCTCAAATGATTTCATTATTTATACTAACAGAAAGTCTCAGTGGAGATTTCAAATATCTCCATAATGAAAAAAAATCTAAATATAATAACCTTTCTTTTTCTTTTATTTTTTTCCTTTCTCTTAATCTAAATCATATAAATAAAAAAAAAAGTAAAGCATTTTGTGAATTGGGGTTATGTAATCACATTTTATGGCTTTTATTTCCTTTGGTTTAAAAACAGACACATCAATGAAGCTTAGTTTCTATGAAGTTTTATCATTAAATTTAATGGTCCTGTAAAAATGAATGAGAAGTTACTGTTTTTTGGTCATCCCAGTAGTTAAACTAATAACAATATGTACTTTTTCAAGCATGCATACACTAGTATTCCCAGATGATTACAACAGTTCTTGGTGGCTTTTGTCTCAGGTGTTGGGGTTTTTTTTATTTATTCTCTGAATATTTCCATTTTAACTATCCTAAATTCACCTAGGCAAATGGTAGGACTCAGAAAGACTTTTCAGGGATTCAAATAAATTACAAAAAAGGACAAAATAATATGTATTCAAATATCTTTTGTTCAGAGCTGTGTCAGTTTTTAGCTGAAGCAATTCTTTTGGAGAAAAACGTAAATTGGGGGGCTGTATATTCCATTAAGCTTTACTGAATTGTTCCATTAAAAGAACAAAGACAAAAGAAAAAGTGAATATTTTACTTGGAACCTGTAGAAAGATTTTTTACATTAAAATGTTTTAGGTTTCCATTCAAAAATATTTACATTTTTAATTTGCCTTCTTATTTTGTATATTCAAAAAAAAAAAAAANTTTTGTATATTTAAAAAAAAAAAAAAACTGGAAGAATCAAAGTGGTGTTTTTCCAATGTCCTGCTTAGTTCCTATAGAACCATTTTATTTGAGGCTCCATTCTTCATGTTCCCCTGTAAAAGACCACAGAATCAACAACAATGCATAAAGAAATAAAACTCTTTTAGTGTCAATTTGAAAATTTAAGAGCAAACTAACAAGAAATCCCCCTTGCATGCTTTCCAATAAATATCCTATCTGTATTTTTTAATAAGAGTGAGAAACAGAAATAATCATTTTAACATAAATTCAAGCACAGCAGAATGATCATTATGAGGTAAGAGGGGGAAAGTAGAAAATTTGAAACTAGGTCACTCAGAAATGTTAATGTGGCCTTTTACTGGAAAGAGTAACAGAGAATTTTGTACAACAGTCACCCCTTTCAGAAGAATAAACAATAAATATTGGAAGTAAAATAATTCCAACATTAATGTTTAATTCCACAGAATATATTTTTGCACATTTTAAGTCATTAATATTATGTATATGAGTACTATGTATATTAATTCACAATATTTTCTCTGAGAAAACAAATAATCTAATCTACACAGCATTTACCTTTTTTTACGAAAACTAGAAGTTCACACAGCAATGCACTGAGCTTGATCAGATGGACAATTTCTAAGATCTGTCTTTTAATATATGAACCTGCAAAAAAATAATAATGTTCTCTCATATGTGCCAAGCATGTGAAAAAAAATATGGATTCACAGCCTGTTAAATGTAACAGAAATTTCACTCTAGGAATTTCAGTGCTTTGTGGTTGGTGTTGTATTAATAAGAAATGAAAGAAAAAGGACTCCTTGCTAATCTCCTTCTCTGAGTTTCTCTCAGTTACACATCTGTTCAATCCCAGTGGAAATAATTTCATAACTTTATTTTAGTTATTAAGTAAAATTTTACACCTGACCTACCAAAGGAAATGTAGACTTACTTCCCCAAGTCCATTTAATAAGAGCCACAAGAAAAAAGAGTCACCTCAGCAGTGCACACTGGAATAGTCACTGGAGTTGCCAAATCCTTCATTAGCAATATATATTTTTAAACTATTTTAGACTTTGTAGGTCAGAATGCAAAATTTAACAATTTTAACAATTACAGGGAAGAACATTAAGCCAATGAGTTGTGACATCCAATAAAGTAAAAGATCTATTAGAAGGAAAATACTGTGTCTGACCCAAACTGCAAACTCTTATTCATCCAAGTGGACATTCTTATGAAAATCATGGAAAAGATGTGATCCTAAGAACTTACATTAAGATCACGTTTAAAAGTGGGACTTAAAACCCTGAATCACTTGGGTCCGTGTAGAGTCAGACCAAAATATCTTCCAGACACTCATCTCTTAATCTTCCTGTCCCAGATCCTGAAAGCTATTCAGGCTCTTAATTCCTACTGAATCAAACACTGTCGAAGTTCTGTGCATTCTGGCTCCAGCTAGGTCTGGAGGAAATTGCCATAGCACACCAGTTCGGGCTCATATTGTTCCTTCCATAAGTTTTCATAGAACCCTGTCTGTACTATAGAAATTGCACCACTTCCTGATCTTTTATAATGCTGTGAATAGGAATGAAGACCTGAGAGGAACTGGGGGTATTTTAAGAGCAGTTTTGTCAGTATAGTAAGTGGTATCTAATACTTTTCCCGAGGATGGGCTACTGCAGGTGCTCTTGTTGGCTTTTGTGTGGCTGGGGGTGATGTGAGGTACTATTATCAGTCAGCCTTGGAAATGATGTGTGACCTTAAGTGAAGAGTGATGGATAAGTACAGGGAGAGTTTCTCCAAAGCAGGTCGCTGTTGAAGGAGAACTGTAGTTTCTGCCAAAATAAAAAAGAAAGAGTAGAAAAGACAGGAAACTAGACAGAATACGAAGAAATAGGACAAATAATTTTCCTATGCAAAATTGTGCATCTCGCCCATGGGCTCCTTGCAACTAAGCAGAAAAAAAAGTTGGATAAACAAGAAAATTAAGTAAAGGCTCTTTTTGTTTATCAAGATCTCCCCTTCCTTCTGTAGAAATTTTGTGATAAGTTTATATATGTGTTTGTCATGGCCAGTGCCTGTGAAACATTGCCATGGAGTAACTGCCCCTTTCTTTAGTTGTTTTCCTTCAAGGTCTATGAGATCTGTTCCTGTTTGCTTTTACTACACTGCTCCTTTGCTCACACAAATGATTCATCACTGATTTAAAGGGAGAAAATAAGTGAGATTTGCTCCTTGTGATCATGACAAAAAGCTTTAATGACAAAATGCCTTTAGCTGGTTTGGCTCTGGAGTGTCTGGGCCAGTAAAGGTAAATTTGATGGTGACAACCAAGCAATACTTCAGTCTAGACCTGACCACGTCTTCTAGCAATTACAGCACAGAAACAATATGTTCTTTACCTTTCTAAGCAAATAATTGTTTATTATTTGCACAAGCTAGTTAACTGAAATATTTGCACAATTATTTGCACAAGCTAGTGCACCTGAAATAGACAGAGATTTCCCAATTTTATTATATTTTATTTGTGCCTTGGTGGTTTTTTCTCTTTATCCCAAGGCATTATGTGGATATTTTCATCCTGTGGACTAGCTCATTTGTCTCTGTAGTTCTATTACAATGCATGCTCCTGCTGCCTGGCACATAACCCTTCAGCTAGCAGAACCAATTAACCTCCCTCTTTTACTTTAAAAGTGAAAAAAAACCCTCATCCTCCTCTTCTCCCTTCTCTGTGCTTACAATAGGGTTAGCCAAAGTACATATTCACAGCTATAAATATATCTCTTGGAAAACCGTAAGCATGTGCCATGAATCGGATTTATTTTGTCTGGGGAAATCACACTTAATATAAAACTACAGTTTCTGACCTTTTCTTTGTTTTTCAATGTATTACTTATTAGCATAAACTAACATTTATACTCCTGCTAATATCCAAGGAGGTGTTGACATGCCTGTGGAAACATAAGCTTGCCAGAAAAACGGCAAGCCAAAGGGACATGTCTTTACCCATGCAGTTGCTGCAGTGCATTGCAGAAAAATGAAATATCCTGCAGGTCAAGGAGGTGTTGCAGAATGAACACCGTCACCTTGACTGAATACAATTGATCTGCTTGAAAGCAGCAACAGCAGCTCAGGAAAAGGTTGTTGCTCTATCAAGACAGGATTGACAAACATTGTTTGAGCCACCTGGGCTCCTTCCAGTCGCAAAACCTATGATAGGGGTGGGTGGATATTCTTTAGTAACCACTTGGCAAAAATTATCCCTTGTTCCCATCTAAACCCTAGATAAAACACATGGTTTGTTTTGATTTCTATAAAGGGGATGGGATGATTAATCTATTTCTCTTTCCCTGGAGCTGTAGGTTAGAATCTCCTTATTAATAAACTGAAATACTTAGAATCTATTTTACCGGATTTTATGAGAAATATTTGTATGCTTTGTCTCTATTATTTTATATACTATTTATAATATTTTGAGTGGTCTTTTTATTTTATTAATTTATAAACTACCTTGAAAGAGGGTAGGCTAGCACCAGGTACAAATATGGTCAAGGCTTCTGCTGACTATTAGGGCTGTTCTTCAATTCTTTGAGCTCCTTTTACTGCTAGCCTGAAAAGGACTGAAGCTTTGTAAACAGAGGTAGCCCATGAAGCTCAGCTGTGGTGGAAAAAAATGAACTGTGAATAAGAGTCAGAGTGGAAATAAGACTATGATATTTGACCAGGTATCTAGTCCTCTGTACTTGAAATGCCTATTATCTTCCTTAGGAAGGGAAATGCAAAGATCGGATTAAATAGGGAACTGTGACAAATTTTGATGTATACCATCCCTGGTAAATACCTGTTTGTCACTCAAATTATGAAATTTGTGACTTAACCCCAGTAATGTTGACTTTATTCTCTGTATATCAGTCTTCCAGTCATAGATGTTTGGAGCATCTCTATAAACGTACCATTCTGAAAGTCACGAGACAATATTTCAGGACTCCATTGAGCTTGTTTATATAAAATACTGCCTATCCATTTAATATCAGAAATTTGCAACAGTTTCACACAAACTCATACACAGTGATCTCTTTAATCCTGTTGCTGGCTTTGGGAACACTGAGAGCATTGCCATTTGGATCACTGAAGGATAAGAGATGTTTTTTGGCAGCATATGCTATACGTGAGTGCTCTACTAAAACCCACATCAGTCCCACCACGTTGTGCTGAGTACAGCAATATGCTAATGGAGACTCACTCCCTCTGCTACAAGGCAGGGCTCCTGGTAGCAGGCAGTTTTCTCAGTGACCAGCTCTTCCAGGGCTTTGCTAAGGAACACAGGCTGAAGTGTTGCAGTTTCCAAGGTGAAGTCCTGAACAACACTGTAAGAAGCAGCCATACACACTCCAGTTAGAGGTACGGCCATGCTAAGCCTCATAGTGTCATAGGAATGTGGCTTCTGCTTTTCTGTAAGGGACTTCTACCCTTGCAACTTTAGCTGCTTGTACTGCTGGAAAAAGAACCAAAACACGTGCAGCCGGCAGGGCTGTGAGCAGCTGTGTCGTGTTTGCATATTTGTCTGCACCAGCAAAAGAAAGCCAATAGGAATCATAAGATCCTTGATCCTAGATCTCCCCTCTGATCATTCTGCCCTGCGAGAAAATTTTTATCCAAAACTTTCTCCTCCCTGAAATACCTTGCTATCCACAGAGCTTGTTTTGTTTCCAGAGCTCTCCTACAACATGCAGGCTGGCAAACAAGTGTCAAACCAACATCTGCAATAACCAAGGGAGATCTGAGATAGGTGAGTAAGGTAATCTGCAGTAATTATATCCTGAGTGTATTTTGGTATTTATTTTGAAGGTAGGTAATCAAGTACATTGCACCTCATCATTAGGGAATAGTTCTGCAGGGAGGCAGTGGGCAAAAGTGAAATATCTTCAGTGTGTTTTGTGTTGCCTAAAGAAATTTAGCAGAGACACACACCCTGCCCTCCTTTTCAGACCCCAAATGCATGAAATTTAGGAAGTGTGATTAACATTACAGCAAAGTTGCCTGACTGTTGTTCTTATAAGACTGGATGTTAATGCTATTTTCTCTCTGTGAATCCAGTAGACTTTTTGGAGCAGTTTTTAATTGTGTGATGGAGGGGATTACAAACCCATTCAAAAATGGGTCATTACCCTCTCACAGTGAAGGAAAAGGGTGGAGGAGGAGAAAAACAATTAAACAGCTTCAGGGTTAAAAATGGAATTAGTTGCTTTTGATCTGGCATGAAACCAAATATAGGTAACAGATTTCTCAGGTAGAGAGGTGGGGAAATCAAGGAGCACTGATTATTTGTAGTGCCTACTGAGTCAGAAGCAATTGTAACATAGGAATCAAGCCCTGCTGCGCAGGTGTGAAATTGCGAAGTCACACACATCCAAAAATACATTGAATGCATCAGATGCTGCTGTGATTGACCTTATTTTGTGTACATTAGTCTTGTAACCTTGAACAGTAGGTAACATGATACAGGCAGTACAGAGTCCTGATATCCAGTGTGCAGTCCATTTGTTCTTTGCCTCAACAGATTGTTTCAATGATATGCCAGCACCTCCGATCCAAAAGTGACTGATCTTTCTGTCCAAGTCCCAAAGACCCATGCCCATTTCTGCTTGCATGTGTTCCTTGCAACGTTGTTTCAAATCAAAAGCTTCCCTCTTCCCAGATAAAGACGAAAGTGACAATTAATTCTGCTAAAAAGGAAGCAAAAAAAGAAGATGCACCAATTTAAAATACACCTATTTCCCCTCTCTTCCCTTTTTAGCCTCCATTTCTTAAATATTGCTAACTATTTTTGCAATTCAAGAGACAGTCTGGGTGGTCACAAACAGGAATTTTAACCCCTGCTTGCTGGATGGTGCTAAGATCCAGGTGATTACAGCCAGGTTTTTCACCAACCCAGCTTCAAGTAATGCAGCCAGGCATGTTCTGTGGGATCAGAAAATTGTTTACATTGAATAGAGCTCAGCCCCATTGTTGCCTTGTTCAGAATTCCCACTGTCTTGGATAAAGCCTGAATTTCCCCATTTACATAATGCCAGGTAACCATCACCCCAGTGAAGTAGATGAACTTGCCTTTATATAGGCTGTTAAAAATGACCATGACTTCTGACACCTACCCCGGGGAAACAGATGTAAACCACTGGAAATCAAAATTAATTGGCAAGATGTTCAGAAAGACCAGGAGCATTCCTGTGAGAAGTGCAACAATAGCAGCAGCAGAATCACCACCTTCATGTTGTGTCTTCCACCCTGAATCTCTGCCACTAATTGCCCTGCTTGTTCCATAGCAAGATTTGTCATTAAAGGAGTGGAGGCAAAAACTCTGTTTTGGTATGAAAATTTGGCATTTATCATAGTTTTTCTACAGCACACTTAGATACTCCTTGCTCAGTGATTAACACAATGTATAAGTGAAACCCAATGCAGTTGGGATTTGCACTTCCTTTTGATGTTGTGTGTGAAGGGTGCCCTATTAATTAACAGGTATGTATGAAAGCTCTCCTCTTTTTAGAGTAGAAAAATAAGCCATTCCAATTTGCTACCTACAGCACAACTTCCATTTTGTCTCACTGCTACTATCATCAATGTCTGCATATTGCACTTCTTTTCCCTCTCATCACACTGTACTCTGCCATTGAAGCAGAAACACATGGAAGTGCTCCTTTATAACCACTGAATGCTTCAGTCACTTCTCCTTTCACCTCTCTCAGCGCCTTGCCCTGGTAATGCTCCTCCTACCAGTCGTTTGATGGATCAGACACTGTAGTGTGTACAGCAGAGCGTGGTCAGGCTCTATATCCTTTGCAGCGTGGGTTGTCACACTTTCACTTCCAGGAAGCAGGTGCAGAGTTCTGCCTCTTCCAGGTGCTGTTCTGTAGCTGCTTAGGATAGGTGTAAATGGGCACACTGAGCTCACAGTGGAGGTGGTCTCTGCATATGTAATTGCTAATATCTATTCTTACTTTGGAATCAAAAATAGACAAAGCTTGTGCAAAAATCCGGTTAAAAAAAAAAAAGTAAAAATTCTTTCTAGGTTTGCCTCTGCCTGCTTCTCCATACAATTGGCTGGCTAGGTATTGCTCTGTTTGAACAGAATCTGCTTCAATTAATAGAAAATATAGGTGAGTAAATTATTTTACCATGCATAACTTCCCTTCTTCTGTTAGCTGAGCATATGCCACTGTAGTGCTTGTGAACGCTGTACATCTCAGTATGTGACTGACAGAGGTGGGAAGACATGCTCCCTGGGTTCATCCTGTGGGGAAGGAAACCAAATAAATTCTCTTCATTTCTGCATCTGTAGGGACAGACAAGAGGAGAATCTTATGTGGATAGAGGGTAAAGGATGAAGAACTAGAGGGCTACACTGCAAAAAAAAAAAAAAAATTAAGAATATAAAAGTGGGGAATATAAAGACATCAGACCATATATATACACCTCCATGCAAGGAGATATATATACTTGGTAAAGTGTAACAAAACAAGCTTAATGGTATTATTCAGGCTGTTGAAGAAATGCGGTACCACAGAAATTAAGACAAATTGGAAACTTGCTACAAGTTCATTCCCAAAACATCATCACACTTCTGCTTAAAATTGGATTCAAATGTCTAGCAGTTGCCTTTCAACACAGCAGCTCACAGCAGGCAAGGTTTCATTTGCAAATACCATCATCACAACTGGCAGCATTGCTGACTGCAGAGAGACCAAGGACTTGTTGATGTTGTGTTAATTTAAATGGAATAAATTGGTCTAAAGAGTCAATGGCATTAGCATGACCCTGTCACTGTATACTTAAACAAGGCTCGGGGTTTTGAGCACAGACTTCTCCTGTGTCCCATGGCAAAAACCACCATTAATTTTTTTTTACTTTCAATAAAAATTCAGAAAAATTAAGAAAAAAATGAAATCTAGAGTATTAAGCTTTTCAATCACCCTTCCTTTAACCCTTTAATTATAGAGCTTAATTATTTAGAGAAACAGAAAGCAAATATTTAGTCTTAAGTTGGATGAAACTCTGGGTTTGGCAGGGGAAAACGAGTTTGTTAAGATGGTCTAGAGAGCTGCCATTAAACTCCAACTTCAGGTTCCTGAAGACAAACACTCACAGTCACACAGCAAATAGAGTTTCTGCTACTAGTGATGTCTCTTCCTTGCACTTCTCCAGTCCTCTGATGGCTGAGTGGAAGCTCAGCACAACCCAGTAAGTTTGCAACTCTTTTCTGTGTTATTTAGTTTGTGGTTGTTATGGCTTCACTGCTCATAGAGCCTTGGTGGTGCTTCAGGGGGTCCGCTTGACCAGGTAGTCAAAACTGAAGGCAAAGGGGAAAAGGGAAGAAATTAAGATTAGAAAGAGGAAAAGATACATGTCAGGAACACCAGTTCCAGAGGGCCTAGCAATGCAGGGTTGGGAGGTCCAGCAGGGGCTGAGATCCAGCAGGGGCTCAGAGCAGTAGTAGTGGAGCTCTGACAGCAGAAATGATGCCCTTCAGGGTGGCACTTCTTCCTTGGCAGAGTTGTTTATTGGGAGAAGAGCTGCATTGAGAAGCAGCTCAAGTAGTACTTTATTCACCAGTTACACAGACAAACAAGTTTTTATTCTGTTTGCCTGTGTTCCTTAGGTAAGATCTAATGTCATACTTGAATTTTGTCAGTGCTCTTGGCTGGACAATTTCTGTGTGTCTCTAAAGCTTCCTAGCTTCTCTACATGTATATACATAACTGTCTAATCGGGACTTCATGTGCCTTAAATAGCTTAATGTACCACTGGGAGAAGAGAAGTACTATTTTGGAGATTACCAAAACTTATTTCACCACACTATCTATTATGGTGATGCCTCAAGCAGCCAAGCCTGAGCCCTGGTTGTGGTAGGTGTCATACAGATATATAGATGATGAGTCTAGTTTGTAGGTATTTGAATGCAATGATAATAATAACAATGTTTCCAGTGGCAAGCCTGCTTCACTTTTCATTCAGTTCCAGAAAAAAAAAAAAAAGGAAGAAATCCTGCAGCCACCACCAAAAGCTTAGCTGACACATGGTGTAGATGGTTTGGTTTATTTGGCTAGCTGTAAAAGGGAGTACTTAAATGAAAGGAAATACAGCTGTCCATGAATGGCTCCCAAAAGCACTTGATGGCATGTTCCCCCGCAGTGTACCAGGCAACTTTTGCATGCTGTCAGCCACAGGTAGATATCAATGTAGTACCAATTTGAGGTAATCTATAGAGCTGCTTGAAAAGGAAGATCATGCTCTGGAGCAAACAAAGCAAGGCAAAGGACAGAAATAGAAAATAAAACCTTGCTGCACCTGTAAGGGCAGACCTAAAGTGCTGTGCATAGGTCTGTACACCTATCTTTGTAGTCATCCAGCTTGCTTTACTCCCCCTCCGGTTGTGCTGTTCTTGGCTGCTACAGGGGAGAAAAGAGGAAGCTTCTCCAGATCTTGCAAGGGTTAAAGCCTTGAAAACTCAAAGAGTGTTTTCCTGATATTCTCAGTTCATGGGGACAGGACCTATTTTAAATGTAAAGTTAATTCCACATTACTAAATAGGTTGAAGAAGTTTACTTGAACTTAGAAAAGCGGAAACACAACCTTACTCTAGCTCCACTTGCAATCGGCACTCCTTCCCGTGCAAAGGCTGCAGGAGCTCTCCTGAGTATATGAGTGTTTCCCTGCAAGGCATTGTTCTGGAAGTGGGGAGAGGAAGGCTGTTCTCCAAGTAGGAATGGTAGAAATGCAGCAATGCAAACAAACACTGGTAAGTAAACAACGTACCTACTTGAGCTGTGCAGTGGATTTAAATTATAAAAATTGCAAAGACAACAGTCTGCATGCTTTCTGGGCTTTCACCCACCACCTGGTAGATTTCAGGAGAGGGCAGTGAAGCATCTCCTGGAGCTCTAGGGCAGTGCCAGACTTCAGAATGCTGAAGCTAGTTCTCTATATCTGCTGTCCTTGTGTCCTTTCAGAGATGGCACAAGGTCAGAAGAACAGAGCCAGGGTTCAGTTACCAGCAGAGCATTCAGAGGAGCCCAAATGCCTCAGACACGATGGCAGCACTTGCTGAATGCGTGTACTCCATGAATCCAACTTGTGTCAGAATCAGAGCAGGGAAAGAGGATGAGAGGGGGCACTGCACAGCTGATACAGAAAACTGAAGCCTAATTGTTTGAAGACCCTTATGATCCAGATTCACAGTTCATTATACAGAAACATTCTGCCTGTGTAGCTTTTCCTTGATAGGTAGTACTTGATACCTTTGTAGTAGTAGTAGTAGTAGCAGTAGTATTCACTTACTGCTGCTGCATAATATTAGACTGAGCTGTCAGGAGCTACATTACGGTGCCTGAGTTGTTCCTTTTCGGTAGTGGATGAGCTGACTCCTGTGTTAGAAAACATCTTTCCTCTTCCCAAACTGTTTATTGTAAACAGGACTTTTCTTGCATGTATGTTGTGTTGTTTAATTGAGGTAAAGTACTGTCTAATTGCACAGATCATGCACAAGAAATAAAAGTAGCAATATTGCAGGATGGAATTTTTAAGAGTTGGGATTTGCACTTTTTTTCTTTTTCTGTGAACAAAACATATTTTTACACTGATGAGTTTTTAATTAGACACAGCTCCCATTAGCTAAGATTAGGAGCTGGATTACATCTGCATTTTTAAATGCTATATGATGATGAAAAGGAAAAGTGAAAAGGAAGAATTAACACAAAAAAGTTTCATTGCATCTAGGGATATGCTAAACAACATTTGAGCGCAAATAACTGCCTTCCTCCACCCCTGCTGATGCGTCTGGGTTTATCAGCAGGAAATGAGTGTGTTTATGTATTGGGAGATATTTGTTTTAAATATTTATAGAGTGCAAAGTCCTTAGGCATTTACAGGAGGCTTTGTGAATTCATCACGAAGTTTTTTACACAGGCCTATTTTAGTGAATCTTTTTTGCATAATGCAAAAAGATTCTGTGCCCAACCTCTGTGTTAACCTTACAGCACTGCCTGGATTAAGCGGAGTAGGAGAGGCAATGACAGTTAAAGAGATAAATAGGCAGTACCTGGAACACCGGAAAATCTCATTGTGAAGCAACAAGGGTGGAATTAAAACACTGGAATTCCTAACATTTCATACTTCCCTTTACTTCACCCACGCTTGCACAAACAAGTATACACAAATATGATTGCTCTGACCCTAAGTGTGGCAAAGTGACTGTAAGACTGATGATAAGGCACTGAGAAGAATCAGTCTCTAGTGAATAATCATTAAAAGCCTTGCTTCTTTCCATCTTTTGCCCTCAGACATGTTTCCTTTATTTATCCTAATAAAGCTACACAGGGCAGGGAGTTACAGATGCTTAGAGATAAGCATAAGTCAGCACTTTGGGATACAAGGTAGGTATTCTGGATCGTGCCCTTTATATTAAGGGCAGCCCATTTCTTTTTATTTTGGTTAGTTTCTTGGAGAGGTATGAATGAGTCCATGTGGTTTGCTTTCCCCTCAATCTAAGCAACTGTACATGATGAAGCACAACCCATGAATTTTCTTTTCTTTTGCGTGTCTAAGGAGAAACAAGAGGGAAGGATAGAGTGGGTGTTCTTTGTTGCCGTTCTTGTAATGAGGTACATGCTCCCAGCTCCTCCACTAGCTCTTCACCTCTAAAGCAACAGATGAGCCAAAAAATTGTTTCTGTCTTTGTGGAATGCTGTTCTGCAGAAATACAAGCCGAGAAGCACTTTAATGAGACGCAAATACTCTCTACCACTTGGCAT
Source organism: Cephalopterus ornatus (assembly GCA_013396775.1). Classification (NCBI taxonomy): domain Eukaryota; kingdom Metazoa; phylum Chordata; class Aves; order Passeriformes; family Cotingidae; genus Cephalopterus; species Cephalopterus ornatus. The sequence goes on from VZRE01008966.1 coordinate 248,951, forward strand.
TTCAACATGTGTGATATTTGGGATTCAGAGCTCTAAAATATTCACAGATCTCCTTGTACAACACCTTTGCCATAGGCTTGCTAACTAAGGGTGCAAAATCTGTCTGGACAGGCTATGTTCTGTGCTCACAGTCGATGAACAGAATGGGAATTTCAGCTGCCAGGTCTCCAATCCCATCTGTTTGGAAGCTGCTTATTTGAGTTAGATGTTGGTCAGACCCTTGCCCCTACTCCAGAAATGCTGTGTACAAAATGGTTGACAGGTTAGCTTGACTCCAGGCTTGCAGTAAACAGCAAGACGTGTATGAGTTGGGATGACTTAAAACCAACACAGATTGTAAGACTTCCTTAATTAGAAGCTGTATTAATTAGAGAACTTTTTTTAAAAAAAGTCACAAGGCTCTGTATGCACGTTTTTTTTTTACTTTAATTGTTAATGGGATAAAAAATAAAGTGAAAAGGAGATTATAATTAGTCACGTTTCTGTACAACATGCCTTCATACACTCTGTCACACCTGTTGACATTTAAGTTCCAAAAAACCTGTTTTAAACAAGGCAATAGCCAAACAGCAGATGACGGGAGGACATGCAGTTCGTAAGGCTTGTAGATGCCAAAAAGACAGATTGTATGCAGCAGGCACCCTGGAAAAAAAATATTTGGCAAGTCACTTGGTCTCTCTAAGTTTGTCACAGTGAAGAACTGCTTACAGGCAGCCCCACTGCATCCACTGACACCTGCAAATAAACGATAGAAGGTGTTAATCAGGCAAGACAGAATTTGGAGCTTACCAGTCAGAAAGCAATAATCCTAACTGGCCAACCTCAGAATGCCTAATGCCCTTGTAAAAAGACAAAGGACATCACAAAATATGACTTCCCTATTAAGTTTATTGCACTATCACCTGCAGGTCACACCTGAGACCTGAGGTCTTTGTTGTATTATGTGGTGTACAAACACAGCCTTTGCAATCCAAAAAGCAAGAGCATCTATAGGAGTGAGGTTGTTGGTGCCCAGCCACAGAAGACTGACCTGATTTGGGTATGTAATACACAGCCTCTTTCTCTAGCAGAGGACAGGGAATAAAACACCAAGCACAAGAATGGATGCTTGGTTCATTGCATCCAGCCTCCTTTCTGTTTGTATGGCAGCTTGTCTTTGTACTGTATGTACTTTTAAGTAAAAGCCTCTCTTAGTGCTCTGGGATCTGAATGAGGGTGACCATGCAAATGTGGCTGCAGATCACACTCTGCTGTCTTCTACTTGTATGACAGATGTGTAAGGCAAGGGAGAGGGATACTTTAATAATTCTGAAAGGAGTTCAGTAATTGTTTATTTTGAGATCTGACTCATTATATTTAACTTTAGCTGTAACAGTACAATGAGGAAGTGGGATTTATCATAATTACATGTTCACCCTGAGGAGAGAGACCTGGAGGCAATCCTGAACTTCAGTGTTATCTTCTGGGTTCACAGAAGGTTTGGGATTAAATAGGAGAGATCAGGTTTGCACCTCTTGCCACCAGCTTTGCTGCTAAAATGTCAATTTGAGCAAAGCTTCCTCATACAAAGATTACCAAGGGTCACCATGAACCTCTCTAATGCTAGTAGGGTTACAGGTGTCTTTTGTTTGAGAAAGTAACCGTGTTCCTTTCTGCAACCAGATAGTAAAAACAATTTTGGGAAATAAGAATTCTCATCTGTGAGAAACCTTAGGACTTCTCCTGAGAAATTGTTACAAAACAAACCTCAGAGCACTATTAAAAAAAAAAAAAAAAAGAAGACAGAAGAATGTTTGAAGGCTCAAGTCACTATTTATTGTTTCTATTTTCTCTTTCCTTCTCCCAGTCTTTTTCTTCTCTAACCAAATATCCTTCACTGCACAATATATCTTATTTTAGTTTGTGAATGTAAACAGTTTTCCTCTTGAAAACAAGCCTCTTGAGTACAAGCAGTATAGAGCCTGGCAGGAAATACAGCAACTGGTGGTCTCAGTGCCATGGGAAAAAAAGTAGGTTTTGTCATTTCTGACTTATTGGGCAATGATAAAATTACTTCCAGACATCAGCTGAGATCATCCTCTTCAGCTCACTGGAACTTTGATTCCCTTAGGTTGTAAAATAAATAAATAAATAAAAATAAGCAAACAGTAACAGAGTGCACAACCCCATAATCTGTTGCTTCATTAATGCAAGATGTAAATGGTTCTCTTAATCTTTCTGATCCAGGAGCACAGGGTGGTGTATCATGATGACAAGGCAGGGTTACTGAAGGGACACTGTACGCCCTTTTTTAACTCAAACGCATTCAATGCCATTGAACAAAAAGCTTTAATTTATCTCATCTGCAAAGCTCTGAATGTATTGCTTGCTTAATCATGTTGATGCAGACAGTGTGATTACTCAGAGCTGAAGCTTCTTTCACCAGTGGCTCAACTGCAGGTCACATTAAAAGCAACACAGAGAGGTTGTTTCCAACATGTTGCGTAGCATGAGACTTATATTGACAGCTGGGCTGGGCACGGAACTGGGAGACTCAAAATGCTCCGAGTTCCCACTGAAGTGGTTGGGAATATAAGTGGCAAGGAAATGCGGATTGTCCCCAAGGCCACCAGGTTGAGGTTTTTGTTGATGTCACTCAATCGTGCACAGAGCAGGCACTCAGCCACTTCTGCGGTGCAGATCTGTTGAGAACATAGGTGCTTCCCACCTAGGTGCTGGCAGAAAGGAGTCACCGTGGCATCTTCGGACATCAGGCATTTTAGCTAGATGGTTTGGAAGGTCACTACATGTATGGTTAACGGGTAAAACCACCCCGAATGTTCTGTCTCCAGTTGCACATGCAAATTGCACTGGACTTAATGCAGCTTCATAAGCACAGCCGAGCAGGATATTTATAATGCCTGTCGCTGTGATATATAAGCACTTATCTAACTTACTCTAAGTGCTGAGCAAGGCAGCTGCAGGGCCTCCAGGGAAGCAAGATTAGCAGGCGGCTTGTTGCTGCACCCTCAATGGGAAGCACTTGCTACTGTGAATTCTTTCTACCAAAGGAAGGGGATGGTTAATTTCTGTACAAAAGTCATATCCAGATCTGGCAGCAGGATATGTATCCTGGGCAGGATACATTCAGCTAAAATTTTAAGTATTTTGGAACTTGGTTGTATTTTTATTCAGCTCATGGCACTCATATATTCCAGCTATTGCATTGCTTTGGTGAACTGAAAGAAAAAATGTAATTATTCAATGCTTAATATAGGTTGTGATTACATGACCCATTGCATTCCATATAAAATAATTGTATTAGAATGGCTTTTTGTCCTGCCTCTTTTCCCAAGGCAAATTCAGTATATTTCCCAATTGAGTATGTCAATTATTACAATAATATTTAGATGATTTGAGACACTGTTATGTCCTTGCTATAAAAAAAAGGAAAATCTTAGATGATATTTTCACAATACCTACAGAGCTTTTCCTGAGTTTTCTGCATACTAGGCTCATGAAGAAATATGTATGGGACAGCTCCTGCAATTGTGTTCAGCCCCACTAATCTTAATGTTGCTCTGCATGGATACAGGACCTAATCGCAAGTTTCCACATCTGTATGTCCTTAGAAACACTGTCTTAACAGCACAACTACATTGCAAATCTTCGCAGTTCATCTTTACATGACACAATTGCCATAAGGGGTCTGAGTTTCAAGGCAGCATAGCAAGGAACCCATTTTTGCTAAAGAAATTCAAGTCTAGTTCATGTGCCAATGAATTTCAAACAATTTTACTCTCCTTATGTTAACCTAGAAAGAGTTTAGTATCACTGAATGTTTATACAGAATCAGTGCTCTTCTGAAGTTGCTCTAACGTTTGAGACCAAAACTTTGTTACATTTTTAAGTTGGATATTTGTATCATTGACTTCTCATTAACTGTGTGAGTGAGAGATAAAGTCTTTTGCTTTGAACTATTTAAGTTTTAATTTTATATATGCCTTTAAATTAAATTAAAGAATAAGAGCTCAGATGATTATTACAGGCAAAATGTCCTTGAGGCAGGGACACAAGGCAAGACACTACAGTCAGTATCTTCGAATTCCTTTCATAAGTTCTGAAAACAAAGGTAACTTCTCCATGTACTTCCCAAATATGCAGCTTGCCTGCACTCTGATTAAACTGACAGGCTAACTTAGCATGACTTGCAGAGGTGCGGCAGTGACATAAAAATTTGAATTAATAAGAATTATCCCATACTGGTAAATTATTTCTAGGCCTCACAGGTTCAAAAGCTGCATTTACAGGAACAATTTAAAAACCTGATGCTGCCAACAAGTTGAAAGGCATCTTAAATACCAATTCACATCTACCACGTCTGACACTCAGCATCCATCCCACTAGTGTATGCAGACCTCATTCTACAGCGTTTGCCCAGTCATGGTTGAGTTGAATTAAGTTGTAATAAACTCAGAAATAGGGACTGTAGTGTTTTGGAAGTGAAAGCATATCTTTTTAATATTATAAGTTCAGTGTATGCAAATTTACTTATACCATTTTGAAGAAGCAGAATTTAAACAAGTGCCAAGATAAAGGTCCCTGTTGAAGCACTAGACTCAGCCTTTCAGTTGTAGTTAAAGCTAGAGGTGAGATAGAGGAGAGGCTATGAATAAAAAAAAAAGTTCTACAATTCACCATGTGCAAAAAAGAGCACAATTTTTTTCCCCTTATTTGCCAGACATTTTATTGCTGTATGGAATTAAAAATAAGAAGGTAGCCAAACATCTTTGGGATAAATTGCCTCCTTTCTCTTTTCCTTTTCCTTCATAATATATTAAGTTGCCTTCAGAAAGTCATAAAATACATATTCTTGTGAAAGCCTGGGGCTCTATTATAAGAGTGGCACGCAAATAGTAATCAAGCAGTTTTAAAGGGCTGTTTAAAAATCTGTACAGAATCGTCTTAATGAAAATCACTAGATTTGTATTTAGTCCATTTTTGTGATTTCTGGTTTTGAAGATGAAAAAAGCTTTGGTTTATGCTTGACTACTGACAAGTAGCACTTCACAGGTTTTACAGTAGTAAAAAGATCTACTTTCATTAATGAACAGTGTCTTTATTTCTAGAATAGTTTTATTGTTACTATTTCCATTTAATTGCTTCCAGGAAAGGCATCACATAGATTCTTCCTCTTTTTCCATTCTTTCTTCATATCTTCCTTTTTTTTTCCTTTTCTTTCCTTTGCTTCTAGACTTTGACTTCAGATTCTTTTTATAGAGCAAGTAAAGCTGAGAAGGTTTGGCATTCTATTTCGAGTACCATTAAAATGTGTATAAATGTAATACTCAACAAAATGTGACAGTAATGGCAGTCCAAATTCACAAGTGTTGCTGTTTTTCACTGCAGTCCCAGCTTCCATGCAATTAAAAAGCACAATATATAATGTTGGGTGACACGGTTTAAATATTTCCATGTGTTTCTGTTTATTATAATTCTAACATGATTCTCCTCCCTTGTAACAGTTAGGTTAGGGATTATTACAGTTATTAGTGTAGTTTCTGGAAGCATTATGCCAAAATGTATCTCAAATTTAATTATGTTTAATGTAGGCCATAATCTCAAAAGATATTTAGATGCTGAACTTTCAGGATCTTGGCCCTAGGCACACTGCAGGATGTACACACATGAATAGTAACAGCAGTAGTCACATTTCTGAAGTTACCGCATGGTACGATATATGTAGGATCAGGAGCTGGTGCTGCTCAAATTAATAAAAGTATGTATTATACCGTGGTCATAAATTGAAAGGCTCAAGTGCAGTGCCTGTTTATAATAATTGCCTTATTCGGGACAGAGTTTTCAGGTCTGCTGATGATTGCAATAATAATGGTTAAATAAAGGACAATTTACCTTTAATGCTTAGAGTTCCGGGATTCTCACTTCTTTTGGCTCTCCAGATGACATGACCCACAATAACAAGTCTGAGCTGGCAGCTGGAGACTTTCTGCCTGTCTGTAATTTTTATTGGATGATTATTAGAGATAGAAAACTGACAGCCTGGGGTTTCTCCTAATTTATCTCCTCAGAGCAGGTAAAGGATATGCAACAGAGTTGCAAACTTTCCAACTTCTCAGCCCTAATTAACCAGAAATCAAACCAGACACTAAAGCCTAAACAGGTTGCCCTGGCTTCAATATCAGCCCTAATGTCTATTCTGACAATAATTCATCTTGCAAAAGAAATCTTTAGTGTGTGTTTTTTGTATGTACAGTCTAGTCTATTTGCTCTTGCAGCAGTGATTAACTTGCACATTGTCTACTACTAATTGCCTAATTCTGCAGCTACGAATCTGCACAGCAAATCTGCACATTTCTTTTTATTTAGAGTAGCATCCAGTGCTGCTAATTAGAATTAGATTTTAATTGCCATTCCTAAGTGTGCTTGAGACATGGGCTAACTTATTCCTCCTTCAGGCAGTGAGATCAACTTCCAACCTTTCCTTTTGTGATTTCTAGTGAGTTCTATGATTTCTAAATGAGTTCAATTTAATATCTGGCTAAGACATATCCAGACCAACCATGACCTGAAGAGTCCAGAAGAACAAGACCTTGTGGCTTCAGACCAAAAATGTTCATCCTCAAGTTCCCAAACTCTTGACATGGTTAATTGTCATTGTGTCACGCCTATTGGCACTTTACAGCCAACAAGTACTTCTATCCCTTAGCTTTATCAGGAGGCAACTCACAAACTTTTAGTTGAAAGCATGGCAAGCATTTTTGTGTGAGTTCCTCTCTTATACAAAAAGGACTTACCCCAGACACATTTCATATATGTTCATAAGATCTTACTTCATAATCTATACGAAAATAAATTGCCAGGATTTTTTGTGTGTGCTGGGATTTGCAGAACTGCATAGTTTCCTTTGCCATCAGCTGGTACTGGTTTTTGCAGTGTGGTTGACTAGGTTGACCATCAGTCCTCTAAGTCAGTGTTTCTCAGTCTGTGGCAGCTGCCAAAGAGTCTGAAAGACTGGTAGGGAGTTGTGAAGACTTAGGATAAAGCAATATTGGTAGGCAACACATTTTCTTCACACTGAGAGAGGGAGACGTGGTTGTGGTTGGTGATGGTGAGCACTTACATTGACGTGGTTGTGGTTAGTGATGGTGAGCGCTTATATTGACCAAGGAGCTCCCAGCTGCCTGCCTTCCTGGAGGCAGCAGAGTTTGCTTGGGCAAGGGAGGGAATGTCTCCACAAGAATGACAGCCTGTTCTCACCCCATCTTCCTGAAAAAAACCACTGAGATTACGCTGAGGACTGTGCATGTCAGAGGGACAGACAAAAAAAGATAAACCACATGAGGCACATATCTTTAGAAATGTCTGAGGAAAGACTGTAAGCTATCTACATATGGTTTAGGTACTCACAGAAAACTTTTCTGTCGTTAGACAGGGTTACAAACATGTAAGCAAAGTTTCTAGACATCCCACCATCCAGGCTGAACTGCACTTTATAAATACTGTTGTATTAGGTTTGGAGGGTTCTTTTGTTTTCTTCTAGTGTCTATATAAGGGTAATAGCTAATTTTTCAATTCTCTGGAGAATTCCTCTCGAATGTATGCTCTGTGCGCAGAATCCATTTGCCAAACCAGACCTTGCACCAGCAGCAACCTCAGAGCACACAACAGAATTACCATCAATAAAATAACTATGCAATTCCTTAAGCTTGTGAACACTTGCTTTCCTGCCAGAGGTACATGATAGTTCATAAGAATACTAGCAGGAGATTCTGGATGTAAAGAACATTTGTGTCAGTAGCAGATATAATTAAAGTAATCGTTCTTTGGTTTAATGTTCACCTTTAGCACTAATTCTTTTTGGGGTTAAATGTGGAAGAACATAAGTACTGTACGTGGGGAAAACAGTATCTCTATTTGCAGACCAGCTGAATTAAAAACTGCAAAGAGTTAAGTGGTCCAAACTAGAAGTGTTATCATGAGAGATGAAAACCATATCAAGTACTGTGGCCTTGAGTTTCCAGAAACACCCCCTCCCACCCAGTGATTTGCAGCAATGGCTCTGTAGCTGCAGGGCCAATCTGCTAATGAGCACACAGTGCTAATGAGGAAACCAGTAGCAGGCAAAGCATGGAAGACTTTCCATGCTTTTGTGGATTTTAGGCAACTCTACACAAATACTGGTTATATTTGTAGTTATTTTCCAGTTGGTATCTCTTAGCACCAATCACCTTCACCTTGTTCACCTTGTACTAATACTTCATAGAAGACAAGAAAAAAAGGGCAGCTCAGCTTCTAGTTCTGCCACCAGCTCTGTCTATTTATCAGTGCTTCCAAAGGAATCCACTAGATGCAGTGATCTCAAAATGTCTTTCTCCTCCTATCATAAGCCCCAGACTGACACAAGCTTCTTAATTATGCCACTCATCAACAGAGAGTAAGCATGACACCAGTCCAATACTGAAGAAAATTCCATTAGCTTTGGCCTTGCAGCTTCCTACAGAACTGCAAGTTGTTAGGGATCTTCACACATTATAGTTTTTTTTTCTATAATCTGTGCAAAAAGTACCACATAAATGATCTCCTGTTCTCAAAAATTTATATATGGTTACATTTGGATGTCTCTAAAAATCTATTTGCCAAAATTGCTGGTTGAAAGCAAGGCACGGCTGAATGGAAAACTGAAAAACTCCCATATGTTTGAGCAGAGAGCTGTACTGCAGTGTAATATCCCCGTGCAAAACAGTATTGTTAAATCTGGACTAGGTCTAACCCTGGTCCTGCTCCAAGACACTAAACATCTTCTAGTACTTTTCCACAGCATAGAGTTTTACTGATGATTTGAAGAAGGATAAATGATTAATGCTGAAGCTGTGGTAAGGAATAAACAGATCTTACTCATACATTATGGAATTGTTGATGTGTGTATTAATTCTGGGAAAACCAGCTAGGAGTATAAACAAGGTATTGAATGTAGACTTGCCTCTTGATCCTAAGACCACTATCACTGGTGATCTTAATTCTCTTGTAAACATTAAGGACACATGGTACTCCTAGGGCAGACAAATGTCCTTAAAAGGGCAACAAAAGGTCTGGACCCATGCCAAAATGGGGTAAGACTACACAGTGACTCCTTTGCATTCTCTGAACTCTTTTTTTTTTTTTTTAAAAGCTCCACCATGCACAAAAATCTGGCTAAACGGGTAAAGTTACAGCACTACCTTCCATCACGTACTCAAAGGTAGCCCAGCTACCATATTACAAGCTGTATCACTGTGAGAATGATTTTCTTGCAGAGAAAGATGGAAAGCATGTGTGGAGTAAAAGTAAATTTAAGTGAAAAATAAATTCCTTTTGCAGAGGAAAAAAAAAAAAAGGAGAAATGGCCAAAGATGTTCTGTACTCCTGGAGGGATTTTGACAATCCCTGAAATGTTATAGGTGTGGGGAGGAACAAGAATCATGAAATCTTTTCTTGGCTTGTAACTGTGAATCTTGTCCTAGTTATGATCATATTGTTTATTTGATTCCTCTAAGAAACAGAATCTTGCTGCTTATATATTATGTCTTATTACTTCTACAGTGTTCCATCCCCTGCAGTCCTCCCACATGCTCATCCTTGTAAACTGTGATCAATTCTTCAATTTTCTTCTAAAGTAACCAAATCTTCCTTATTTGCTAAAAATTTAAAGGATAGAAAGCAGCCTCCAAAATGCGACTCTTTCTCAGTTCCAGTGTATGCCTTCCTCTTCCAGGACATGTTTGAGAACATGTGGAGCAGGCAGAAAGAATCCAAGGTCTCCAATAATTAACAAACTTACTCCCACTCCCTGTGAGTATTGAGACTGTCTGGTAATATTCTGTCTTGTCCCCCTCCTGTGTCTGCTCTCTTCCACTCTATGCCTTCTATCTTGGTCACTTGATCATTAAAACTTGCTTTTCAAAGGGATTGTTAAGTGAGATGGCATTGTTGATACTTGGAACAATTCGACTCCAGAGAAATCGATGAGTCCCCAGGCAGGTCTGTTGTGGTCTAACCTTGTCAAAATCAGGTTTTGCCCTTTCTTACCTCCTGTGGTCTGGAGAAGGAGGAGCTTTTAGGGAATGTTAATATTGAAGATAGCATGATTGCTGGTATTGCTTTGTTAGGACCAAGAAAACAGAGTTTACCATATCCTGTTTTACAGTGGTAAGTTATTGTTCCACATTTCAGAGCTGGTTTTAATAATCTCAAGACTAAATAATGACTAATGTAACTTATGAAGGGAAAGTATCACTTTTCATCTTAAAGTTCATGTTATTCAGAGGAAGCAAAAGTCTTGCTCATTATCAAGCCAGTATTGTAATCTGTATCTTATCAGACTCTCGAGGAGAGTGTGAATAGTTCTAGTTCCAAAAAAAAAAGGAAAAAAAAAAAAAAAAAAAAAAAAAAACCACTGCTACATTTTATAGAGAATAATGTAGAATATTAAGTTTTTATTAATAGATTACCATCAACTAATTTATGTATGCACATAGAATGAAATGAACTAAGAAAATCCATTCAAGATACTCTAATCATCCTTGAACACAGAACAACTGAGACATCTAATAACAGAAAGCATTGGTGGGCCACAGCCACAGGTCCATTTATTTGATATTACCTTTCAAAACGTTACTCATAAGAGAAACAATGAATAAAAATGTAGGTCTTGAAGTGGTAATAAATTAGACAGATAATGTTCAATGCTCCCTGGCCAAAATAAGGTTTTCACTATTATATTTACAGTAGAGTCCTATAGGTGAAAGGGCACAAGGTTTTTCACACAGAGGACTTATTCCCAAGGGGCCTGAGCTGGTTTCTGTAAATCTCTGCAGAATTTCATTTGAAATAAGAGCAGACCTGGAATAACTATATCTTCTTGGGACAAAACTTAAACTTTTTTACAAGGACTGTTACAAGGAATGCATGTTATCCTGGTTAGACTTCAGAAGCAAGGGGAGTCTTCTCTTTATTTTTCAAGTTTTGCTTGATGTTGTCTGTGCTGCACATGAGGAAATGCACAGCTGAATTCCTAACAATGACTTCAGATGAAAAAAAGCTTAAGGCTGTCAATTTAAACTACTGTGGTAAAACAAATCACAGAAGTTACTTTCTAGCATTGAATAGTACGAGCTGAGGAGCTAAAGGTCATACTTAAAACAGGATCACATATTGTCATTGTGAGTGATTTTTATTTTCATAAACTTTTCATCTTCAGCCTTGAGACTGAACATTTTTGTTATTCCATCATTTTTCAGCCTCTATACAGATAGATGAAACAGAGTATTTCTATGAAAACAAGCTAATTATTGCTAAACAGTCAAGAATGTTGTTAATTATGTGACTTAAACAAATCATGCTGTTTGTGAAACATAAAGGTCTTTTATAAGATGATAATGATAACTGCAAGTCTTATAACTGGCTTTTGAAAAGAACATTAGAATAAACATTTTGGAAATGATACAGTTTCTCTTCTACAGCTTGACACAACTTTTCTAGTCCTTCATCTCTGAGTTCATAAGCATTAAATGCGTACACAGCTTGCAGCACTTCACAAAACAGAATAAATACATCTCCTCGTTTGAATCAATAAAGCCACTTCAGCTAACAAATACTTCATTCTTTTTGGAGCAATCAAAACCTATATGTTTGCTTTGATTACTGTACTGGGATAACTTTCCCCTGTACATTTGAGCTCTAATTGTCCTGCCACCAAGAGGCGAGGAAAAAAAAGACTGAAAACACACAACCAGGCTTCCATTATAGTCATCAGAACAGATTTCTTCCTACTATCACACGCTGGTCAGAAATTTGAGGTTCTCCCTACGAAAGCTTCTTTCTGTTGGGTAAAAAAAAGATTATTCAGTTACACATTGGCAGGAGTAAATGCAGTAGAGCAGATAGTGGAGAGAGTTGCATTTCAAATGAACTGTACAACAGAATAGTTTGTCAAGATTTAAAATGAAAAGGGGAAAAAACCCAAACATACAAATTGATGCTCTTTGGTTTTGTTGTAGTTGGTTTTCCTCACAAAGTAGATAGAAATAGGAAGGTTGGGGCCATTGCCATGTACTCAAACTCCCATAGTTTGCTTAATGTGATGTTTTCACAAAATAGTTCATGTATGAAACTACAAATATATTGAACTATAAAGAAAATATGTAACAATCAAAATTATGCATTTTTTTTTATCTGGAAGACAGATGAATGTTACACAGGTCTGTGTGTAAGTTTGATGTTATCGTAGAGCACCAAAATACTACATTAACAGTTAATTTTTTCAGAAAGTGTATTTCTTCATAGAACCTACACCTTCTTAAACATTTTTTTGCCAGAGTTTTCTTATTCTTCTTTAGTATTTCTTTCCACATGCTATCAGTTTCCTTCCTTAAGAAGTGGTTTAATAAATGCTGTAATTATAAGTCTTTCTAATGTCACTTTCTGCAAAGTGTATCAGGGAGGAGAATCCATAAAATAACGCACAGAGTAAGAGCAACCCAGTATACACACCTACAGAGAGAATTTGAAACAAAGATCCCAAAAGCAATTATGTTGTTCTCTCATGGTACCTAAGGCAGGGAGAAAACACAAAGGCAGAGGTGGGCAGTAAAGGTAGCATTCAGACATTGGAGAAAGAATTTTTGTGACACTGGCAAAGAAATTTGAGACATCATACCCTGACTGTGGGAACTCATTATGAAGATAGAGACAGAGACATGGAATTATATAATAACTTCAAGAACAACCTGGACAATTCCATTTAAAACCATTATAATCCCCTGTTTATTGTAAGTTCCTCCCCTGTTACCCCCGGTTACCAAACTCCTCCCCTTTCTCCTCCCCTGCTTTCCAAGTTTGGTCATGTCCCCACCTTCCCTTACCATATTTGTTAAACTCCTCCCCTTCTTCCAGATCCTTCCCTGGCAGACCCTATAAAAGGGGCTGCCTCCCTGTCAATAAAGTTCACTCCCACTTGGTCGAGGGTGCTGTGTGTCTGCGTGATCTTTTCTCTCCTGTGCCACAGTTCCTTGGGCCTGGAGCGCATGCCGCAGCCCTTTGGCTTGCCGAGGCATAGCACTGCTCTGCCCCTGGAGTGGACCAACCCTCCTTTCCCGCGGGCTGCGTCACCTGACAATCAGAAATTAGTACTTGGCAGGCAAAAGAGATAACCAAATTCAGTGGAATCTGATGATCCTGGAGCAGAGACTGAGACCTGTCAGTCACATTAATATTCAACTTAAAGGCAGATATGTAGTTACAATGCTACAAAAAAATAATTGTGAGTGGAGAGGGAAAGAGGAATATGATGCTGTTGTGCACCAGACTGAAATATTTCAAGTTATTCGTGCCCTTCACCTCAGCTGAAGCCAGAGACTGAGGAAATCTGGTATAGGATGATGCAGCTATCAGGGATAGGCCTAAAAGAGGTTTGTACTCAGATAAAATGCTTAGATAATGAGAAGCCATGGGACTCTGACATGTTCCTAAAACATTCATGACTCATCGATCTATTGCAGAGACTGAGCCGCGCAGCCGGGGCCGGAGTCGATGTATCATATCTCCCTCTGCTGGGAGGCACCGCAATCGCTCAGCCGTCTGTCGCCACCGGAGCTGCCTTCAGAAACAGCGAGGGCAACGCTCACCTCAGGTCCCAACAAATAGGAACTGACAGTAGGTCTCACCTTTTGTATTTTTGCAGTGAATTTCCAGGAAGATAGAGATTAAAATTATCAAGCTTTTTTTTGTTGGTGTTTTTTTTTGGGTTTTTTTTGTTTGTTTGTTTTTTGTTTGTTTTTGGTTTTTTTGTTACAGAATATTTGTAGGTGGGAAATATTTTCATATGGTATCATTCCATTGGAATAAGGAAAATAGTCTGAATGCTGAACTTCAAATGCTCGTGATGAATTGTGCATGAAGGAGCTACAGCTCAGGAACAGTTCAGAGAAAATAGTCACCAAACAAATGTGAAGAGAGAATAAATAAATAAGAAATTTGTGATCTGTTTACAGATAATTCACACGAAAGAAAAAGCTTTTTGGCTGCATTATTTGGCTGTGGCTGGAGGACACAGATTTCAAAAATGGGCAAGGAGCCTAAGTCCTGTTGTCATTCAAAAATATGATGCCCCTGACTACTGAAAGTGAGACTTAAACACTCTGGAATTTTTAACCTTTCTTCCCTAGGTGAACAAGTCCTGAGCTCAGATTGCAGCATCCTCTTGCAGAAATTATAACAGGATGTTACGCACAATATCTAGCATGTATATAGAGACAGAATTTGGCCCTACCTTTAGTATAATTACTTTAGTTCAAGAAGGTCCCCTTCAGATATTACGAAAATCCAAGCTGTTTGAAAGAATGGTGAGGACAACAGAGTTGTTAATTGTTAAATTGTTAATTTATTAAAGAAATGGCAGCTGTGCACCTCAAACAGTATCAGCAGCAGGACATCATATGGTCTTCCAGGTGATTCAGCACAGTTCTGGAGTGATGGCTGCTATGACGTGAAACACTGTTTAAACTGTTTAAGTGTGCACTATTAACATATATGTTGACCGCTGTTGCTAAAATTTAGCATGTAACTGTAATTCATAAGTAAGAGAGGAAATTTGGAAGATCTGGTTCCATAAATAAGCGAAGTAGTGATTTTGGAACCTGAAACACAATCAGTTGTTTCATTAGATTTCAGTAGGTATGAAAGAAATTTTCCTGTGACCACAGTTCCACCACAAACAGTCATTCCCAGTGTGAAAAAAATGCTCTGAAGTTTTTACTTGAAATGAAGTTGTGTTGCTCTTGAAATGTAAGATATCAAAAGGGTAGTTTCATTTGCTGATACACGGTATAACACACAGCAACCACACAGAGGAAGTAATTGCCTATCTAAACTGTGAGAGAAAAAGGCAGTACTTGATGGATTGGGGTATGTATGTCAGTGAAGTGAGAGGTTTGTCACACACCTGCTTTTTGGATTGCATAGTGCTGGGCTCTGCCATAAAATAAGAGCAGCATGGTAGAGCCTAGGGTAATGGCACAGCCAGAAGCAGGTGCGCGTGCCACGTGCCACTGCAAACAGCGAGTGAAGGAGCGTGCAAAATACAGCCCTTTCTCAAATACACCATGCTGCTTGAGGTGTATCTCAGTAGCCGGGAGCATCTTGACTATCATAATCACCTGATGTGTAACCTGAATATGCATCCTTTGGTGATGTTTGTGTACCTAAGGAGTCCTCAGATTGGTTGGACAGAGGTGACAGTATGTGCCAAGGAACACAGTGCTCAGTGAGAGGACGGGTTAATGAATCTTACTTGTAATTATCAGTGCACAGGAAAGACTCTTCTCCTTGTTCAAACCAGCCTTGCTGAAGTCCCACATAGCACAGGGGACCTTAGTACCTCAGATACAAAGTCATTAATCAAATTTTGCAACTCGTTGCAAAAGTATCAGGGAACTTGAACCGATTGGAACCAGTTTGATTCAGTTTAGACTGGTCTGAATGGGTTGGAACCACTTTGATCCTGTTTTAACTGGCTTGGTCTGGTTTGATCTGGTTTAAAATGCCTTGAACCAGTCAGAACCCTTTTGAATCAGTTTAAACCAGTTGGAAGCAGTTAAGCAGTTTGATCCAGTTGGAATGGCTTTGAATCAGTATCATCCAGTTTAAGCACTTTGAACCAGTTGGAACAGGTTTGATCCAGTTTTAACCAGATGGAATTGGTTAGAGCTAGTTGGAACTAATTTGATCTGGTTTGAGCCAGCCTGAACTGGTTGGAACCAGGTTTTACCATTTTTATCTGACTGGATCTGTTTTGATGCAGTATACTGTAGAGGAATACATTAAGAAACTGTTACATTGCTTTGAGCCAAAGTAATTTCTGAAAACTCTCTATAATCAACTGCTGTTTAAACCACTGTTTTGGAAGGAAATATGTTCTGGGATAAGAATGAAGATTGTGACTCTTGGGAACCATGACATTAGAACACCCAGACCTCCAAATTTTCTAGTTCCTCTCTCCACAAGGCATAGAATGTCGACACCTAATTCACTCAGACATGGCAGGTGTCCATGTAGTTTTGTACTTTTTTCTTTCCTTTGAGATGAATAATGGTGTGATTCAAAAAGTTTCATGCAGATCTTACCTGGCTTTATTGTTTTATCAGTCCTTTATTGAAGTATACTGCTTCATTAGTGGGGATCAGCCTCTTCTCCCGGGCAACTAGCGACAGGACAAGAGGACATAGCCTCTAGCTGCACCAAGGTGGGTTCAGGTTGGACATTAGGAGGAATTTCTTCATGGAAATGGTTCTTAAACATTGGAATGGACTGCCCAGGAAGGTGGTAGAGTCACTACCCTTAGAGGTGTTCTAGAAATGACTGGATGTGGCACTTAGTGCCATGGTCTAGTGAAAAAGGTGGTAATCAGTCAAGAGCTGGACTCAATGATCTCAGGACTCTTTTCCAACCTAATTGATTCTGTGATTCTTTGTTTTAGTACAGTGCCTGCTGCAATGTGGTTCTGAGCTGTGCCACCATAACACAAGCAAATATAAATTTCCCTTGAGTTTTGTAATTACATTAAGGTTTGTATAAATCATTATAAATATAGAGGATCTTAAAACATCTAGAGAAAAACCTGGTACCTATACTACCATTCACAATATTAATTATGAATGCTGATAGGACTTTTCAAATCCAATATACCTTCTAATTGATGGTTTTGCAACTCCAGATGCTTGGGCAATAAAATACACTAAAATCAAATTCACCACTACAGAAGTTACACAGAAGCTTTTTAAATGTTACCCTAGGTTTTATAGTCAGTTACTGTGGCTATATAATTTGGATTTGTGATTTCTTGAACTTACCTGGAAACCTAGTGAAGGTGACACGTGTTAGGCTACTTAAGCCACTTTCCAGTGCAAAGTCCTTGACACCTGATATTTCTGTCCAAGTATGAAAATTGGAGATTAATATTGGCTTCAGATGAGTTTATGGAGGGTATGCAGTAATTTTTAAGGACATTAAAGCTGACAGAAAGATACACTTACATTACACGTACTTTTAAGTTACAGACTTTTCTAACAGCTGGGAAATACCTTCCCAGCCAGGTTCTATCAAGAAAACAAACAAACAAACACTTTTGGAATAAATCCAGGTAATTTGCACTTTCTAATCCCAAATCCCTGAATTATCTCAGTCCTTTAACTCTGGTGTCAAATGTCAAATTTATTAAGCTGGTATAATAATTATGTTTATTTCCTAAGGAGAAAAACAAAGAGCCCTTGAACAGACTTGCTCCTGAATAGGCAAAATCCGTTGCAGTGGCATTGGGGCTGGCCCAGTCACAAGTGTTGTCAAAGTATATTGGATCACTGAGAAAGCTCAGTGATGCAGACACATGGAGCATCCCTGGACGTTCTTTCTTACACATAATGGAGCATAGAAAGATTTGAAAGAATGTTTTCCAGAGAAGAACCCTGTCTGGTTATTTGTTGCTGTTGCTTGAACCATCTTCTCCAGGTCAAGGTGTATCCATTTCCAGTAGAAAAGTGATTACTGAACACCTCAGGCTGGAGTACCTTTGTTCCTCCATTGTCCATCACACCTTGGGTACTGGAAAAAAGACTTTCTTTCTCCCCAAGCTGAAAGCTTGTGGTTCCTGTGCCATCACTTCTGTCACAGCTGTGAAGCAGCAATGCTCCCCCTTGCACCTACTCCAGGGCAGAGAGGCTGACAGGTTGGCAGCCACCAGGGATCCCTGGGCAGGGCTGCAGGGACATCATCTTGAAATTGGGATGGACTTATTTAATGAGGTCACTGAGCTACTAACTAGAAACTAAGCCTGGAACTATAGGTATTACTCCTGGGAAGCTCCAAAACATCAAAAATAAATTAACTCCAATTAATGGAGAAGCAAGCCCTCCCTCTCTCATCCCTTGTGGCAATAGATGTGCCCATCAGCTGGTGCTGCAATGAATACATCTTTCACGTGTGACATCTTTTAGGGGCCTCTCTTCTTGTCTCTGAAAAGTTTCCTCTAGCATAGGGGAAAGAAGTACCCCAAAAAAGAGAGATGCTCCCAGCTTACAGAGTTACGGCAAAACTGGCAGATATCATACATGGGGAACCGTTCCATCGACTACCAACCTCAGCCTTAAGGCTAGGGAGCATGGAGTCAAGGATCGCTGTAGGGAATGCCTGCGATCAAAACAGCTCTTGTAACCATGTTCAAAGGGGAACAGGAGTCCTGAACAACTTGAGAGTTTCCTCTTCACCACTTATACAGCCTCAGGATGTAACTCATGGATTTTGGTGGAGCCTTGATATTTCGTAAACTATGCTGTATTGTTAGAAGCTGACGGGACTCACCCCCTTAAAGGATGTAGTACAGCCAGGAGAGGGAGAGGTGGAGTGCTCCAGTTGGTGAGTACTGCTAACAGTTACTGGGTAAATCAGCCTGTTGGGCTTGAAACACAGCCTTCTTGGGGCACCTTCCAGACATGCTGCCCAGAACAGTAACTGCCCTTTTTTCTTGCTCTGTGCCTACACAAAAACAAACAAACAAAAAACCACAACAGCAAAACAAACAAACAAAAAACCAAACCAATCCAAAAACTTTGCTTTCCTATCATACTGCAGCTTTGTGTAAGCTGCTGTGTAGGAGAAAAAAATGCTGCCCCCCAGACTCTGAGATGGGAACAGTCTGGATAATTCCCTGGGAAGGGCATTAAAGTCAGGGGTTAGGTGGGACAGAGCCTCCCTGATGGCAGGCAGCTCCTGCGGCCCCCGGGGAACCCTCCTGCAGCATCAGCAAGGCTGCTGTTTTCCTGTCTGGAAGGGGCGGGGGAGGGGAAGGCAAAGCCAGAGTGACTGGGAAGATCCCAGCCGCGCCTCCGAGGAAAAGAGCGCTCCTTGTCTCTCACGCGGCCCTGCTTTGGGGGAACTTCTGGACTGGAGAAGGCGACGTTCCCTGGAGTACTATGGTGTGGGGAGGGCTGTGGAGCAACAGCCCCTGGCCTCACCTGGTGCGTGAGGTGCTGGATCTGCTCATGGTTGCAGCCAGCCTGCCTTGGCTCTGCAAAGGGAAGGACAACTTCAAAAAAAGAAAAGAAAAAAACAATGGAAACCCCCAAAACAAACGTAAAAGTCCCAACAAAACCCTAAACCATTAAAAAAAAAAAAAGAAAAACGAACAAACAAAACCGGAGCCCTAGAAAGCAACAGTAAAACTAAATCGAGCCCTGGTTGAACAGCAACCAGGTGTAGGCACTGCTATCCCACTGAGTGAGTACGTGGTGAAGGCAGAGGCCAGGAGACAGCTTTTTAGGGGTGGAAGGGTAAGGTCTGGCAGGGACCGACCCCATCCTTAAGAGAGAGGCCCTGGAGGGCAAACAGCGAGACGTTCCCCAGGGATGCTGGATTCTCCACCAGCTCTCCTGGTGGTCTCTCTCTCCCCCTGCCCTCTACCTTGCTGCTTGTGGCAGAAGACGGGTGACACCCGCCAGCCATGGGGCTCCCCCTACCCTTCATTTTATGGCTCCCTAAAGACGCCCCGGTCCTCCAGAGCCTTGTAGGTGCGTGTGTAGGGGTGTCAGGCCCACGGGAACAGCGTGGGGAAGAAGGAGCCGGTGTAGAGGGGTCCGGCTAGCGCAGCCCTGGCTCCCGCGTCCGCTCCCGGCTGTAGTGCCGGGGTGGGCTGGGGCGGGGGTGCGGGCGTGTGTTCGGGCGTGGGCGTGCGCGCACGTGTGTGCACCAGCCTCTGCGCGCGAGTCTGCCCGCGGGTGTGCGCGCAGGGGGCGCGGGCGGGGGAGGCGAAAGGGGGCCGGTTCTGCGGCGGGTGGCTCCCAGCCTCCCCCGCCCCCTTCCCTCTGGGTCCGCTCCTCGCTCCAGCTCGCA